>CM045730.1:47963028-48005528 GCA_024760905.1 Plotosus lineatus | reverse complement strand
GCTCAAGTCGATTCCGGGCGAGAGCAGAGTACACCCTGGACAGCTTGCCAGGCCATCGAAGGGCGGAAATATGCTGATGGCTTTGCAGCTACTCTTGTCGAAAGTCAGCAATGGTTTTACATGACTCACACCATAGACAGTGAGAGACATGGCTGGCCTTTCATAATCCAGTTAACTGCACTGGGGGACAGTGACAACCTGTGGAGAGTGGAGCTTGAACCCCCAACCTTGGGATCAGTAATCCAGCACCTTACCACCAGGCCAGCACTGCCCTGACTCAAATATACATTAATCAATTACAAAGTTCGACTTTTAGTGCGTAAAAGGAGATGTGAGCCTGTTCTTTCACCCAGTCTGGTAGCACCATCGTTTGTCTAGACCCCACATCCCAACATCATGGATCCTATAGCTCAGACCTCAGGACTGAGCAAAAGTCCCAGAGCCTTACTAAGAACGGGATTTTAAAAATTAATATTAATAAATAATACTCTTCAAATAAAATTATACTGCTATATTTCTCCTGAATGGCACATGTGGATATATGTTTGATGAGCTAGGTTAATCTCAGTTGCTATTGACAGCTTGTTTCCCAGCTACGATCAAACGCTCCTCTGACATGCTCTTCAGCCTCTCTTTCTTCCTGTGTGTCAGATGGGAGTCAGCTCTGACAGTCTCAGAGGCCGTTTCAAAGACGAGGCCGACTTGTGTCAGGCCGGCATAAAGGGAGATAAAACAGGAGCCAGCGTAGAATCCATTTAGTTCCTTTCATTATGCTTTTATGTACAACCTCAGCACAAGAGAGAGAGGGTGCAATCTGCATGAGTAATGCAATAGTATGCTGGTTTACTTCTTTTCTACAGAAAAATGACGAAAGATTGAAAATGCAGGTGCATAAATTGTAGAGTGGTCACTACTGAATATTTTGCTAATAAATTTAGATGTCCGCTTTCTTCAATTAATAATTAAGTAGTTTATAGTCTATTTTTTTTTTTATTTCCCTTTGCGCACCAGATGTTATATCACAACAACATTGACATTTTTCAAATTACTTCTGTTGTATGTGGTGGTTACAGAAAAGTGTACAAGATGGTGTAAAGTGTACAAGACAGTGATGAGGCCAGCGATGTTGTATGGTTTAGGTTGTCTTTGAGAGTTACAAGGATAGGATCAGGAATGAGTACATCAGAGGGACAGCACATGTAAGAGGTTTTGGAGACAAAGTCAGAGAGGCTAGATTGAGATGGTTTGGACATGTACAGAGGAGGGATAGTGAGTATATTGGTAGTAGGATGCTGAGGTTGGAACTACCAGGCAAAAGGCCTAGAGGAAGACCAAAGCGAAGATTTATGGATGTGGTGAAGGAGGACATGAAGGTAGTTGGAGTAAGAGTAGAAGATGCAGAGGATAGGGTGAGATGGAGGCAGATGATTCGCTGTGGCGACCCCTGAAGGGAACAGCCGAAAGGAAAAGTAGTATGTGGTGTTTACAGTATCAACAACTGTTACTCTGTTACAGTTTTATTACCAAAAAATGTATTCAAGTAAAAACAGAGTACTCCCCCAAAATCAATGTTAATAACGCAAACAAAAAACCAGATATACTAATAAAACACCCACTAACACTGATTTATACTTCTGCATCATTGAGTATTTGTGTTGTAATGCAAAAATGGGGATGAAGATGGGCATGAAATTAGCATGTGGTTCTTCCATACACTGCCTGCATCTCTGGAGTTACACATCAGGAAAAAGGTGACTGGTCAGTGGGGACGGTGTTTTATATATACAGGGATCCCTCGCTATTTTGCGCTTCAATGCATCGCGTTTTTTTTTTTTTTTTTTAAATATTCATCGAATAAATAAAATAAGAAAATTAAGGGAAAATGGAGAAAAAGTTAAGGAAATGCCGCAAAACAAGGCCAAGTATGCAAAAAAAAAACCCCCAAAAAACCCCAAACAAACAAAAACAACCCAAAACCCCCCATCACAACTACTTACATTTTTATGTGAGGTGCACATCTGAGTGCGCGCATGTACGTTTACGTCAGTCAGGGTGTGGGGGGGGGGGGTCGTCGATCCTACTTCATGGAATTCGGAGGTCGCATGGGGGATCTCGGTCCCAATAAACCGTGGAAATGAGGGATGCCTGTATATGGAAACAGTTTGATAAGATCTTTTTTTGTAATTCAGATTAATATTGTTTAGACCAGTGTGAGGTACGAGCTTTGGAATATAAACCTTTATCAAGGATTCAAAAAACCCAGTAATTTATAATCGAGTACTTGATTATAGCCCTACTTTTCCATGAAAACAGCATGTGAAGAAAGCACAAAAAGTAGATAAATCTTATGTTTGACCAGAATCTGGGTGGTGTGCTTAAAGTGATATTATGCAATGATCATAACACAAGCCTTGAATGAAGCCATACCTTTATTTACTTTTACTACTCCACTCAGACTACAAGTGATGATGGACAGCATTCCACAATATCAAGCACTGAGCAAATACGTTGTTAGTGCTGATGATGACTGCAATGATTGGTAATCTTGACAGAATCTGATTGGAAAGGATAGAAACAAAGTGAGCCTTTTTACTCGACCCCAAGCTTCCCTGAAAATCTAATAAAAATCAGGGATACCCCAATCCTTGTCTTGGTGATTTGGTCTTGTTATGATTGATCTGCTTATCTGCCAGATCAAAGGGGCTAGCTGCCGATGCACATTTAACCTTAACCGGGTTCTCCTAAATTTTTCCTAAATATTAATGACAATAAAGTCTTACACCCATCCTGTGTCAGCCAATTACGCCAAGTATTGATCTGGCTCTCTCCTGCCCAATTAAAATGAATCCATTATAATGCATTTAGGCACATCAAAGGGGAAGGCCATTGATTTGAACCTGGATGATAATGTTGGGTTAAAGGTGTGGGAAAAAAACAAACATTTTATTCAGCAGCTTGGAAAGCAAATACTTCAGACTAGATACGAGAGCGAGCTGGGTTTCCGCTCGATACGCAATCATTTGCTCGACCAGCTAAAAAAGGCTTGCACTGCTTTTCAAGCACTTTCAGGCCCATATCAGCCGGGGAGAGCTTTGGACGTATAATCTACGTTTGAAGAATACTCAGATTCTATACCATATTCAAGAGATTTTTTAAATAATAAAACTAAATTGAAATATTTCCAAATTATCACAGTGCCAAGCCTTCAAAATAGATTTCTGATGTAACTTACTTACCTTACCTTACATAAGTAAATGAAAACTGTTTAGCTTCTCAGCCCTTAATGGCTTAAACCATGATAGCTGGGTTATTTTGAGCCTTTTTTCCACAGGCAAACTGCAGAAGGCTAGTAATGTTGTGCTATTTTACACACTTAGATAAAACACAGAGTTCTCAATTGCTTCTTCAGCCAATCACCAACAGCACTCGACTGGAACAGTACAATGCTCTCACATAAGCCTCCTGTAAATACTAATGACTCTGCAGGTCAGCAAAAACATCTCCACAGGTTCCTGTCATCAGCAGAGTGAACTAATGATGCCATTATGTGTCACCATAAAGACTTTCTGCTTAAGCCAATACTGTATGAAGGAAAACAGTAGCAGCTTGATGGGTTGAAGGACGGGATAGAAGTGCATCACACAACCAAAACAACGAAGAAAGAATCACCAGTTTTGTAATATTATAACTTCATCACAATGCATTAGGTTATTCATTAGACTGCGAGCAATGAACCATATATACAATTAAAACAGTTTAAAGAAAGGTACGCAAGATTTTGGTGGAGAAAATGACTAAGTATTCTCAATAAAAACAAATAACAAGACAGGCTCATAAATCAGAACCACGGGGAAACAAACAATGGCGCACGTCTTCCATCATTATATGGTGGTCTGGGAGTGTGTGTGTGTGTGTGTGTGTGTGTGTGTGTGTGTGTGTGGAGGGGGGCCTAACTCCATGGTTCCACTCGCGCTGGCCTGGCCTTCACTGTCTCCTTTGTATTGGTATGAGAGGGACGGTTAACACAAAGAACTTGTTGAGACGATGAGAACACAACCAACCTCAGAGCTCCAACCCAGATCTGCCTGACATCCTAGCACTGCCACATGAAGTCTATTCAGACACTGGCCCTGGCAGGAGAAGCTCCACAAGGAGCCATAGCTGAACAAAACAAACAAACAAAGCCCAAAGCAGGAAGCGAGTCAATAAAAAAGTATAGAAGACACCACAACTGAAGAGAAACCTTGACAGAAAATGGGACAATTCTACTATAGCACAGAAGCTGAGGAATAAAGGGGCCACATTTCACTGTTTGCACAAATGGAGTGCATAAGTGGTGAAGAAATGGAGTTATTTACGCTTGCAAATAAGTCAATCTGAATGAGAGCCTTGGTCATTGTCACAGGATTGCATCTATCTGTCTGCTGAGCAGGTCAATGAGGCATCCAAATACTGCACAAAGTCACTTATTAAATTTAGGACGCAATATAGCCCCTATTGTCTAAACATAACTCGTAGACCCCATAACGTACAGATCGGTTAGCAAAGTCCGAGAACAGATGTTACTTTATTAATGTAAAGGAAGTATATGTTTACATTTTCCTGTGGGGTTTTAATTATATAATGCGAAGGGGTATCTGAGACCCCATGGTTTGTAAACAAGTGTTGGTCAAGTTAATGCACTTTATTGCACAAATATTCAGAACCGAACTTGAAACGTTTCCCATTTTAACAGAAAGAATTTGGATATTGACAATACACTGTTTGTTCTTGTGGTGCCTTGAATTTACTCTGTGCCTTGTGTGCTCCCAAAATGTATAATTAAAGATTTGTGAAAGGAAAGCAGTGTTTAAGATGGTTTATGCGAAGGCTGTCCTGAAATGCTTGACCACAGGGCAGTTTTTAGACAGGGTGCTAGGCTTCCATGCCTTATTAAATAAAGACCATGCTCATCCGACAATTTTAACAGAGAATCACAGAGTCGCTCACTGTCTGCTTATCCAATGGGGAAACAGCTTGGCAATGGCAACGCAATGCCAGGGTATGGGGGCTTCTGGCTCCGGCGAGCTCACACTTGCATATGTGTGATAGAGAGATATTTACACAGGTCAGCTGAGGTATATGGATTTGAACTCAGTCAGTAAACAGGCCAGAGAGTGACACGGGTCTGCCAGGCCAACATGCTCTCACAACCTCCTCCTAACATCTTGACAATGTTAGACTCGGCGCCATGACTGCTGACTCTTCCAGAGGCCTGGTGAACAGACAGGAAGCACTGTTCAAACCAAACAAACAAAGAAGTACACAAATGTACTGACCCGGTCAACAGAGACTGCTGGATCTGAATGTGGGGATTTGGGTTGATGTTCAATTTCAACTCTGGCGTATATGCGAACAAACAGAGTGTTCTGAATTCCCGCTGCTTTATGAATTCACCCACACCCGCCAAGAGAGCTAGTCACCTGACATTAAGCATTTGGCTGTTAAACACACACACACACACACACACACACACACACACACACACACACACACACACACACACACACACACACACACACACACACACACACACACACAGAGGTTTAAATTAATTTGTAGATCACTTACATATGTTGGCATCTGAATATCATAAGATATTTAATCATAGAGTTACAGGAGCTGTGTGAGTGAAAGGAGTGCACATGTTGGAAGGTGCATCCAGGTAATTACACCAAGTTTAAAAAGTAACAGAGACTAGTGTATCCTACATGACCTTACTTTCTGGAGTGAATAAGAACATGGCACATGAACCACAAAACAGCTCTTTCACAGCCTATTGTAAGCAATAACTCAGTTAAATGAAATCGGTTCAGCCAGAGAACAAAAGTTCTTTTTCTCCTGTTTTCATGCTCTCAAATTGCCAATGTTTGTAAGGAAGATGAATCATCAAAATGCCACTCCAGGAAAGTAGAGACTGCTGTGACCAGCACAGCATCTGCATTTTGTTTTCCTGATCCTTATAAGACTGAAGCAACAACAACAAAAAAGTTTCTTTAAGAGTAAAAATGGCTTTTATAACTGCAGCGTCTAGTCAATCAAATATCATGGCACTCTGCAAAACAAACACAAAAGTCTTTAATGTAGAAAATCCATCTCTGCTTAAGGGATCTTCTGATGAATCACTTAATAAAGGTGCAGGAAGGTGCACTGAAAAGGGGAGACTCTCTTCACTTTGGGAGCTGGCACAACACTGGGATTGAGACAGGTAGTGACAGGGTGCTGTTGACCCTGGAGGTGCTAACAAATGTAATCGTTGCCAGCAGCCAGAATGTGTTCCAGGGTGCAGGCAGTTCAGGGAAGAGAGGAGGGGAGTGGAAAAGACTGAAGACTGACTCCAGCTGGCATGGAGCCTGCTGTAGCGCCTGGACTAGCCGCCTTGTCAACCCAGACAGGCGGCCAAGGGCCAGCAGGCAGTGCCAGCTGGGCAGAAACCCTACTGTCGAGTGCTGCACTCCAAACAAACAAAAGCCAAAAACAGGCCACAGACCTGTCATTAGGCTGAGCCAATGCTCTGAGTCTCTAATTACCACTGACTCAGGATCAGCACATACCACAGCACATTCCACACTGAGACATGCTCTGGGTCGCATAGTGATCAGGTTCAAACTGCTGAGTAAAGTGTCATGTCCACACTGAAGACTTTACCTAAATCAGAGCAAACATCACCCTGAATTCTCCACTATGCAAATTAAAACCTTATGTAAGAAACAGAAGAAAATGTGAAAAAGGTTTAATTTCCGAAGTAGCTAAAGAGAAGCAAAGCCAACTGTGTGTGTGTGTGTGTGTGTGTGTGTGTGTGTGTGTGTGTTTAGGTTCTTGAATGAAGTCCATGTCCCTTTAATTCAATTGTCTTCTCTTAAATGAGGAACATTTGTCTGTATGGTCAGGCACAGGCAATTTACAGCTCAACAATACATCCAATGAGAGACAAACTCAGCACTGAAAGAGACATCCCAAGAACCAGGCCTCAGCGTGGACACACACTGTCTCATACCAGCAAACATGCGGCACCTTATTGTTTTTTACAAACAGAAACGTGCACTTTTCTTGTGCCAAAAAACCTGTAATTAAAATTAGACAAATGGTGTTCTTTGACCTTTAACTTCTAAATTTACAAAGATCTTTCATTTATCATGAAACTTACCTTCTCAATAAAACGGGCATGATGCTACAATAAAAAAATAAATAAACCGAAAGCACCTTTCCACCTGCACTGTAGTTGATGTCAGTTATAACTCGGGCTCAATCAGCTAAAGAACATCGTTATTGCCTGTCCACTGGGGAGTTTGAGGACACGCTCTATAATTAGTTTCAGCCCATACTCACATTTAGACAGATAGCACAACCTTGCTTTGGTTTCTGGCAAAGACAAAAGACAACTTGCGAATGTTATCCACCGTCAGTGAAATATCAAGAACAGAAAGTACAACAGCAGCGTTAACGAGCATATGAGGTGGGCTATAAAGCCTTCGTTTGCCTCAGGGCCTTCAGCATGAGGTTGCACACAAAGAAAGCCTGTCACCTGACATTGAGCATTGTATGGAGTCAGTTGTTAATTTAAAGACAAACAATAAAAGGGGGATAAGTAGCAGCTGTGTGGTTGTGATTGGAAGAAAGTGAGAGGGAGGGGGGTGGGTCAACATTTCTGTTTTCTCACTCTTACTTTGATTCATCTGCTCCATTCGGAGACTCCGCTAGAAAGCTCTGAGCCCATTACCAAGTCCTTTTGCATTTATTCACCCAAGGAAAGCCTAATAATGCTGAAAATAAATGGGCAAGCTCAGAGGAAACTTAAAGCAGACTTAACTTTATCCAATACACACTCGGAAAGCTGAAGCTTCAGTCTTTCCAGACTGGAGGAAAAATGTAGCTCACCAGCCAATCCAGAAAATGAGGTGTGTGTATTTGTCTGTTAATTCAAAAAAGACTCTGCAAGTAACATTCAAGCTCCTTTCACAAAGGAAACTTATTATTGTGCCAAATAAATCCGAGACAGAATTGTTAATAATTTTGTTTCCACTCAGTCTTCAATAATGGTTCAGTAATCAGTCCTTCTGCTTCTTCTTCTTCTTCTTCTTTTCCTTTCGGCTTTTCCCTTCAGGGGTCGCCACAGCGAATCACCTGCCTCCACCTCACCCCATCCTCTGCATCTTCTTCTCTTACACCAACTACCTTCATGAACTCCTTCACCACATCCACGAATCGTCTCTTTGGTCTTCCTCTAGGCCTTCTGCCTGGTAGTTCCAACCTCAGCATCCTACTACCAATATACTCACTATTCCTCCTCTGTACATGTCCAAACCATCTCAATCTAGCCTCTGACTTTGTATCCAAAACCTCTAACATGTGCTGTCCCTCTGATGTACTCATTCCTGATCCTATCCATCCTTGTCACTCCCAAAGAGAACCTCAACATTTTCATCTCTGCTACCTCCAGCTCTGCCTCCTGTCTTTTCCTCAGTGCCACTGTTTCTAAACCATACATCGCTGGCCTCATCCCCGTCTTGTACACTTTTCCTTTCATTCTTGCCGATACCTTCCTATCAAACATCATACCAGACACTTCAGTAATCTGTCCGGATATCATTTAAAAGAGTGCGATGGAGCATGAACCTCTGCGAGACCCAGATATGGTACCAAGTTCATTCTGGTCTTATCTTTAGACATCTTTCCTTCTTGTTCCAAATTTTCCATCAGTTGCTTGACAGTGAGGCAGTATGGGTGTCATTAAACTGGTTGCAATCTCAGTGCATCAGCAATGACACACACACACACATCATATATATATATATATATTATATTATATACACACACATATATACACACACACACACACACACACACACACACACACACACACACACACACATCATGCTATGTTGTGATAGCTGTTAAATATCCAGCGAGTACTCAGACACCTTTGCATTTTGACATGCTGCTTGATACTCAAAACCTAATTTTGACCAAACATCCAGAGTTTCATAAAAAGGCCAGCCGTATATTGTCTTTATCACAGCAATTCCATTCAGCCAGCTCAAAGGCTCACATCAGGAGGATGTAAAATCACGATTACTTTTCCTGACTTCTGACCCAAATCAGTCTTGGATGCTGATCTCGCTGCTGTTTAATTTTAACTCGCTCACGTTGCCTGCCGTCATGCATAGCTCGCTAATAAATTTTACTAAATGACCAAACATTACTAAAATAAAACAAGGAGCAAACTCAAGAAATGAAAATTTATATTTTACAGTAAGCTATATCACTCACAAAAATATATTAAAAGCAGCAGTTAACCACTAAAAATTCATGTCCAACTACACTAGAAAAGCCTTGGTGGGTTAAAAAATGACCTCATCACTTTTCACCCTCATCACACAGTTCACCCAGCATACTGACCCGCTCTCGTCCCCACTGACTGATAGAGAAGCTCGGTTTCCAGGGGCGGGCTCTTTATCAAGCATTTGTCCACTGAATGTTTTGCTTTACTGCATTAAAAGCAGAGTGTACCCCAATTGCCATATGACTTCAGAGAAGTTGTACATCACCAAGATTAAATGGGTCACGGTGCAACAGGAACGTGTGAGATAGAATACTGTTACATAGCCTGCAAGACTCTGAATTCTGAATGAAATATTCATGAAAGTTAAACACATTATAGCACTCTTTTTTACACACTGGAAAAAAGTAGATATTATTTAACCTTCATTTATACAAGTAGTCTCAATGACACACGATGTCTCATTTATAAGAGAGCCCCGCCTCACACAGGTGTTTGAGGCTGTTTTGAGAAAACTGAATACTGAGTGATGTACTAATTGTGAAATACTTTAGCAAATAAGTATGATCTGTGAGCGACGGATAAATGATAATGACCATAATGTACGGTATTGCTAAAAGAAGAAAGGATTGTGCACAAATGAGTGGACTTTTCCTAGACTACTTAAGTGACTATTGAAAGGATATTAATTATTTACGCACTAGGCATAATTTGAATTATGCAATATTTGGTCATTACAATTTCATCCGACATTAATATGCCATTCTGCTTTGATTTTCAGAAATTGTAAGTCAAAAAATTCAATTGTATGTAAGCAGAAAAGATTTCCACATAATCCAGTTGAAATGCATGTTTGTGCAAACAGGTAATGGCGTCACATTTTTCACTGACACCCACCGCAGATGGTCTAAAGGTCAAAGTTTTTAGAGCAGTCTATTTTTACCTCACCTTACGAAATTAATCCATTCCAGACCCTTTTTCATAACCTGGATTTTTTGTAAATTAAACAGCATTTTACATGTAAAATGTGTGATTCATTGCAAGGCCCCCAATACGACCCCCTAAACCCTTTAAAAATTATAAAAGCATACCTTTTTAAGACCTCGTTCTGCTTCAATATCGTACCGATGGTAGACGGGTTTGGCGATATTCCTTTGTGATATCGCTCAACCGCATGCCACGAGCCTGCTTCTTTTCACTCGCACCGGAAATCACACGCGCGTGTGTGTGTGTGTGTGTGGGCGCATGTGTTGACCATGTCTTCTTTGCAGAGTTATAATCTTACAAATGTTTATGGAAGGTTACAAGCCTGAGTCAAAAAATAAAGCAATGAGCACACTCAAAAACTCATAAAACAACAGTAACTCTGTCCTTTACATGAAAAACATTATGGAAGATGCAGCTTCATAATAGCCAATGGGAGGGAGCCTACGTCATCCCTCCTAGTCAATGTAAGGCCAGCAGGGCGAGAAGTTGGAAGATAGTCAATGGGAGAGCAGCTCATGCATTGTTTGAATGTTTGAATGGCACGTTTCGTAAAGATAACTTGTTTCATATACAGAGACAAAAAATTTTGGAAAATGTTTTTCTTTTTCGTAACCTGGATTTTTCGTTTGCTGGGACTATCGTAAGGTGAGGTACCACTGTACTTCCAGTAGGTAAAGTCCGTTGGGCTTTTTACACCCGAGCCTACTGGCTCATCAGACCGGTGCATATCCCTGGATTCTGTAGCGTGAAGCGACTAGGAGTTCAACTCCTCCTGGATGGGACGCTAGTCCATCGCAGGTTACCTTCCCAGTATATTTTTATTGGTACCCATTCATACTGTTGGGTGAACAGAGGCACACTTGTGGTTAAGACCTTGCCCAGGGGTCTTAGCACAGTGGGAGTGTAACTGGGATTTGAACTCACAACCTCCCGATCATGAGCCCAGCACCCTAAGCACTACAAGACATGTACTTTGAGTGAATGACATGAAAAAGTCACGGTATGTTCGAACTATCTTGGAAGAAAAAAATAAGGTAGGCTTCAAATAATGGAATAGACGGCATAATCTCCAAACTATAAATCCCATCAAGATGGTTTTGTAATTAACTGAAGGGCAGTGTGAAGGCTACACAACCAGTAAGTGCAACTAATAATTTTTGCAACTGTGTTGAGAAGAACTCTTAGAACAATATTTAATTTCCATCACTGAAAGAATACCCCAAGTGTGTTCAGTTATACCATAAATCAAAAAATAAAATACTAATAAATATAAATTAAAAATATTGTTTTACTGTGTGAAACATAAAAATTTCATAAAATTTTTACCAATTGTTTTTGTGCTATCCTTTAATTTCACAGATACATTATACTGTGTAAATGTCAATAAAATGGAATAAAACAAAACAACAATCTTAATAATAACAAAATGACAGGACCTATGTAGATTTTTTTCTCCACCAGCAACATCATGACCAGTCAACACAATAATGCAATGGTTCTGATTCCTACTGGAGCCTTGGCAAAAGATTATGTGTGCAAGTCACAACGAATAGATTCGTTTTGCTCCCATTCTCACACAATACCATTACAGCATAACTGCTGTAAATACATGATTTTTAATATCAGTGAGAATGGGGTCTCTGTTAGGTAGCAGATTTACTTGGTTTCTGGGAGGTATGCCTTTGGATGAAACTGAAGGTTGGGACTGTTTGGGTTTGCATAAGATGGTTTCAACTAACATCTACCAAAATCACCATGTAGGACTTAAAAAAAAAAAAAAAGAAAAGAAAAAAAAAAAAAAAAAAGAAAAAAAAAAGGCCAACTATAATTGTAGCTACCTGTAAAGGATGCCGAGGATGAACTTGTCATTCTAACTGCACATTTATCACCAGCAGAAGCAGCGCTGTATGGGCTGTGTCAGGTCAGAGAGCGCTACACTGTTCAGAGTGATTCATGATCAAAACACACACATGGCTCCTCATAAACTGACTATGATACACTAAGTCCAGGTGTCAAACTCAATCTCTGACACTGGCAGTTTTTTGTCCCCTCAAAGGGCCAGGAACTACAAGCCTGATATTTTTCTGTAACATAATTTTGTATCTAAAATCAAAATATCTTTTAAACAACCACACAGACACACCTACGCAACATTCATTCAGCCGGCCATCGCAGGGCCAACACTCAAACAACCACTTACACTCACACCCAGAAGTGATTTGGAACAGCTAATTAGTCTACTGTACGTGTTTTTGGGCCGTAGGAGGAAACTGGAGTCCCTGGAAGAAATCCCCTACACAACAGGGCTAACAAAAAAAATATTCACCATAAGGTGAAAGTAGGTCTGGGCTGTTGTTGAACACGGATCAGAGTAAGAGACTTACCACAGTGGGAAGATGATGGAGGCATGGCAGACTTTGGTTACAATAATACGAATAATGGCTTCTATCTTTCTCTCTCGCTCATGCAGAACTATGACAAAGACATTGTGTACAGGGCCACACAGAACAGGCCAATCAGCAAACAATGGTGCAGTGAAATTAGTGGCAGTCAGGAACGAGCAGTATGATAGGCTGTAATTGCCTCAGGATTTCCTAGAAGTCACCATTATCTATTTAAATTGTCTGTTAACAGGATTGATGGCGAAGAGAAGAAACAATCAAAAAAGTAAGTGAGAGAAAACCCAAGCCAGAGAATAGATGCTCCATGCCGTCACCTCATTATTTCCCTTCTTGACAGATTCCCAAGCTCACTCTCTGAATGGGTTATCAGACACCACACAAAGACCCAGCACTTTAAACATACTATTACATTTTGTGTGTTTAAAAAAACCCCAAAAAAAACCGACAAGTAAAAATTGAACAAATAAATTCAGGCCAAAACACAGAGACGGAGACAGAGACCCAGAGAGAAAGACAGGGAGAGACATAGAGACATAGAGATGATTTCTGCATACTTGGCCTGTATCACATTATTTTCAAACTCTTCTTTGGGCTTGTGAAACTGATTTGTGTTTGGTCTTTGTATTAAAAAAAAAAAAAAAAAAAAAAAAAATCATAATTACCACCTTTGCCAGTTTTTGTTTCAGTAGTTCGACCAAAATATGATCACTTCATAGGCATATTTCTGTCAGTAGTTTTTCCCCTCTTGCAGTGTTTTTAAGCTCCACTCAAATCCAATAACTTATTTAACTCATGCTATTGTGTGGTCACTGTTTTGCTCACTGTCTTAACAGCAGCAGACACCATAGAAGCCCGCATTCACGCTAGTTGTGAAGAGATCCTCCCATGATGTCAATCAAAAGTTGAGCTCTGTTCCTCTTTTTTTTTTACTGCTCCTGCTGGGGAATCATACAGGAGTCCTGTATGGTGACAGCTGCCCTACTCCAGATCAAACACTGCGCTACCCTTGGTGTGACACAGCAGCCACTTCAAGAGCTGCACACTCAGTGATGTGAAAGCACCGAGAAACACCTTCACCAGGACAGACAAGACAAGGACATCTACATCCCCACTTTACTGACCCCGCAGAATTAAAAACTCAGGAAAAATTGATAGTGACAGGATGAGACAAAAAAAATATATATACCCCCCGACACACACACACACACACACACACACACACACACACACACACACACACACACACACAAACTGCACAAATTACTGAATTGAACAATCTAGAGTGTAATATTATGCAAAGGATTGGTGGACGCATACCGTATGAATGACATTCTTGAATCAGACCTTTTAACTGGAAAGCAAACAATGGTATAAATTTTACTCAGTGTAATAGAGTTGAGATAAATCATATCAACACAATGCTAGCCAGTTCAATAAAACTAACGGATTCCTAATGTAAAAGAATAACACTTCTCTGCTGTCAGAACCAGCGTCTTCTGAAGAGAAGGCTTGTTTGTGCTGCCGCTGTGTGTGAGCCTTCTCCAAAGCTAGTGCTCAGCACACACTAATAGGAGAAGGAAAGACACACAGAGTTTAGGTGTCACCATTATCTGTGTGGCTCTCAGCAGCAGGTAATGAGGCTGAGGCATGCATGCCACAGGAGCTCATCCAGAGGTCTGTCAACAAGCCATCAGCCTTTCTTACACACTCTCACACAGCTCAGGAATGCCTCAAGGTGGATAATTCTCACATTCATAGTATACACGACATGTATACACATGTTATGGAACGATTTTAAACAAGACTTATTATCTCACATTGACAAAGTACACTACCGTGTATCTCTGGAATTGTACACAGGCTACATTTTAAACGTTTTGTAAGTCTCACTGTATTGTACTCTGTCTATGATGTGGCCCAGAGAAAATAAAAAAAACAGGGAAAGCTGAAGTATAAGAGGTGAATGCATCCAATGCACAGTAAAGAAGCACAAATGGAGGAGGAAAATAAAGCCTGGAGTCTCCAGTAATGCTGATTTTGGTCACTTATCATAAACTAGTCAAACTAACCAAAAATCTTGCAAACAACAATCACCAACTAAGGTGCTAAAGTCTAAAATGTTACTCGGACATGTAACACCATATAGGCACAATAAAATTCCAGAAGACAAGCCTACGTCAGGGTTATCAGACTAAGACAACATTATGCATTTGACATTTGGGTAAAATTAGCATATGCATGACGTCAAAAAGTCGTCTACTGGCTGAGCTGATGTAAAATGAACACGCCATGTTGCTTGTATTTTAGTGCCACTGTTGAGTCACTTGTTATTTTTAGATTTGAGGAAAAACTCAAATGTGAAGAAATTAGGTCTTCAGGCTGTTGCTTTCCCTTTTTTTAAAAATTTTGATGTCTGATGAAACATTTTCTTTTAAAACGTAGAGAGTCTAAAATGCCAGAAAAACTCAAGTGAACCACAGATGATTGAACAGTAATGAATCATTGTTAAAAAAAGTTTTCACACTGTCTTTTAGAACTAGTAGGTTCATACGAACAGCGCCAATCAAGTCTGACAGAGGTCAGAGGTGAAGTGAGCACAGCTTATTTGAAGGCAGTTAACTTGTGGTGTCAGATCAAAACACGATGAGTAAAATGATATGAGACTTGAGATGCTCAACATTTCGTCTGTTTAAAATAAATACCCCACAGTCTAAAAAGCCTGGGCAGTCTCAGACTGCATAAGGAACCGGAGATGCACCTGCTCACACATTTAGAAACACCCCCTCCATCACTCACCCCCTCCATCACTCACCCCCTCCATCACTCACTCACTCACACACACACACACACACACACACACACACACACACACACACACACACACACACACACACACACACACACACACACACCTACCTATATTACATTTATCCACAGAACAGATATTTGATTCCAAATCGTTGTCTGCTGTTTTTGGCCGCCTTCAGGACAAGATAAAACAACAACAGGCTGAAAAACTCTGCAAAAAGCCCTTGTAAGTGAAACAGTTTCGATATGATGGCAGCATAAAACACCTTAATGTTACGATTTGTATTGCACTGAAACCTCAGTCATGACTGTTGAGTAAACTCATAGCAGGCTGCAAGGATCATGTTTGCTATGCTAACTATGTGTATACTAGGGACATACCTGAGGGTTAATAGGTTATGAGGAATGAAGAGAAGTGAAAACGAGGTTGTTGGTAGTTTCTTTTTTTAGATCATCAGTGGATTGTTCCAGTAACCTGATTTAAACCATGTCTGTCTTCCTTTCGTCTTTTTCCCTTTTTACTCAGGAGTCGCCACAGCGAATCATCTGATTCGCACGTTTGATTTGGCAGAGGTTTTTACGTCGGATGCCCTTCCTGTCACAACCGTTTTTAGCAAGGGACAGAAACATGCTGACGACTTTGCAGCCTACTCTTTACGAAAGTCAGCAATGGTTCTTTTACACGCCTCTCACCATAGACAGTGAGACACATGGCCCGTCTTTGATAACCCAGTTAGCTGCACTAGGGGGGGGGACAGTGACAACCTTGTGGAGAGTGGGACTCGAACCCCCAACCTTTGGCTCAGCGATCCAACGCCCTATACCACTAGACCACCACTGCCCCCTAACCTGATTTAAACCATACAGGTACTATAATGAAAAAGCCTATTTCTACTAGCAGCAGCACTGTGTCCTCGCCTCGTTCAGTTGAATAGCATGTCCAACAACTTTTTTTTGTTTTTTAATCTTTATACATTGTAGGAAACCTCAATGCTTTAATAAAGCTGATCACGTATTGTTAGGTGGCTGTTATAATCAATAATATCCCGACTTGGGAAAATGTTCTGAAATTTTCTACCTTACACAGTCATATAAACCTGCCAGAAAGCTCAATGTAGCATCTGGTTAAGACCAATTATGAATACGAGTGAAGCAGCTGAGGAAGTGCAGAAGTTAAAGAACTGAATAAATTTCTGCAATTTTTTATTTGCATAATTGCTAAAACAAAGTCTGTTCTTTGGCGGGTTTGACTCATTATATGAGTAAAGCACAAACACCAAAACTTCCTGAAATAATTCCTTAAATTGTACAGTCCGCAGCCTAAAAAAATGACAAAAGAAAAATTAGATCAGTATATAGATCCACGGCACAGTGGCACTTGTACAGCAAGATATAATTACTATACAGTCGGCCCCCTACTTACGAAACCCCCTGGTTCCGGGTTCCCTGGTTCCTGGTTCTGGGTGGATTCCGGGTTACGAAAAACATTTTCCTAAGTTTTCGTTTCCTGTATATGAAAACAACCTGCTCTTACGAAAAGCGCCAATTGCGCCATTTAAAATTCAAACGCGCCAATCAAAATTTCACACGATGCGCGAGTTGCTCTCTCATTGGCTGTCTCCCAACATCCCGCCCCGCTGGCCTCCCATTGGCTAGGAGGGATGACGCAGCTGAACTGCTTACCATAATTAATGAACCATACTTCCTGTACTTATACTTCCTGTTTGTCACACACGTGAAGGAGAGTTGACTGTTGGCTTGTTTTGAGATTGATCATGCAGCGTTATATTTCGTTATCATCGAAACCCCTCTACAATTGGGACAATATTGAACCAGAAGGAGACCTTAAACCGGAAATACAGTGACAGAGACGATAATTTCGGCACGATATTAAAACAGATTGCTCCGTGGGAGAAGACCCCTGATCTCGCAAGGATGCAAGTAATATTGAATGAGGACCTCTTCTCTTTCAAACAGATACTGTAATTCCGCTTTAAATAAAACATCCCATCCATTTAAACATTTAAATAAAATTGTTCCTTCAGCTGCGCATTGCGTGTGGGCGTGGCTTGAGTTTTGAGTGTGTGTGTGTGTGTGTGTGTGTGTGTGAGTGAGAGAGAGAGAGAGAGAGAGAGAGAGAGAGAGAGAGACAGATATCGAGACAGAAGGAGGCTTAACTCTTTAGTTTTAGTTTAGTTTAAGTTGTTTAATTCAGTAAATGTTTAATAAATGTGGCGCATGTGAGCAAAATGCGGCTCATCTGGACATCCGATCTCTCAAGGAATCAAGTTAAAAGTGAGTTTGGACCTCCGATCTGTCAAGCAGGGAACGCGCTTTGAATACCACGTCTTAAAATGCTCCGGTGTCCTTCTTGTGGGCATGGCCCGCAGCGCCACAATAAACATTTAATGTATATACAATACACATTTAATGCGTACTGTATTGTGTGTGTGTGTGTGTGTGAGAGAGAGATAGTGAGAGACGGGTGTGTGTTAATAAAAAAATATTTAGTAATGGTTTAATTAATAAATATGTTAATTAATAAAATGGTGTAGTATGTCAATAAAATGTTTAAATGGTTTAATAAATAATTTTCTTTTACTTTTAACAATTATGTGAGGCACTCCACCGAAAGTAGGCTTCTTCTTCTTCTTTTCCTTTCGGCTGTTCCCTTCAGGGGTCGCCACAGCAAATGATCTGCCTCCATCTCTCCCTATCCTCTGGATCTTCTACTCTTACTCCAACGACCTTCATGTCCACCTTCACCACATCCATAAACCTTCTCTTTGGTCTTCCTCTGGGCCTTCTGCCTGGTAGTTCCAACCTCAGCATCCTGCTACCAATATACTCACTATCCCTCCTCTGTACATGTCCAAACCATCTCAATCTAGCCTCTCTGACTTTGTCTCCAAAACATCTAACATGTGCTGTCCCTCTGATGTACTCATTTCTGATCCTATCCATCCTCGATACTCCCAAAGAGAACCTCAACATTTTCATCTCTGCTACCTCCAACTCTGACTCCTGTCTTTTCCCCAGGGCCACTGTCTCTAAACCATACAACATCGCTGGCCTCATCACTGTCTTGTACACTTTTCCATTCATTCTTGCCGATACTCTCCTATCACACATCACACCGGACACTTTTCTCCATCCATTCAAACCTGCCTGCATACGCTTCTTCACCTCTTTTCCATACTCTCCATTGCTCTAGATTGTTGAGCCTAAGTACTTAAAATCCTCCACCTTCTTTATCCCTGCCCCCTGTAACCTCACCGTTCCTCTTGGGTCCTTGTCGTTCACACACATGTATTCTGTCTTACTGAAGCTAACCTTCATTCCTCTCCTTTCCAGGGCATACCTCCACCTCTCTAGATTTTCCTGCACTTGTTCTCTGCTCTCACTACAGATCACAATGTCATCTGCAAACATCATAGTCCATGGAGATTCTTGTCTAACCTCATCTGTCAGCCTGTCCATCACCATAGCAAACAAGAAGGGGCTCAGAGCTGACCCTTGATGCAGTCCCACCTCCACCTTGAACTCTTCTGTCACACTGACAACACACCTCACCACTGTCTTACATCTCTCATACATGTCCTGCACCACTCTAACATACTTCTCTGCCACTCCAGACTTCCTCATACAATACCACAGTTCTTCTCTCGGCACCCTGTCATATGCTTTCTCCAGATCCACAAAGGCACAATGCAGCTCCTTCTGACCTTCTCTGTACTTCTCTATTAACATTCTCAAAGCAAAGACTGCATCTGTGGTGCTCTTTCTTGGCATGAAACCAAATTGTTGTTCACAAATGCTGACCTCTGACCTTAGTCTAGCTTCCACTATTCTTTCCCATAACTTCATTGTATGGCTCATCAACTTTATCCCTCTGTAGTTGCCACAACTCTGTATGTCTCCCTTGTTCTTAAAAATGGGCACAAGCACACTTCTCCTCCATTCCTCCGGCATCTGCTCACTTTCTAAGACCTTGTTGAATATTCTTGTCAGAAAATCAACTGCGACCTCCCCTAGACACTTCCATACCTCAACTGGTATGTCATCAGGGCCAACTGCTTTTCCACTCTTCATCCTTCTTCAATGCCCTCCTCACTTCACCCTTACTAATCTTTGCTACTTCCTGGTCCTCAATGGTCACCCCTTCTACTCTTTTTCCTCTCTCATTTTCCTCATTCATCAGCTCTTCAAAGTACTCTTTCCATCTTCCCAGCACACTTCTGTCAGTCAATACATTTCCCTCTCTGTCCTTTATCACTCTAACTTGCTGCACGTCCTTCCCATCTCTATTTCTTTGCTGTGCAAACCTGTATAAATCATTTTCTCCCTCCTTACTGTCCAGCCTAGCACAAGTCATCATACGCCCTCTGTTTGGCCTTTGACACCGCTACCTTTGCCTTACGCTGTGTCTCCCTGTACTCCTGTTTACTCTCTTCAGTCCTCTCTGTGTCCCACTTCTTCTTGGCTGACCTCTTCTTTTGTACACACTCCTGTACTTCCTCATTCCACCACCAAGTTTCCTTATCTACTTTCCTTCCAGAGGACACACCAAGTACTCTCCTACCGGTCTCCCTGATCACATTGGCTGTGGTTGTCCAGTCATCTGGAAGCACTTCCTGACTACCCAAAGCCTGTTTCAACTCCTCCTTGAAGACAACACGACACTCTTCCTTTTTCAGCTTCCACCACTTTGTCTTCTGCTCTGCCTTTGCCTTCTTCACCTTTCTCACCATCAGCATCATCCTGCACACCACCATCCTATGCTGTTTGGCAACACTCTCACCCACTACTACTTTGCAGTCACTGACATCCTTCAAATTACATCACCTGCACAAGATGTAGTCTACCTGTGTGCTCTTACCTCCGCTTTCATAAGTCACCCTATGCTCCTGTTTCTTCTTGAAGAAAGTATTCACCACAGCCATTTCCATCCTTTTTGCAAAATCGATCAACATCTGTCCTTCTGTGTTCCTGTCCTGGATACCAAACCTGCCCATCACTTCCTCATTCCCTCTGTTGCCTGCACCAACATGTCCATTGAAGTCTCCCCCAATGACCACTCATTCACCTCTAGGGGTACTCTGCATCACTTCATCTAACGCACTCCAGAATCTCCCCTTCTCTTCTAGCTCACATCCTGCCTGTGGGGCATAAGCACTAACAACATTGACCATCACGCCTTCAATTTCTAAATTGAGACTCATCACTCTGTCTGACACTCTTTTAGTCAGATAGAGGAGGCCCAAAGCTGCAAAATGCAGCAAAAAGTTTGTCAATACCTTGAAAACTGAGCGAGCCATTTCTTGAATCAGTATTCAACTAAAAATTTCAAAAGACGTTTTAGAGAAAAATGAGCACAAAGATTGCACTTCTTCCAAGATCATTAGTCCTTAGCAACCAAACATTTTTATGTACTTCAGCCATATAAACTTTTACAAAACATGTCTAGGAAGAGTTTTAGGAAGAGATGATAAGAGAAAGAAGGCACTTTTTAAATCTATCAGTCACCGTGGTAAGCCCCAAAAACTATTATTTTTAGGACTTTTTTTTCATTTCTGTTTATTCCAATAAAATTAGTATGCATCTTTTTGATCATTATATAAAGGTTCAAATGCCTTGAAATGATACTGATTGAAAAAACAAAAAACACTGTCAGTTTCAAACAATCACACTGATATTAAGAAAACAACTAGTCCTTCTCAAAAAAATTAGCATATTGGGATAAAGTTCATTATTTTCTGTAATATAATGATAAAAATTAAACTTTCATAGATTTTAGATTCGTTGCATACCAACTGAAATATTTCAGGTCTTTTATTGTTTTAATACTGATGATTTTGGCATACAGCTCATGAAAGCGGCGTGGCATGGAGGCAATCAGCCTGTGGCACTGCTGAGGTGTTATGGAGGCCCAGGATGCTTCCATAGCGGCCTTAAGCTCATCCACAGTGTTGGGTCTGGTGTCTCTCAATTTTCTCTTCACAATATCCCACAGATTCTCTATGGGGTTCAGGTCAGGAAAGTTGGCAGGCCAATTGAGCACAGTAATACCATGGTCAGTAAACCATTTACCAGTGGTTTTGGCACTGTGAGCAGGTGCCAGGTCGTGCTGAAAAATGAAATCTTCATCTCCATAAAGCTTTTCAGCAGATGGAAGCAGAAGTGCTCCAAAATCTCCTGATAGCTAGTTGCATTGACCCTGCCCTTGATAAAACACAGTGGACCAGCACCATCAGCTGATATGGCACCCCAGACCATCACTGACTGTGGGTACTTGAGGCATTTTGGCATTTCCTTCTCCCCAGTCTTCCTCCAGACTCTGGCACCTTGATTTCCGAATGACATGCAAAATTTGCTTTCATCCGAAAAAAGTACTTTGGACCACTGAGCAACAGTCCAGTGTTGCTTCTCTGTAGCCCAGGTCAGGCGCTTCTGCTGCTGTTTCTGGTTCAAAGGTGGCTAGACCTGGGGAATGCGGCACCTGTAGCCCAGTCCACTGCTTCCACAGGTCCCCCAAGGTGTGGAATCAGCCCTTCTCCACAATCTTCCTCAGGGTCCGGTCACCTCTTCTGGTTGTGCAACGTTTTCTGCCACACTTTTTCCTTCCCACAGACGTCCCACTGAGGTGCCTTGATGCAGCACTCTGGGAACAGCCTCGAGATTTCTTTCTGTGTCTTACCCTCTTGCTTTAGGGTGTCAATGATGGCCTTCTGGACAGCAGTCAGGTTGGCAGTCTTACCCATCATTGCGGTTTTGAGTAATGAACCAGGCTGGGAGTTTTTAAAAGCCTCAGGAATCTTTTGCAGGTGTTTAGAGTTAATTCGTTGATACAGATGATTAGGTTAATAGCTCGTTCAGAGTACCTTTTCATGATAGGTTAATTTTTTGAGATAGGAATTTTGGGTTTTCACGAGCTGTATGCCAAAATCATCAGTATTAAAACAATAAAAGACCTGAAATATTCCAGTTGGTGTGCAATGAATCCAAAATATATGAAAGTTAAATTTTTATCAGTACATTACAGAAAATAATGAACATCACAATACGCTAATTTTTTGACAAGGACTAGTATATATATATATATATATATATATATATATATATATATATATGTGTGTTTATGTATGATAACCATATAACAAAACTCTCTGATCTCTTTATACAACTAAGCTTCACAAACTCTGTCCTCATCATTATCATCTTAATCTATATCCTGCTCAGCAGATAATATCACATCTTCACAAACACCACTCATCACACTTTTATTAACAGATGCCTCTTCTTCATCAACATCAAAATCTTCATCAACACAGCTGGCCTGGCATCATCATCATCATCAGTTTGTTTATATGTAAAAGGTATAAAACATTTAAGTATTTTTCAGGTCTTGACCAATTTTCGTACAAAAATAAACAACCCACGATCCAGCATGTCTAGTCCAGACAAGATTACACACAAATCAGATGATCAAAACTCCATAATCGAATTTTGCATGCAGAGAAAAATACCAATACTCATATTAAGTTTCTAAAGTACATAATACTGAGCATATGGGATTGTCTTTGATTGAATTGCAATGGAATCATGTCTTTCTTAATATTCCAGCAGACCTGAGATATCCCTCTCTCCGCTCTCTCTCTCTCTCTCTCTCTCTCTCTCTCACACACACACACACACACACTGTAAGCAGTGGGTGATTTGTGCATCTATCGCACCATTTGCCCCACTCCCTTCATATATTGTATTTTCTTCCATTCAAATTGCACTAGTTCATCTGGATGCTGCTCATTTAACCATTTGCACACTGTGTGTTTGTGTGTGTGTGTGTGTGTGTGTGTGACAGAGAGAGAAATAATCTTCAAAGCAGAATTCCAGCGTCGAATTTAACATCTATACTAAACGCTGCTAGACATCTCTGACGTGTCTGAGTTCACCAATCAGGGTGCTCGCTTCAGATCTTCCTTAGCAACTCGCCTGCATTGTTTACGTGCATATCGCCTTTATTACCTTTATTTTATTCACTCAAACAGCATTTTACTATTAAAACAGTATCCAAAATGGAGAGACAACTTCACGACCGTTATTGTGGTGTATGTATAGTGTGTCTTGTACTGAACTCAGTGAATAATTGCAAAGAAAACCGGTAAGTTTGCTACTGTTTTTATCTAGTTTTATGAAGGTACTCACCAGAAAAATGGAAATAAAAGACATTTTTAGTGAGTTCTGGTCGATTTCACTTCAGCAAGTGATAGTTGAACACTTGTTTTAATGGTTTATGCAAAAATCCGAATTTTGATAAAAAATGACCATCTTTACTTTTTTGGCCATTTTCTCGAAAGTAGTCCATGTGACAAGCACCTACATTCGGTGGAGCGCCTCACATATTTCATACAAAATTGGTGTACTTTTATCATTTTTTCAAGGGTTTATGGGGTAGTCTTGGGAGCCTTGGAACGAATCAGGCGTTTTACATGTAAAATGCGCCCCCACTTACGAAACAAGGCGCTGGAACGGATTCATTTCAAAAGTAGGGGGCCAACTATATCTGGTTGTGTCCATAAGTATTCAGACAGCATCACAGTTTTGTTGTAATTTTGCCTCTGGACACCAACAGAACAGATTTGAAATAAAGTAGTCAAGATGTGATTGAAGTATAGACTTTCAGCTGTAATGTAAATGGATAATCAAAATTATTGTATTAATCATTTCGTAATTTTGAAGTAATTAAGCAATTTTTGTATTTTTACTCATAATTCCTTCCCCACAAAAGTAATCGAACAAACTAACAATTATAAATATAAGCAAAATTTTTAATACTTGGATGCCAATCCTTTGTAGTCAGTGATTGTCTGAAGTCTGAAACACATGTGCATCGCCGAATGTGAGTTTCCATTAGTAGGCCTTCGTATAGCTTCAGATGATGCTTGTTTTTAATAAATGAAAGGCATGCTCAGTTGCGTTAACTGACTTGGGCATTTAATAACATTTAATTTCTTGTTCTTAAAAAGCTTTGTGCTGTGTTCTCTGCATGTTCTCTTTCAGGATCCATTTGTACTATGTCAGGCCTATTAGTGTTGTAGCATTTGACTGAATCGGAGCAGAAAGTGTAGCTCCATACACTTCTATTAGTAGTCCCATGATCAGTAAATACTAGTGACTCAATTCCACTGGCAGTCATATATACCCATGCTCACCACGTTTGGCAGATGATGTGGTATGCTTTGGCTCCTGAGCCATTCCTCTTCTAGTTTTAACAATTCTCTTCCCATAATTCTAGTGCAAATAACATTGTTGCAGAACTCTGCAGACGTTCTAGCAATGTCTAGCCTTTATGCTTCTTGAGTGTTCCCAGTTGTATTTGTCTTGAGGCAAGCTATTTGTATTTATTTCTGAAGGTGGTGCCTCATTGCAGCCTTTGATAATTATACGCCTGCTTCCTTAAGAGTGTTCTTGGCTCGAACGGGTTGTGTGTTTCTTCACCAAGGAAAAAATGTAACAACCATCAATGTCGTTGTCTTCCATGACTTACAAGTATTTTATTGCCAAATTTGAGAGTGAATCGTTTCTTTTAAGGAATACAGTATACCAAATTATTGATTTGGACACTTTGGTATCCCTCTGATACACTTGTTTATTTTACTCATGATGATGGTCTTATTTGACACTTCTTTGGAACACATCCTGAGAGTTCCCATAAACAGCTGCCAAATACAAATTTAACACTTGGAATCAATTCCAGACATGATACAGGCTGACCCAAAAACCTACAGCATTTCAAAAGATAAATTAAAATAGACATTAAATATAATCAAACCATTATACTGGTCCTTCTCAAAAAATTAGCATATTGTGATAAAGTTCATTATTTTCTGTAATGTACTGATAAAAATTAAACTTTCATATATTTTAGATTCATTGCACACCAACTGAAATATTTTAGGTCTTTTATTGTTTTAATTTTGGCATACAGCTCATGAAAATCCAAAATTCCTATCTCAAAAAATTAGCATATCATGAAAAGGTACAGTAGGCCCTTGACATTCGCGGGGGTTCAGTTCCGGGCCCTCCTGCGAATCTAGATAATCTGCGAGTTCTGTACCCGGAAGTAAAACCCCATGTATGATGTCACATGCGTGAATGAGCAGCTGTAAGTAAAATACTACGTATCTATTACATGCGCTAAAATATGTTTCTTAAACACATTCTATAGACAGTCTTACTCATTAATACAGTATTAATGTAGTAAAATGTAGTAATGATTAAGAAAAACTTTTCAACTTTTACTGTTATATTTATTGATCCTAAAATATAAACATTATACAGCATACGCATAAAACACCTTTCAGTGCATTCTCTTCATAAACATACAGAACTGTAGTTTTCAAAAATGCCCACTAGAGGAACGTACTGTATTGCATTAGGCATGACACGACTGAATTCAGGTATTAACTGCATTAAGTCCGAGCAGCTCAACCACGCCCCCCCCAGCCGGAGCTAATAGAAAACAGAATTTTAGAGTGATAGAGTAAGAGGCGTTACAAACCAAAGAAGCGGTGATGTTGATGTGAGTTAATTTTCTGGTGCAGAGGTGAGCATGCTTTTGTTTATTGGGAGTAAATGAGAATAGTTCAGGTGTGTGTGCTCCTGAGCGGCTCAGCCACGCCCCTCAGCCACGCCCCTCAAGAAGTAAACAGTTAGTGAGAGGAACAGGGCCAAAATCAAAGTCCCTCAAAACACAGACCATAACAAAAAGGACATGAAAGAACAAGAAATGTAATAAATTGGATAAACAAAACAAAATGAGAAACATGCTACACCACAGTAAATAAAATATAACACACAAACATTTTAAACATTACCTTAGGTCATGTACTGGAATAATAATTTAAAAAGACTTTAATAGTGGAGTATTTTACAACAGTTCAGTTATTCCTCTTCAGCAATGACGTGACTTCAGAGGAAACTATTGTTTCTTCCGGAGAAAGTCTTATTTCTTCAGAAGAGACATCCAACCTCATTACCTTTTTCTGGTGCTTAAGCAGGCGTTTGAGTGACATCACAGAACTTAACTGGTAATTAAAATACACTAAAAAAGGCTCACTGCCAACTTGTGCGCGAATGAGGAAAACGGGGGAATTATATCACCTGAACCAATCAGCAGGAAGGAGGACAGCCATTGGCTGAATTTGAATCACATGCGAGCTGCTTGGCAGTCCATGAATACTCAAACCGCAAGTGCAAAACCGCAAATAGTCAAGGGCCTACTGTACTCTAAACGAGCTATTAACCTAATCATCTGAATCAACGAATTAACTCTAAACACCTGCAAAAGATTCCTGAGGCTTTTAAAAACCCACAGCCTGGTTCATTACTCAAAACTGCAATCATGGGTAAGACTGCCGACCTGACTGCTGTCCAGAAGGCCATCATTGACACCTTCAAGGAAGAGGGTAAGACACAGAAAGAAATCTCTGAGTGAATAAGCTGTTCCCAGAGTGCTGTATCAAGGCACCTCAGTGGGACCTTCTGTGGGGAGGAAAAAGTGTGGCAGAAAATGCTGCACAACCAGAAGAGGTGACCGGACCTTGAAGAAGACTGTGGAGAAGGGCCGATTCCAGACTTTGGGGGACCTGTGGAAACAGTGGACTGAGTCTGGAGGAGAAACATCCAGAGCCACCATGCACAGGCGTGTGCAGGAAATGGGCTACAGGTGCCGCATCCCCCAGGTCAAGCCACTTTTGAACCAGAAACAGCAGCAGAAGAAAGTACTTTTTTGGATGAAAGCAACTTTTGAATGCCATTTGGAAATCAAGGTGCCAGAGTCTGGAGGAAGACTGGGGAGAAGGAAATGCCAAAATGCCTGAAGTCCAGTCTCAAGTACCTACAGTCAGTGATGGTCTCGGGTGCCATGTCAGCTGCTGGTGTTGGTCCACTATGTTTTATCAAGGGCAGGGTCAACGCAGCTAGCTATCAGGAGATTTTGGAGCACTTCATGCTTCCATCTGCTGAAAAGCTTTATGGAGATGAAGATTTTAATTTTTCAGCACGACCTGGCACCTGCTCACAGTGCAAAAACCACTGGTAAATGGTTTACTGACCATGGTATTACTGTTAACTCTCTGCCAACTCTCCTGACCTGAACCCCATAGAGAATCTGTGGGATATTGTGAAGAAAAAGTTGAGAGACACCAGACCCAACACTGTGGATGAGCTTAAAGCCACTATCGAAGCATCCTGGGCCTCCATAACACCTCAGCAGTGCCACAAGGCTGATTGCCTCCATGCCACGCCGCATTGAAGCAGTCATTTCTGCAAAAGGATTCCCAACCAAGTATTGAGTGAATAACTGAACATAATTATTTGAAGGTTGACTTTTTTTGTATTAAAAACACTTTTTTTTTATTGGTCAGATGAAATATGCTAACTTTTTGAGATAGGGATTTTTGGTTTTTCTTTACTTTTTTGCCAAAATTATCAGTATTAAAACAATAAAAGGTTTGAACTACTTCAGTTGTGTGTAATGAATCTAAAAGATATGAAAGTCTAATGTTTATCAGTACATTAGAGAAAATAATGAACTTTGTCACAATATGTTATTTTTTGAGAAGGACCAGTATACACATGAAATTTCACGCAGTAGTTTTTATTCATTATTATTTAGACACATGAAACTTAGGCAGAAGAGGCGCTGCTAAGGTTGGTAGGTAGCTCAACTCCAGCACTGAACATCTTGAACTTAAAGCCTAAACTTGATGTGTGGTCTCAGTATGATGGAGCTATGACTTACAACTCGAAGATCATTGGAGATGTTGAATGAAATGTTTGAGTTATCGCATTGCATTAGTATTGTTGGGTGGCTGGCCTGTTACCCTGACCTCACTGTTTGTGATTTTTTTCCCCTGTGGGAAACCTTAACTCATGAGTGTACACTCATCAATTCCAAACTCTTGAAGCTCATAAAGTTGGTATTCAGCGGGAGACCCACTGTTCAACTCAACATGACCTGTTGAGCCATTGAAGCCAATCAGTCATGTGTGCAAATAATGATTTGATTAAATGTAAATTACTATCCACAAGTAACGTGATTACAGTAAGGTGATTTTATATATATATATATATATATATATATATATATATATATATATATATACACATACATACATAGTGTGTAACTGGCCTGTGTAAATAACAATGGGAGTTGGGGGGGGGGTGTTTACTCTTCTGATTAAAAAGCACAAACATCACTGCAATTATGCCACTTCTGGTGTTCCTAAACTGTATCTTGTAAATTTCAGATTTTGCATAAACTATTTATAATTAAAAGACTCCTTGGGAAAAAAGAGCATTTTTTTACCTTTTAGAATCAATACTCAATACTGATTTCTCGAAATTCAATACTCCACAAAGAGTACACAAAGGCCTGGCCAAACCCAAGAGCAGATCAGATACTACATACAATTCTGAAAAGACTTAGAATGCAAAGTCCTGCGTCTGTGTGAAAAGAGAAGCCTTGCCCGTCACTCAGCTAGATTCCCCTTCCCTTGGCTCGAGCCTGCTAACAAGATTTCCCCCATCACTTCTTAGAAAGAGGAAGAGAGCCAAATAAATAAAAGAATAAAAAGAATAAGAGTGAAGGAAAAGCACATGCTGAACTATAATTTGTTATATCTTTCAGCTCCAATTAGAAATATCAAATCTTTTTGTTCAACTTCACAACAAGACTTCAAGAGGGCCCCCATGACTCCCTCCATTTGCATCCCCACACAGCCCACTGCTGCTCCTGAATCCCATTAATTATATGACCTACATAGCTGATAGTTAATATTCCAGGCTGGGAGAGAGACTGAATGCCAACAGTGTGAAAGTCTAAATTTGGAAGATCTTCAGGACATCAGAGCTCCCCCGCAGTAGATGCTTTTTTCTGGGGTGCTCCGTTTGATCTTTTTTCTCTTGATATTATTTGCAAATGTCTCTTTAATGGCAAACACAAGAAAAGAGTCAAACACAAGTTTTCAAACAGGCCTTTCTCCACCCACCTCTCCATTCTGTTATCAAGTCTTAAATACAATTATTCTTTGTGCACTGAGACAAAAAGTGAGAAAAGAGATTTTGAGTGGAGGAGAGTGGAAAATGACGACAAGAACACCAGAACAACAATACCTTCAGATACACTGCTATATCACTCTGGAACCACAAAAAATTAACTGCAGAATCAATTTTATGAATGGGGGAAATATGTAAAGTCCTTTTTTGGGGGGGCTTTTTATACCCGAGCTGAGTGGCTCATCAGGCTGGTGCTTATCCCCGGTTTGCATAGCGTGACGTGACCAGAAGTTCAGCTCCTCCTGGATGGAGGGAGATATATAGGAAAAGAAATTTGTTGCGACACAAATTCAGATTAAAATTTGAACAGATGGTGATGCTGTCAATGATTTCCCACGTATTTTCTTGCCTTATAACCTGGAACTTTGAGTTTTTGCAATATTTGTTATTGTGAAGCAAACAAGCTTCAGGAATTTGTAGAGCCTCTACAGTTTCAGTACTTTGTAAAACCACCTTAATGAACTTAGCACAAAGACTTTTGCCCATTATTTAAAACAAAACTGCTTCTGGACCTTCAAGAATTTCTTGACAAGAGTTTCCCCCTGTATTTAAAACCATCCCTCATACCACAAATACTGACCAGTTTTCCTGGGATGAGGAGTTGTTGGGTTTGTGTGAGACAGCATTTTTTTGATGGAAAAAAGTTTCATTTTAGTCTCATCGGTCAGAAGGATCTTTATTAATATGTTTGGAGAGTCTTCACATGCCTTTTGGTTAGCTCTAAAGTTGCCTTTATACCATTTCTGTAAAATATTAGTTTTTTTTAGACACTTTTCCAAAAAGTCCAGTTCAGCAAAGTGTGGAGGGATACAGCAATCTGTGCTGTGGTCTCCAGATCCTTCAAGGTCACCTTTGGTCACTTTGGGCCTCTCTGATTAATGGCCTCCTTGCCCAGTCTGTATGTTTTGGTGGTCAGTCCTTTCTAGGTAGGCAAGCACTGTTAAAGTAAGGAGCAGTCAGCTGGTATGTTGTCGATAAAGGAGTGGGCCAGACCAGTCACCACTGAACTGTTGTGGGAGCAGCTTGACCATATTTCATGGAAGATGTCCCCATGAAGCCACTCCAACTTGTGGGAGGTGCTTCATTAAGCATGGGGTAAAATGTCTTCAAGAAATTGACAGCTACGGTGACAAAAGGCATGTAAGGCTGAACTACCTGCACATTGAGGATTTTAAACAAAAGCAAAAGTTTGAGGCACATAATTACTATTTTTAACCTTGTTGATGTCTTGCTTGACTGTATTTAACATTCATGTTGCAACTCATTTGATGGATGTAAGTTGGTGTGCTCATGGAAAATGTGAATTTGTTTTTCAGTGACCTCAAACGTTTGAATGGGGTAGAGATTGAAATAAATAAATATTATTATAGCAACAGGTCCAGAACGCCGTACTCCTGGAGCACGCCCTACAAGATAGTCTGAGGGACACGGTCGAAAGCCTTCTCCAAATCCACAAAACACATGTGGACAGATTGGGCAAACTCCCATGCCCCATCCAAGATCCTGTGGAGCGTATAGATTTGGTCAAGAGTGCTATGGCCAGAACGAAAACCATATTGTTCCTCCTGAATCCGAGGTTCGACTATCGGTCGGATCCTCCTCTCCAATACCCCTGCATAGACCCTCCTTTTTAAAAAGGGGGACTACCACCCCGGTTTGCCAATCCAGAGGTACAGCCCCCGATGACCACGCGATATTGCAAAGAGGTGTGAACCAGCACAGTCGTACAGCATCCACAGCCCTGAGATATTCCGGGCGGATCTCATCCAATCCCGGAGCCCAACCACCGAGGAGCTTTTTAACTACCTCAGTGACCTCCACTCCAGTGATGGGCAGACCCCCGCCCAAACCCCCAGGGTCTTCCTCCTCCACAGAGGGCGTGTTTGTGGGATTGAGGAGGTCCTCAAAGTATTCCCTCCACCTCCTGATGACATCCACAGTCAAGATGAGCAGCTCCCCAACTCCACTGTAAACAGTGTTTGTAGCGAACTGCTTCCCCCTCTTGAGGCGTCGGATGGCGGTCTAGAACCTTTTTGAGGCCAACCAATAATCACTCTCCAGACCCTCAACAAACTCCTCCCATGCCCGAGATTTTGCATCTGTGACAGGTTCGGCTGCAGCACATTTGACCTGCTGGTACCTGTCTGCTGCCTCGGGAGTCCCACAGGCCAATAAGACCCGATAGGCCTCCTTTTTCGGCTGCACGGCCGCCATCACCACAGGTGTCAACCACCGAGTTTGGGGGTTACTGCCACGACAAGCACCGACAGCCTTCCGGGCCACAGCTATGGGCTGCCGAAACAGCAATGGAGACACGAAACATATCCCATGTCCCCCGCCTCCTATGAGACAAAGTTGTAGCTCTGCCGGAGGTGGGAGTTAAAGGCCTGTCTGACAGAAGACTCCGCTAAATGTTCCCAGCAGACCCTAACAGCAAACCGGGCCATTCGCTGTATTACCGGAGCCAGAGTTTGGTCCGTATTGGTAACAACAGGTCTAATTCATTTCCGGTGAGGGTTGGAGTTCACCAAGGCTGTCCTTTGTCACCGATTCTGTTCATAATTTTTATGGATAGAATTTGTGTCAGGGGTTCTGGTTTGGTGACCATCGGATCTCATTTCTGCTTTTTGTGGATGATGATGTCCTTTTGGCTTCATCAAGCTGGGACCTCCAGCTCTCATTGGAGCGATTCGCAGTGGAGTGCGAAGTGGCCGGGATGAAAATCAGCACCTTCAAGTCTGAGGCCATGGTTCTCAGTCGGCCAAGAGTGGAATGCACCCTCCGGGTCAGGAATGAGGTCCTGCCCCAAGTGGAGGAGTTTAACTATCTTGGGGTCCTGTTCCATGAGTGAGGGAAGGATGGAGCGGGAGATCGACAGACGGATCGCTGCAGCTTCTGCCTGTACCAGTCCGTCATGGTGAAGGAGCTGAGCCGCAAGGCAAAGCTCTCAATTTACTAGTCGATCTACGTTGCAACCCTCATCTATGGTCACGAGCTTTGGGTAGTGACCGAAAGAACAAGATCGCAGCTCCAAGCAGCTGAAATGAGCTTACTTCACTGGGTGGCAGGGTTCTCCCTTAGAGATAAGGTGAGAAACTCTACCATCCGGGGAGAGCTCGGAGTTGAACCGCTGCGCCTCCGCATTGAGAAGGGCCAGTTGAAGTGAATCAGGCATCTGGTCAGAAAGCTTCCTGAAGGCCTCCCTGGTGTGCTGTTTCAGGCATGTCCAACCGGAAAGAGACACCGGGGTCGACCTAGAACACGCTGGAGGGACTATGTCTCTCGGCTTGTCTGGGAATGCCTCGGTGTCCCACCGGAAGAGCTGGAGGAATTGGCTGGGTAGAGCAATATCTGGACCTCTTTGCTTTGGTTGCTGCCCCCGTGACCTGACCCCGGATTAAGTGGAAGAAGATGAGATGAGATGAGATACTATTATATTCCACTGACCCCCAGTGCAGCTAACTAGGCTATCAAAGGCCGGCCATGTCTCTCACTGTCTATGGTGTGAGGCATGTAAAAGAACCATTGCTGACTTTCGACAAGAGTAGGCTACAAAGCCATCAGCCTGTTTTTGCCCTGTGATGGCCTGGCGAGCTGGCCAGGGTGTACTCTGCCCTCACCCGGAGTAGGCTGGGATGGGCGCCAGCCTTCCCGCGACCCTAATTAGGATTAAGCGGTTACAGAAATATTTTACTGAAGGCGTTAAGGTGGTGTAGTGGTTAGCATGCCCGCTCACAGCATGAAGGTCCTGTGCATTATTATGTGTAGTTTGCATATTCTTCCCATGCTTGTGTGGGTTTCCTCTGGGTACACGGGTTTCCTCCCACAGTCCAAAATCATGGTCTGTAGGTTAGTTTGCGGTTTCAAATCAAACCTAGGTGCGAATGTAAGTGTGAATGGTTGCCCTGTGATGGCTTGGCAAGCTGTCCAGGGTATACCAAGACCTCACCCAGAGTTGGCGGAGATGGGAACCGGCCTCCCCACAACTATAAATAGGATTAAGTAGTTCAGAAAATGCCTGAATATTCCACTGTCAGCACATATATTAGCAGTGGCACTTTGCCGTTTTTAAAGGCATGGCATATTTTATCCCTACAGTGCAGTTAAACTGAACAAAAGAAAAAGTAAACTTTGTAAAAAAAATTCCACAGTAATAGTGGTATGTTAGTGCCCACTTCAGTTCAAATTAAACACACACACACACACACACACACACACACACACACACACACACACACACACACACACACAGAGTGAGAGTGCGAGAGACAGAGAGAGAGAGAGAGAGAGAGAGAGAGAGAGAGAGAGAGAGAGAGAGAGAGAGAGAGAGAGAGAGATCTCTTAATCAGTGTCCAGTTGAGCTGTGGGCTTCTCTGAAGACTGTGGCCTGGCTGCTGCCAGCCAGAGCATGAATATGGAATTATTTTGCGGTGTGGGGCTTGCTTATGTTTTCTGTCTGATATCTCTGGCCCATTCCCATTTCAAAGGGCGGTCCACCCAGGGGTTTGACTTTTTGATCTGGGCTGGCGACAGACTCGACCACCTGCATGCTCTATCAGGCTCTGGCTTGGCACGATCCCCCGCTGACCGCTCAGAGTGGAGGAGCGAGGCATTGAACACAGTGTTGCGCCTCTCTCTCTCTCTCTCTCTCTCTCTCTCTCTCACACACACACACACTCCATATCTATTTCTCTCACTCTGTCCAAGAGGCCTTTGGTCTCATTTTGGAAAATTTTGTGCATGAGTAAAATAGAATCTGTGTGTGTGTGTGTGTGATTGCAGGCTCTGTGTCTTTCTAAAGACATATACTGATGCCATTTTGGGATCTCACAATATTCTCCGAATTAAACCATGTGAGGAAAAACCTTACAGGTAGACTGCTGACTTGACAATTTTAAAAGGAGAGGCCTGCTAGACTGAAATATGTCTAAATGAGCAATCAATTACAATTATTTTTTGTCAACAAACCTCTTTAAACACACTCAACATTATTGTACAAATGTAGAATCCTCACTTGCTATGCAAAGATACTGCAAGATATGTAGTCCAAGATTATGTTTAATCAGGTTGTACACCATATTGCAGTCCACTCTGATTTCTTTGAAGCACTGATTGAATTGTGCAACTAGGCATTAAACTCTCAACCATCAAGGCAAATGTTTTAATTGATATGATTACTCTTTAATGATATTATGATTTCTATAAGCAGGCATTAGCATTAAAAGTTAATGGGATGACTGTGACCATGACAATATAATTAAAACCCTCAGGAGTTGCTATGCTCAAATGAATAATTTACAGTGAGCGGAAGGGTAGGGAGATGGGGGCGGCGGCAAGGGGATTCACAGCCTGACACGGTCATGACGGAGAAGAGGGGAAAAGAAGAACAGCAAGACCGAAGCGCTACAATCCGCCTGCTACCATTAATGCCTTTGATTACAGACCACACTATTAGTGCAAAGTATTTGGATTGTGTCCCTATTAAACCCTGAGCCTTTTGGGAACATGCTTCCTGTTTCAGGCCGTGTACATGTTCTAAACAGAGACTCTACAAGAAGTTTGGGAGCCTGTGAGGAGGAGGAGGAGGAGGAGGAAAGCATATGTCACATCTCCAAACCCAACTTTAACCTTGTGGAGGAATGCGTGCAGGGCCACGATGTACTTAGTGTGCTAGTAAAAGTGGAGCGTGAGTGAACGGAGACTTGTACACATGACTCTTCAGAGCGGTAAACATGTAGACTTGTGTAGTCTTCTCTGGCTCCAATTTGTAACAATATTTACACGTTTTTATCACGGAATGGTAATGTTGTCCTCGTCGCACAGCAGTGCCTCTCTAAACCACCTCATGACAAACAATTCCTGGAGTGTGAGTGAGTTTATGAATGTGGAATCTCCAGAACATCAGCATTTGTAGTAGCACTGGAGTGGAGCTCACTCGTTTCCTTGATCTCACATAAAATGCTGCCTTCCTGTAGTTATACATAATACGAGTTACAGCAGGGTTAAAAACCAGATGTTCTACTATGCAGGTAAATTACAGCAATGGGGATAAAAACAACACTGTATTAATCAACCATTTAAGAAGTCTGTAATGAGAGTATAAAAATGTGTGTGTGTGTGCGCGCACGTGTGTGCGTTTCCTCATTTCTCCTCCTCACTATAAATGGCATTGAATAGCAGTGCAGGTTTAAAGAATGAGTGCTTAATTTGCCTGCTTTCAGAGAGCTGTGAGTGGGGGGAAAAGCATGCAGGGCCTTCATGCAGAAAGGCAGCAGGCACGAGCATGGGAGCGAAAGCTCATAAATCCTGATTTGAGCTGGCCTGAGCCGGCAGCCACGCTGCGCCACTACATTTCTTCATTTCTTAAATGCTATGTCTGATTAAGTCTTCCCATTAGGTGACAGCTGAACTTTAACATTAATATGATAATATTGAAATAAGTGGTGTTATTTACTTAGCGCTGGGGTGAAATGAGGGAGGGGGTGTTGGAGGGGTAGCAGAGGGAGGCAGGCGGGATGATGAATGATTTCTGGACAGCTCCTGTGACACCATGCAGCAGCAGCCGCTCTAATGAGACTTGACAAAATGGAGACATATGCAGAAATATTGGTTACAGTCTACGTGCCCGACAACCCCTCTCTCTCTCTCTCTCTCTCTCTCTCTCTCTCCCTTGCTCTGTGTGCTGGTTCTGATTGTCTACAACCACTGAAGCATCTATTTCAATTGGCACTTCCTTCCTGGCCCGAGGATTTTAAATTTAGCTTGTGTCATTTACATATTACTCTTAATCAAAAAAAAGAAAAAAGAAACAAAACCTTGCCGTCACGGTTCAGGGACAAGCGCATAGGCACTTTATAAAATGGAGATGTGACAGATGAGTAAATTCTATGTGAACATGCTTGCCTCTGTGCATGTGTGTGTGTGTGTGTGTGTGTAAAGAAAGAAAACCTATGAAAGACCAATATGAGAAATATATATATATATATATATATATATATATATATATATATATATATATATATATATACACATATATATGTATATATCATACATACATATAAACTCTGTTTATGAAAGGATCGGTGATGTAAATTTTTTAAAAATAACATTTGCATATTGTTTTGATTATTCCAGAAATATCATATAGGGATAGTAGTTTTGTAACATGGAAATGTGAAGCAGACACTGCGGAGCCAGACTGCTAAAGCAAATAGGTAAATACTTCAGGATACAGGCAAAAGTGCAACAGCATCCAGTGAGGTACTCTCTTCCTAAACTGATTCATTTTATTCACACAGTCTCACGCAGAGTGTGCTTGTGTACATCATGTGTGTTCTCATGCACTCGATAACACAAGAGCAGTAATATACACACATCCACAACTGGACAGCAGAAACAGGGTCCCTACCTTCCTCTTACCTTCTCAGCATGCCCGACAGGATACGGGAACTCTTGCCCAAGTTCGCATCAGTCTCTCTCAACTGAAAAGAAAAACAAGTGAGTAATTACATGTTTACCTAAATTCAGAAAATGCTCTGAAACCTAAAAGCCCATGTTCAGATGTGTGTACTTAAGTATTATCATACCCTGCACAGAAACGGTGCAATCTGATTGGTCCAAAAATTGGGGGTTAAAAAAAAATTATCCTGAGTCTCAAGTGGATCCTGACAGACACCCAAATTGGTCAAGGTCACTTGGAGCAAGTGGTATCTTCATCACACATTAATAATGTTAATAAACCATAAAAATATTATTTTTGTTTGGTTTCCTTATATTCATATGTAGTATATAAAGGGATCCCTCACTTTCCACGGTTAATGGAGACCGAGACCCCCCCCGGCAACTGCCAATTTCCGTGAAGTAGGATCGAACCCCCTGACTGATGTATATGTACATGCATATGTGTATACAATATCAATAAATATATATTCAACGCTATAAATTCTTATTATAACAATTCTTCTTCTTTTCCTTTCGGCTTTTCCCTTCAGGGGTTGCCAAAGCAAACCATCTGCCTCCATCTCACCCTTTCCTCTATATCTTCTACTCTTACTCTAACTACCTTCATGTCCTCCTTCACCACATCCATAAGTCTTCTCTTTGGTCTTCCTCTAGGTCTTCTGCCTGGTAGTTACAACCTCAGCATCCTACGACCAATATACTCACTATCCCTTCTCTGTACATGTCCAAGCCATCTCAATCTAGCCTCTCTGACTTTGTCTCCAAAACATCTAACATGGGCTGTCCCTCTGATGTACTCATTCCTGATCCTATCCATCCTCGTTACTCCCAAAGAAAACCTCAACATTTTCATCTCTGCTACCTCCAGCTCTGCCTCCTGTCTTTTCCCCAGGGCCACTGTTTCTAAATCATACAACATCGCTGGCCTCATCACCGTCTTGTACACTTTTCCTTTCATTCGTGCCGATACCTTCCTATCACACATCACTCCGGACACTTTTCTCCAACCATTCCAACCTGCCTGCACATGCTTCTTTACCTCTTTTCCACACTCTCCATTGCTCTGTATTGTTGAGTCCAAGTACTGAAAATCCTCCACCTTCTTTATCTCTGCTCCCTGTAACCTCACCGTTCCTCTTGGGTCCTTGTCGTTCACACACATGTATTCTGTCTTACTGAAGCTAACCTTCATTCCTCTCCTTTCCAGGGCATACCTCCACCTCTCTAGATTTTCCTGCACTTGTTCTCTGCTCTCACTACAGATCACAATGTCATCTGCAAACATCATAGTCCATGGAGATTCTTGTCTAACCTCATCTGTCAGCCTGTCCATCACCATAGCAAACAAGAAGGGGCTCAGAGCTGACCCTTGATGCAGTCCCACCTCCACCTTGAACTCTTCCGTCACACCGACAGCACACCTCACCACTGTCTTACATCTCTCATACATGTCCTGCACCACTCTAACATACTTCTCTGCCACTCCAGATTTCCTCATGCAATGCCACAGTTCCTCTCTCGGCACCCTGCCATATGCTTTCTCCAGATCCACCATGACACAATACAGCTCCCTCTGACCTTCTCTGGACTTCTCTATTAACATCCTCAAAGCAAACACTGCATCTGTGGTGCTCTTTCTTGGCATGAAACCAAACTGCTGTTCACAAATGCTGACCTCTGCCCTTAGTCTAGCGTCCACTATTCTTTCCTATAACTTCATCATATGGCTCATCAACATTATCCCTCTCTAGTTGCCACAACTCTGTACATCTCCCTTCTTAAAAATGGGCACAAGCACACTTCTCCTCAATTCCTTCGGCATCCTCTCACTCTCTAAGATCATGTTGAATGTTCTTGCCAGAAAATCTACTGCTACCTCTTCTCGACACTTCCATACCTCCACCGGTATGTCATCAGGACCAACTGCCTTTCCACTCTTCATCCTCTTCAATGCCCTCTTCACTTCACCCTTACTAATCTTTGTTGCTTCCTGGTCCTCAACAGTCACCTCTTCTACTCTTTTCTCTCTCTCATTTTCCTCATTCATCAACTCTTTAAAGTACTCTTTCCATCTTCCTAGCACACTTCTGTCATCAGTCAACATGTTTACCACTTTGTCCTTAATCACTCTAACTTGCTGCACGTCCTTCCCATCTCTATTTCTCTGCTGTGACAACCTTTATAAATAATTTTCTCTCTCCTTACTGTCCAACCTAGTATACAAGTCATCATACGCCCTCTGTTTGGCCTTTGACACCGCTACCTTACGCTGTGTCTCCCTGTACTCCTGTTTACTCTCTTTGGTCCTCTCTATGTCCCATTTCTTCTTAGCTAACCTCTTCTTTTGTACACACTCCTGCACTTCCTCATTCCACTACCAAGTTTCCTTATCTACTGTCCTTCCAGAGGACACGCCAAGTCCTCTTCTACCTGTCTCTCTGATCACATTAGCTGTTGTTGTCCAGTCGTCTGGAAGCACTTCTTGACCACCCAAAGCCTGTTTCAACTCCTCCTTAAAAACAGCACGACACTCTTCCTTTTTCAGCTTTCACCACTTTGTCTTATGCTGACTTTGCCTTCTTCACCTTTCTCACCATCAGCATCATCCTGCACACCACCATCCTATGCTGTTTGGCAACACTCTCACCCACTACTACTTTGCAGTCACTGACTTCCTTCAAATTACATCACCTACACAAGATGTAGTCTATCTGTGTGCTCCTACCTCCACTTTTATAAGTTACCTTATGCTCCTCTCTCTCTTCTGGAAGAAAGTATTCACCACAGCCATTTCCATCCTTTTTGTAAAATCTATCAAAATCTGTCCTTCTGTGTTCCTGTCCTGGATATCAAACCTGCCCATCACTTCCTCATCCCCTCTGTTGCCTGCACCAACATGTCCATTGAAGTCTGCACCAATGACCACTCTTTCACCTCTGGGGGGGTACTCTGCATCACTTCATCTACCTCACTCCAGAATCTCTCCTTCTCTTCTAGCTCACATCCTGTCTGTGGGGCATAAGCACCGCTCCTAAGCTTCTAGCCTTGCTACCTTTCCACCTGGTCTCCTGAACACACAGTATGTCCACCTTACTCCTCTGCATCATGTCAGCCAGCTCTCTACCTTTTCCTGTCATAGTTTCAACATTCAAAGTCTCAAACAACATTCAACAAATAGTTCCAACCTATATATAACATATATATATATATATATATATATATATATATATATATATATATATATATATATATATATATATATATATATATATATATATATATATATATATACACCATATAACAAATAGTTCCAACATTCAAAGACTCTCAGTCCTAGACTCATGCTTTTCCTCTTCTCTCTCTGCCTACAGACACGCCTCCTGCCTCTCCTTCTTCGACCAACAGTAGTCCAATTTCCACCAGCACCCTGTTGGTTAACAGCACTGATGGCGGTCGTTGTTAACCCAGGCCTCGATCGATCCGGTACAAAATTTGTCTTTACGGTTTGCATTTTGTACACACACATACAGATGTACGTGTGCACACACTCAGATGCGCACCTGAACTGTTAACTTACATTCCCGTGTAGCATGTAATAAAACTCTCAGAGTGTGCAGAGCTCACCTGTCCCACCTCTGTCATGGTTAAAATAAACAAAATACCAACTATAAAGATCAGATTTTGTTTGCTTTCATTTTTCTTCATACCATACACTAAAACAATTATTTGCCTCAGGGTTGGGCGGATTTATATAGTCTGAATAGGGACATCCACCTCAACCTTGCCAAACAAATATTAATTATAGTTTGTAACACTAGTGGTTACGAACACAAAAATTAGATCAACAAAAAGACACAAAGCACAAATACATATAGCACACACACACACACACACACACACACACACACACACACACACACACACACACACACACACACACACACACACACTCTAAACATTTGGAGCTTCAATACATTCATGGAATTATGCTTTTCTGCTCTCTTATCAACAAGGTGTTTGATCCAGCAGACCCTCCGATCACAGGACGCTTTCGGTTTTTCGCAATCATTCTGTGTAATCACAAGTGACTGTTTTGTATGAAATCCCAGGTGATCCGCAGTTTCTGAAATACTTACCCAAGTTCATCTGGTACCAATATCTATGTCATGATCAAAGTCACAGCGAAGTTTCACTTTCTTCATTCTGATCGTTGATGTGAACATTAACTCAATCTCTTGAATAGATACTTGCATGACTTTATGCACTGTACTGCAGCTGCATGATTTGCGAATTGGGTAACGCCATGAACATACATGTGTACAGTTGTTTCTAACAAAGTGGAAGGTGAGTGGAAATAAGAGACAAATGCACAGACAGTTCATACATTTATAATACAGTTAATTGCTCCCAAAAGACAAGGGAACAAAGGTGTAGTTTAAAGTTTGATTATCTTTCTAATATCCGGAGGACAATTCTTTTTATCTCGCCATTTCATTTGCTCCTGCTCTCTTTCAATTTTCTCTTCTCTCTGCACTTTATGTGAATCTCAAAGAGTGATAGAAGTCTGACTGCGATTTCTCCGGAGGAATGGGGTGTGTGTGTGTGTGTGTGTATATTATATATATATATATATATATATATATATATATATATATATATATATACATATACACACACACACACACACACACACACACACACACACACACAGAGATACCTCACTTTCCACGTTAATTGGGACCGAGATCCCCCCGCGACCATCAAATTTCACGAAGTACAATCCCTCCCCTGACGTATACGTACATGTATACAGACCCTCCCCGATTTACATTTTTAATTGGTTCCGGACAGCCGAACGCAAGTTGAAAGTGAACTGAAGTTGTTACAGTGATGTGTGACGTATGATGCTCATACTGTACTATACATCCATAAATACCTTTACCGTATCTCATAAAACACCCCTAAATCAATTATAATAAACATAACATTGTAAAATAATATCAAATATATCAAATAATATCAACATTAATTACAAATAAATTATATTCAAGCCAAATAATTTAAAATTGATAAATTTTAATCAAATTCACTCATCAAATACCAAATACAGTATCAAATATACCTTTAACATTCTCTATAATGCGATTTTTCTGCTTGTAAATGGTTCCGATGGTCGACGGATGGTCACATGACATGAAGCTGAGCTGACTCACTTTAAATGAAGCTTAAAACAGCCAATCAACGCTTACAATATGTGAGGCGCTCAATACCGAAAGTAGTGCACTTGCTGAAAGTAGTTTACTTGCTTGAAACAAAGTGCGGGTTATATGGACTGCCGGTCTTTTAAGTGCGCAAGGGTGCCGTTGAACTCGTTTAGTACTCAGCCTGCACTGACGTGAATC
>CM045730.1:47880528-47958028 GCA_024760905.1 Plotosus lineatus | reverse complement strand
CTTATGCAAAAAAGAGCCCTTTATGTCTGATGTTTTCACACCATGTTTTTCTTTTCTCCCACTTTTTTAGCCCAACAAAATGCCTTTAAAGAGTAAGAGGCCAGTGGAGGCTCCAGGGAAAGAGGGCTATTCTCCACAGACAGCAGACTTTTGAAAGGAAATGTTTTATTTCTTTTGAAAAGGGCCAGCAGCCCAACTGCCATGTTGTGCTCTTTAAGCATCCTTCATAAGGGGCCATCAGAAAGGCCCCTGACTGAGCATACTCCACCTGGGGGTTGGGACACAACACTGCCATATGGAAAGAACAACAGAACGAAAACATTTATAAGAGCAAAAATAACGGCAAAGACTGAAAATAGAGAGAATGACGAAAAATACAAAGGATGAAATATTGGCCAGGATGACAGGCAGCAGAATACCTTTGTGGTGTCCATGGAAATTAGGAGTGTGTTAGCCAAGTTCCAAACCAAACTGGCATAGTGAGGACTCCACAGACACATTTGCAGTACTACTTTATACAGCCTAGCTGAAATATCAGACTGTTAGCATGAAATAAAGCAATATTTATTGCCAAGGTGTTAGACTTGATACTGTGTCAGCATCAAACTACAATTAACTCAGAAGTTGGGAAGCTTTTGAAATAATAACAACCCTTCTTATACTTTCTCATGGAGACAAAGTTTCTGTGCAACAAAGCTATGACCATTTGGACAGTCTTCTATCATGCGTATCATTGCTACATAGGACATGCTAACTCCAGGAACATCTTATTAGCACTGTGCTCCTCATCAGACAAGCCATTATCTGTGTTGTAAGTACAATAGATCCTTGCCGTGCCAAGACCCAGTGAGAGGGGGACTGAGACATGAACATAAACCCCTACACATCAGCACGAGCGCTCCTAATCTTTAAGATAGTGGGTGATTTGCAGTTCTTTAAACTTTGACAAATTAATATCTAACCATTCCAGTTACATTCAGTCGGGTGCAGTTACTGGACTTGTTTTAGCTTTTGCATTAACACACTCACCCGGTCTCGAGATCTTTGGATCTTCTCGCGGTCAGTGTGCAGATTGGACAGAATCTCCTGGCCTAATTGTTCTGCAAAAGACAGAAACAAGAAGAGTGTTAGAAACCTCCAACATGGTCCTCATGCAGCCTACTCTTTACAAAAGTCAGCAATGGTTCTTTTACATGCCTCTCACCATAAACAGTGAGAGACATGGCAGGCCTTTGATAACCCAGTTAGCTGCACTGTGGGGGACAGTGACAACCTTGTGGAGAATGGGACTCGAACCCTCAACCCTAGGCTCAGAGATCCAGCGCCCTTTACCACCAGGCCATCACTGCCCTTCATGATCAGCATACATATCCTCCATTAAATTTACCTCTAAATTAAAGGTCTATTGTAATATGGGGCAGTTGTAGCCTAATTGTTAGAGAGGTGGCTTTGGGACCAAAAGGTCACTGGTTCAATTTCTCCACCAGCAGGAAAAATGTGTGGTGGTGAGAGAGTGAGCTACACCTTCCCTTCCTCCACATTCACGGCTGAAGCGCCCTTGAGCAAGGCACCTAACCCCTAAATGCTCTCCAGGCATACTACAGTGTGTGGCAGCCCACTATGTGCGTGTGTTTGAGTGCATACTCAGTGTTTACATGTGTGTGTGCCTACTTTGAATGGGTTAAATGCACATTCAATAATTTCCCTTGCGGAATTAATACAGTATCACAAATATTAAAAAAAAAATTAATTAAATCTTGTACTTAGTAGTATCAATGCCAGGAGGAACAATTTCTACAAATTATTTTCCAGAACCTTTTTTAAGAAACTACAGAAATGAACAATAATCTGGAATGAGCATAGAGATCCTGCTTTGTATTCTGACCACAGTTCCCTCTTACACTGAACCATCCATCCTCTTATCCATCAGAGTTGGTAGGTAAAATGGAGCCAATCCCAGAACTTTCTTGCTAACCTCTTACTTTTTGCTTTTTCTTTCTAACCTCTTATTTCGTAAAAATAAGCAAGACCGACACTGAAGCAGGAACCATGGCCCAGGATGTAAAATTAGACCTGATTCCTCCAGAGGAAATGGATCCAAACTTTATTCCAAGAAAAAGGTCCAGGATTCTTATGGAGGAAATAATTTTATTACTGGGGAATGCTTGTTCATTTTAAGCTTGATGCTATGTGAAGAAGCCCACACTCAAGACAGCTGAAATGCTTGAATGCCTCAAGTTTATATATATATATATATAAAAAAAAAAAAATCAAATGGCTTTTAGGCAGGGTGCAAACCTTCACTGAGCGGTCATGCAATCAGTCAAGTAGCACTCTTTCATTTCATTCCCATAATAAATATAGGCAATTTAGAGAAAGGCAGATGTTGCATTTCTACATATAAACATCTGCTTCATGTACTGGAGCTGTGAGGCAAAAGTTTTAGTTGTGATATTCTTCAAGACCAGTGGAGGGAGCCTAATTAAAACTCAGAACCAAGATGCTTGGGAATCCCAAACTACAATTACAGTAAACACTGAGTAGTTTTCACTCAACCTGGGTATATCAAGTTCTACTCTAATCTCAATATGCATCATGAGGCCGATTCTAAGCATCACTTACAATATTCTCCTCCAAAATCCTGCTCATCTCTCACTAATACAAACCCATTTACTCACATTTAGTAACTATGTAGAACAAGGCATCTGACAAGCTTATGCACACTGACTGTCATGCAGATATCTCACGGGTCACAGAAAACAATAAACAAAAACCCCACTTCGTTTCTTCACATCTATAAAAAAAAAATCACTGCAAGTAGACATGTAGACATTAGCGATTTGGAGGGGGAGCGAATTGAGGAATCTTCGCAGGGATCAAAGTGAACCTTTCAAATGCACCAAACAATTGTAGATAAACAACACACTCATGGCTGGATTACATTGCACAGGTGCAGCATTCAAAGAGAACGTGTGCATGCGCAGGACACAAAGAAAGAGGCTGCATGTACCTGCTCAGAACCAACGCAGATAAACAAATGTATGAGACCGAGAGCTTGAACACGTCATTGAAATGAGGGCCTGTGGCCACTTCTACTGTATATCTTTACCTACATTAATTTCTATTTTAAGTACAGACATATTGAAGGATATCCAGATTAGATAGAGTAGCCAGACAGATATGTGACCGATAGGCTGATTAAAAAAGTGAAGTGTGATATTAATAACCATCATAACCGCAGCTAGTCAACAAGCCACAGACTAATGGCTGTGGTTAAGGGTGGAAAGCTTCTGGAAAGAAAATTAAGCACTACTATCAGTCTCTGTCCAAGAGAGTGCCTTAAAACAAATGAGAGTGACCCCCCCCCCAGGGTTCAAAAGAATCCTGCAGTCTTTCTGACAGTCAAATTCTGAAAAAGGACACTTGATCTGATGCTACTACTAAGATGGATGAGACCCTCAATATGGAGGAGAGAAAATATAAATAAAACAATCCCATCGGGGTGGCCCCTTAAATAAAAAAATACACAACAATGGAGCCAGATTATCCAAATAGACAGATGAATGTACACATACACACACACGCGCGCAAAAGTGGGTTTGTTTCATTCTGATATCTTTGACTACACTACACTATTAATGCTATCCTAATCATAGTCCATCTCCTTTTAAATTACCAAACACACTTTTAAAGGTGCTGGATCACTGATGCTAAGGTTGGGGGTTCAAGCCCCACTCACCACAGGTTGTCATTGTCCCCCCCAGTGCAGCTAACTGGGTTATCAAAGGCCGGCCATGTCTCTCACTGTCTATGGTGTAACGTTCATATAAAAGAACCATTGCTGACTTTCGACAAGAGTAGCTGCAAAGCAGTCAGCGTGTTTCTGCCCTGCGGTGGCCTGGCGAGCTGTGCAAGGTGTACTCTTGCCCTTGCCCAGAGTCGGCTGGGATGTGTGCCAGCCTCCCCGCGACCCTAATTAGGACTAAGCAGTTACAGAAAATGAACTGAACTTTTATTATCTTTGACTTCCATTGAACACACGAATGATTTACAATTATCTATTTTGAAAGTAAAAGAAATGGAAATTACTGATTAAAAAAGAGAAACGCTCCTAAATCAGTGAACTCTGATGGATATTGGTGCCTCAGTGATTATGGTTCCGGGTTACTGATCAGAGGGTTAGGGGATCAAGCCTCGATACCACCAATATTGGGACTGTAAGCAAGGACCTCAACCGCTCACTGCTTCCATAAAAATAAAAGTTGCTCTGGAGAAGGACATGTGCCAAATGCCACAAAAGTAAATGTTAATATGAATGAACTAGGCATCTAATTATAATTGCAACTGTTTAAAAAGCCTATAAAAACTATGTTGATATCCTTTCATCTTTGTACAAATAAAAATAAAAGGAGTACTAGCAGCAGGGCAGTGCATACAGTGCACGAGTGATCATGTGAAATCTATGGTGTGAAAGTGATACCTCCTCCTTGTAGCCCTACTGTGGTGTAAACAGGCCAAAACACATTAATGACTCTTGTTACACTCAGGCCCAGAACAGGACCTAAAGCATAAATGTTCCTTTTAGTTAAAAGAGCACAAATTGATGTTCTCATTAAACCCTCCCTCCTGTTTAACCACCAGCTTCCCTACTGGACAATTAGCTGTGTACACACCACCTCCCGTGAGAGCAGGGTACAGTTCCCGTCTCCGCAGCTAGTCCACCCTTTTTGTCTGTTCCTCTGCTCCTCTGTTTATATCAGAGTTTATATGTTGCCCTATATGTTTCTCTCTCGCTATAATGAAAGCTCTGTGGGTTGAGTCAAGGCCACTAGATGCAGCAGATGCTGAGTTCGACTGGAGAAAAACAAGCACAGGCACTGAGGAGGAAGATAAGAGATTAATGTCATTCTCTTCCTGCAGCTTGGCACAGCAAGCCCAATCGTTCTCAGTCTTTTTTTACCTTCCCTTTCCATCCAGATCCACGATCTCTACTACTGCCTGTTAAATATTTTTCATTATTCATCCATTTTCTAATCTACTTAATCCTAATTAAGGTCGCAAGGAGGGTGGTGCCAGTACACCCTGAACAACTCACCAGGCCATTGCAGGGCCAACATTCATGCATATCTCTGGCTGTGGGACAGGAAACCAATGCAAACACAGGGAGAAAACGCAAACTCCACACAGAAAACACCGCAAGCCTGGGAATCGAACCCAAAACTTCCTTCCTCTGAGGCAAACATGCTGATCACTCCACCACCATGCTGCCTATTGTTATTATAATTTGTTACTTTACCTTTTGGGCATTTAAAGAAATATTGACTAATTGTCACACTGTCTTGAAGCATGTTGGTTCAGAAGTGGAGGAAAAAAGTATTGTCCACCAGTATGATTTTTTTTAATCTTGTAATGCTATAAGATATTCCTCTCACGTCTAAGACCTTATTAGCACTTTACGTGACCCTGATGCTAAGGTTTCCCACAACCTTGCTAATGTGAAAGATCCTCCTCCCTAAGGTCCATTTAACAAGCCTATTACTGAAATCTACAATAGCAACATCATTACCAAAGGGCTGATTTTAATTTAAGCTCTTAATCTGCTTATAGCCTGGCACATACAGAGCAGAAATGTGCACACTAACTCACATACATACAGATAGATATCATCTGAACCAGTTCTCATTCAATGGTGAGAGAGGACAGGAAAAGGGATGCATGCAATTGTTTGTAATGAAACTTTTTCAGAGTCGGTTTGATCAGTTTCCTGCCTTATACCTCTAATGATCCTGCAATATTGTCATCTCTGTCCCCTCTGTCCCCCCCAAGCTGTACAACTTTCTCCGGACTGACCAGGTCAGTCCACAGAGGATCAATTCACTCTGGACATCCCAAAGGTCTGGATGTCATTCGGATCCATGCCTCTTTTTTCTGCTAGTGAAGAGAGTAGCACAAAACAACAGGAGAGAACAAGACACTACCTCTCCGTTGCTTCATTCCTCAATCCGTCCATTCCCATGGTGGACACATATAATTGGACACATAATCAATTTTACAGTAGCTGTTTGAGTGCAAGTCCTTTCTGAGTTGTCTGAAGCCCTGTCAGTTCCCAAAGCTGAAAGGCTACAAACCCTGACACTCGCTCACTCCCAGGCTCTGTTCTGCTCTTTATTATAGAGCCACAGACACTTTTTGATGGTTACTACACAAACCTCTAGATGGACACAATCCATGAACAGCCAAATGAGAGGAAGAGTGCCTAGGGGTTAGAGTAAAGATAGGCCTGTCAGTAGGCAGCTCCTCTCACACCCGTGGCACATGAACATAAGATCAGTTATTCCTTATCTGGTGGCACAACATCATTAACCAAACAGATGCAATGTTTAAAAGCTACATTTTGGTCTTAATTATTTGTGACCTTTGTGAGCATTCCAGACATACGTTATAAATAAAAAGCAACACAAATATAAAACACTGAGACTTGAACAAAAAATACACCCTAGGGGTCAGGAAAGGGACAGTACAGAATATGAAGGGAAAAAATAAAGAGGCCTGTGTGTGTGTGTGTGTGTGAGTATGTATGTGAGTGTGTGAGTGTGTGAGTGTGTGTGTGTGTGTGTGTGTGTGTGTGTGTGTGTGTGTGTGGGGGGGGAGATAGTCAGACCTCATTTCTCTAGGCTTTTTTCACTTTGCTGGTCACTGTTTTATTCATTGCTTGAATACTGACCCCACCACACTCCTTTTCTGACAAATCATTTCTGATTAAGACAAATCTTTATTAAGCGGCTGCTCAAGTCAGACCATTTATCATGCCTTCTCTGACTCTCCTCCGATCTCAGCACAGTGCTGCTCACCCGCTTCTTCAAGAACCCGATTGATGGTGATGTTAGATGTGAAGCTCTCTTATGGGTGATAAGACACAGGTCTAATGGGTATGAATGACCCTAGCAGCAGGAGAATACACTGTAATTTGAACTATTTGCGTAAAGGAGGAAGGAGAGGAAAAATAAGCACTTCTGCCCTCTCCCTTTTCCTCATCCTTGACTGCCCTGGTAATAAGTGGATTGCCATTGATGAAACGGAGCTGCTGCTCAGCCAGGTCCTGAATGAGGAAGGATTGTAGGCTGTAGTATGCAAAGGAGTTGTTCTAATACTGATAAATCACTCAACCAAAATAGATAACTGCATGTAAAACAAACATCACAGAATATTAATGCAGTTCAGCAGCACCCCTTGAAAGTCCTCGCACAACCAGCAGTCACGCCTTGCTGGATTGTATCAATCACCCGACAGGAACCTTTTCGATTCAAACGCGGTTCTTATGTTACTTCTCAGATGAGGAACGTTTTGTGTGTGCACATTTCGAATGGACTTAACTTGTCAAAGACATCTGCTGGCTGCATGGTTGCTGTGCGCTGGGCATGTGTTTTGGGGTTTTTTTTTTTTTTTTCTTTGGAATTCATGCATCCTTGGCTTGTAATGGTCAGCTCGTAGCCATTGACGTCTGGTGGACACGACCGCGTCGCCGGATTACTACTTGATATGCATTGTATAAATTGGAGGTGTGCTATACATAGAAAGCACGTTCAGTGGATGATTACTGACAAGGAACACACAGGGTCCACAGTACAAAACTGACAACATCAGAATAAGTAGTTAAACTGTAGAACATGAATAGGAACTTTACTGGGTCAGAACTGAACAGCAACCTACATCCTCCTTTCTTTTACAATGTTTCCATCTGATGTCTGTTTCCTCTATTGTGACTGACTGGCGGGCGGATAGCTGGAGTAATACGAAGGAAGCAAACTTTTATCAATGTAACAATTTATTTAGATAGCTATACCAAGGTCAGCAATGGCTCGTAATGTCTCAGTTGTCTGGGGTTCGATGTGGCCCATCGCATAAAGGGTTGAGGAAGCGCAGAGCCATATTCTCTTTTATGTCCTTTTCTGAATCATAGTCAGTATATACTTCATAGTGGGTGGCCATCACAGTCGGCGCACCTGTCACAGTGACTCAACATCACAATCACTGCGGTGTCTGTCCGCTGTGTCACACTATATAGTCAGGTGTGACCACTATCCAGCAGCAGAGATGAGTTTGTCCGCATGATAATTTTCTTTCACAAAGTTCCATTTATGCTTACACAGCAAGGTGTGACTACTTCTACAGAAAGCTAACTTAATACAGTACAGTCGGCCCTCTACTTACGAAATTAATCCGTTCCAGTGCCTTTTTCGGAACCTGGAGTTTTTGTAAGTAGAGGTACATTTTACATGTAAAACACATGATTTGTTCCAAGGCTCCCAAGACTACCCCATAAACCCTTTAAAAATGATAAAAGTACACCAATTTTGTATGAAATATGAGTTAAAAGTAAAAGAAAATTGCCTTTTTTTAAATCTCTCGAACCACCCATGTGACGCTTTAAAGTCTGGGGGTTGCTGGTCTGAAGACCCCTCACCCCCACTATCTTTCACAAGGTCCTTAAATATGGCGGTTGCGTTTTCCGAAATAATCGCCTCCGTCGCCGTATCTCCACTTTTAATGCCTCCTTTTTTATTCAATATCGTTCCGAAATAATCCCCTCCGTCACTGTATCTCCGCTTTTAAGGTCTCCTTCTGCTCCAATATTCAAGAGTGGTTTCGGCCATACTCCTTTGCGATTTCGTTCAACCGCATCCCACTTTGGTATTTTTTTATTTCCCCGCCTTCACTTCGACTGATAACGGAGCCTGCTTCTTCTTTTCGGTGTCACCAGGAATCACTTTTTTCGGGTCCATGATGGATAACGAAATATAACGCTGCAATGATCACTCTCAAAAACCCTCACGAGCAAACAGTCCTGTTCAACTCTCCTTCACGAACAAACAGGAAGTGACAAACAGGAAGTATGGGTACAGTTCAGCTCCCTCCTGGCCAATGGGAGGCCAGCGGGGCGGGATGTTGGGAGACAGCCAATGAGAGAACAACTCACGCATTGTTTGAATGGTGCATTTGAATGGTGCGTTTGGCGCTTTTCGTTAGAAGAGGTTGTTTCGTATACAGAGGACAAAAATTTAAGAAAATGTTTTTCGTAACATGGATTTTTCGTATTCAGAGGTTTTCGTAAGTAGAGGGCTGACTGTATAACATAAACCTAGGACAAAGTAAGCTTTTATTTTCTCCAACTTCTAGCTTGTGTTTAAGCATTCTTGCAGGCACCATACGATAGGTGAAGCATAACAGCAATGAAGTCTGTCTGTCTTCCTTTCGGCTTTTTCCCTTTTACTCGGGAGTCGCCACAGTGAATCATCTGATTCGCACATTTAATTTGGCAGAGGTTTTTTACGTCGGATGCCCATCCTGTCACAACCCTTTTTAGCAAGGGACAGAAACACGCTGATGACTTTGCAGCCTACTCTTTACGAAAGTCAGCAATGGTTCTTTTACATGCCTCACACCATAGACAGTGAGAGACATGGCCTGCTTTTGATAACCCAGTTAGCTGCACTGGGGGGATGGGGGCAGTGACAACCTTGTGGAGAGTGGGACTTGAACCCCCAACCTTTAGATCAGCGATCCAGCGCCCTATACCACTAGACCACCACTGCCCCCAACAGCAATGAAGACCTTCCAGAAAACAGAGACAGTTATGACAGATTATCACTGTGTTACCATTAAGTTCAGTATCAGACAGAATCAGGAACCTCACCCAGTTAAAATTTCTGCTGCTCCATTGGTTGCAGACAGTCAGAGGCTGAAATTATTTATTTAATCCAGATTTTACGTCACTACTTTTACTGTTCATGTTGGGAATTCACCTTGTTATTGCCTAAATGTCTAATATTGTTGAAAAAAATTCAATTATATTTATATGTTAAGAGTTATAGGCATGTAAATAAATGTAAATATAAATGAGACTCTATAAACATTGTATATAATTATATTCAGTTAGTGTGCTGTAAATAGTGACCCATGGTATGACTCAGCTGTTTGGGTCTTGAATTTTCCATTAGGAGACCTAGTTGCGCATGCGCCCTGGTGGCGGGTTAGGTGATTTGGAATTTTACAGAATGGAACTTTCCCGAACTTTGGAGAATCTATATTAAGGACCTGTTGCCAACTGGCTCCATTCTCTTCAGTGCAGATCATCTAAGGAAGCTCATCGCGGCGGATTATCTCATCGAAGGCGGATCATCTCATCGAAGGCGGATCATGGAATACGCGTCACCCAAGTTTCGTTGTTCAAGACTTCATCAAAGTCCATCATCCACGTTCACCCACAGCCCACACGAGGATGTTCATCATCTGTTTCTTTCGACAAGCGGGATTCCAAGCCTATCCTCTCCAGCGCCATCTCTAAATTTACCAAGCTGCAGGTGCTTGGTGACTATCTTTGTCTTGGGACCCTTGTTTAATTTGTATTTTGTTTAACTTTATGCTGCAAGTATTATTTTGCCTTACTTTGTTCATATTATTAAATTGTATATAGTTTATGTAGTGATCTGTCATGCTTTTGCTGGTTTCACGAGGCAATTTTCATCTAAATTCCATACGTAACAAAAGTGATTCCCATGAATCATAATACACTGTATGCGCACAATAAATACGATAAGCTGGTCTATGGTTTATGTATTTATCACAAATAAAATATCCTGTATACTCCAAATGGCACAGCACAAGGTCCTTTTACAAATCGCCAAGACTTAATCAACCAACCAGCGTGACTGAAGCGTCCAAATGAATACTAATAGATTCCAGGGGCGAGTGTGATTACTTGGCCTGCAAATGTTCGTTCGGACTAGGAATTTAGGTTTCTTATTAAATGACCAGTTTCCATGGGCCACTGGACACCATACATTTACTGGACCAATGTTGGTGATTCTGTCATCCATGAACTGAGCAATATTAATTTCATGCTTCCAATATCGAAAGTGACGTGCAATTTAGGAGATGGCCGGTGTTGATAGAAAATGTGCACTAAACGTGACCAAGTAGAATTAAAACTCATACACGTAACTGTGTTAACTATATACTATTAATATTGATGTATGTGCCACTATATTTCCCGACTTTATTGTAAATATGATTCAATTATTATAGAAATATAGCATTTTTGTTAGTCTTGACTTAAAAGCATGCTGATTAAAATCCAGAAATGTGACTGTGTTGAGTTCTCAAGTAAACACAAAAGCTACACACTTCTTTGTCTACCAACAGGACGGAACCAGAATACATTGGTCCACTGTTATTTAACCAAGAATGACACAGATGGAACAAAGCCATATGGAATATAACTTGAATAATGAATACACTCGGTTATTCTGTATATTCACAACTTGACACACACACACACACACACACACACACACACACACACACACAGCTAGCCGGAAGAATGCCAGCCAGTGAAATGAAATGGACATAGTGCCTCTGAGCTGATAATATAGAAGTTTTACTTCTTTAAAGACAAACAGAAAACGAAAGAATAAGAAAGTCATCAAGAACAACAGCATACAGGCAGCAACAGAGGGAGGGTTGCTCTTAAGATCAAGTTAGTTCTTCCTAATCACATGCTGCACATTATTTCCTAGGCTACCAGTAACTTCACACGTTGCAGAGCTCGTGAGATACAGTGCACTGGACTGGAGGATATTTAAAAAAAAAAAAAAAAAAAAAACCTTCATGCTCTTCTACCATCTTTGAAACAGTTTAGCCACGTTAATAATCCTTTTACTCTTGATTAAAGGGTTTAGATTTTCTAATCAGAAACTTGACAGACAGATCAAAGCAGCAAACACAAATTTCGCCTTTTAATTATCTGTACAACACCACACCTCAGGCTGTTCTTCCCTGCCCAGCTCGTAAAAAAATCCTCAGCCACAGACGATGCTGAGATCTAACACTTCCTAGCAGTTCATTATCCAATAAGACATTAAAAAACACACACACACACAAACATTCCGAGCATAAAAGCTACCTTCACAATTAGCCGAGACCTGAAGGAACCATGCAGTCCCGTGTGCTTGGATATTGCAGGACTCCAAATTAATTCTGCTTAATTATGTTTGTCAAAACGGACACGCCATCACCTTCATTTACATATTTTGACAGGAAGCTCCGAGAAAGACTCGATGAAAGTTGAGCACATTTCAGCACCTACTGATTTGCCATGTTGTCCGTCTCTGTTTAATAACCAACTAATCTGAGCATTGTTTACCCCGCCGTTTTTTCCCCATTGTATAACAAAAGAACAGACACAGAGAGGATTTGAAGAGTTATCACACTGCATGTTACTCCATAATGTAAAATAATTAAACACTGGTTAATGTAAGAATAAAATATGTATTACAGTGTATGATGACGCTAATGCTATTTGTGTCTACACAGGTTAGAAGCCAGCAGTATATTAAACTTATATAACACATCCAGCCTGTTACAAACATGTAATTGCCTAATCAAGTGCAAGAGAAATTCAATAGCACATTAGTGAGAGGCAAGACCAAGACTGGGATCCTGGTAAAACTTCAAATGATCCCGGAAAGCCTTCTAAGTAGCAGCTAGCTATTCATGTTCAGGTTTATTGTGAGTATTGGAGGACAAATGATGAAATAATATGTAGTCTGAGTCAGACGGATTAATTTCTATTCCTGCTCTTTATTAAAGAATCTCCGTTCACCCTTGAGAAAGATTATAAAAGTACTACATTTTAAAATATACTCATTAACATACAACTCCTTGGCGCAGTGCTGCAGTAATCAGTGTGACCCAATAGATCTTGTTAGAGCTTGCTGAAAAAATGCTTTTCACTTCTTGCAGTCACATTATTTTTCTTTCAAATTTTCCAACTGCAGATCTCTCTGATAATGTGCTTGTGAAATATCTCAGCATGTTCCCTAACCTGAACCCCCTCCTTAAAGATTGGTGGGATAAAGCGCTGTATCTGATCTCTGTGAATCCAGATGAGTGTGCTGTTACTGCCATGTGGGAAGACCTGCAGTCTTCTGTGGCATTTCCGTCTTGGGACAGTGCTAGAAATTTCATTTCACTGTTCAGAAACAACGTGCACCTTAATCACTTTAGATGCACAGGTCCGGCACAGAGACAAAGATCTTGACCATCACTGCTTCCACATGTTCTTCATGCGGAAGAGGTCTATTACGGGTCACACTTACAGTAGGATGCAACACTATACCAAGTCTTAGATAAACTGCAGACCACAGTAATTTATATTCAATTAACTTAATTATTACCTTTAAAGGAACAAACAGGTACTTGTTTTCAAAAGTTAGCACTTGGACAAAAAAGTAAAAAAAATACACACGAACAAAAAACTTCTTTTCTAAATTTAAAGCTTGCTGAAATACACTAGTGATATTCCAGTGATGTGCTGCACATCAGTGCAGCATCATGCAACACTGTACCATTAAAAAGTCAGAGCACTGAAAGACTGTCACTCAGAATTCAGACCCACCCCCTTCGTATTTCATTCTAAGGCATCCAGCTCGTTTGTTTCCTCGTAAACAGGAAAAGGGATTATGGCAGCCAGTACAGTACAGTGGGGCACTGTGCCCAATCAAAGCACAAGTTTGTTCTCCTTCTTTTAGTCTATACCAAACATACATCGAATGTTTAGTGAAAATCAAATAATAATACTATTATAGAGTGGAGATGAAGCACGGAGAGCACTCACAAAAGGAGAAATGCATCATGTGCTTCATTTAACACTGACCCCACCAGTGTCATAAAGAGATTATTGTGAGTAGCAAATAGGAAAATACTACCCAGAGTGTTGTTTGTGTGTGTGTGTTCAACATTGCAGAACACATTAGAAACACTCTCCTCAATCTCAGAGGCACAACTATTTCCTAAAACAATCCAAGTGTAGTTTCCACACTATTGGGAAAATATAACCATATAGGCCATCACCAGGAAATTATTCCAGTTTAGCAAAAATTTATTCGGAGATTCGTCTCGTAATATTTTCCGTAATTTATAATGTATGTGTCAGGAAAGGCATCCGACGTAAAAACCAATGCCAGATCGAATATGCAAATCATTAATATGACTTCTATGAAGATGGAGGCAGATGATTCGCTGTGGCAACCCCTGAAAGGGAACAGCCGAAAGGAAAAGAAGAATCTATAATGTATGTACACACACGTTTACACAGATGGGGCGACCTAAAGAAATTCCACATTTTAAAGATAAACAAAAACAGGTAAAGCTGTGATGCACTCTGGGTGTAATACCTTTCTGTCATCACCAACATTAAGTATATTACAGTAGAAAGTCATGCTCCTGTAGCTCTTCTGCATCAGAGCGGCTCACCCTTGGGCACATCTATGAGCCTGAGGTGCCCATGCTCCTTTAAGTTCACTAGTTGTCTTTCTTTGGACAACTTTTGCAGGTATAAACCCTGCATACCAGGAATACAACAAATGCCCTGGTCTTTTGTAGATGCACAGCATTCAGCAGTCTGTTACTTCCTCATCAGACAATGTTGTTAGGTATAAGAATCCACGATGATGCAGCATATAATTAGCTGAAGTAGTATAAACATTTTCAGATCAATATTTTGTGTCAAATGATTGAGTTCTCTGATCAATAGTCAGGCAATAAGTAAATAACATACAAGTGGTCAGCATTGTGATAAATCCCGAGGGTGAGTTGTAACCCCTCCTTTTCACGTTCCTGCACCACCTTGTTTGGATTTATTTCTCAATAATGACGTGCTCATTGTAAATAATCACTTAAATAACGTTGAAAAATACCGTATTCAACATAATAAGCACCCTGCTCCAATAAGCGCCCCACCAATGTTTTTGATCTTACGTCTAATAACCGCCCATGTGTACTGGGAGCAAAATGGTAGATCAAACTTACCAATTTTATTCGATCAGTCTCTGTAACCGTAAAATGAGGCGTTCACTGCCTGTAAAAGTGAGTTTACACGGTATTTCAAGACCTCCTGCCACTGGGGAATGTCTATAATATTTTGCTGTGTTCTCTTGGTAAATATCTAACAACCGATCAACCATTAGAACTGCTACAGCAAAACTATCAGATGCTCTGAATGAATGGAGCGATGAGCCAGATATGAACCTATCAAAAAATGATGACGAGTATTTTTCACCCGATTCTCCTGCTCACTGTCTGTCTTCCTTTCGGCTTTTTCCGTTTTACTCGCCACAGCGAATCATCTGATTTGCACTTTTTGAGTTGGCAGAGGTTTTTACGTCGGCTGCCCTTCCTGTCACAACCCTTTAGCAAGGGACAGAAACACACTGACGACTTTGCAGCTACTCTTTACGAAAGTCAGCAATGGTTCTTTTACATGCCTCTCACCATAGACAGTGAGAGACATGGCCTGCCTTTGATAACCCAGTTAGCTGCACTGGTGGGGACGGTGACAACCTTGTGGAGAGTGGGACTTGAACCCCCAACTTTTGGATCAGCGATCCAGCACCCTATACGACTAGACTACCACTGCTCCACTAACTTCATAAATTTAAGGACGTTCCTGGCCATGTGCTTGTTTGTGTTGATTGGTTCAATGTGCCATGTGCTAGAGTTGATGTTGACTGGCTCGATTTTACTTCCTGGAAAATGTCTTTTTTTAAATTATGCTGTTTTCTGTTTAATTTCAGCTTTCATGTAAGTAGTTTGGTTGATACCACAAAATGAATAATACAAATACTAGTAAAACTCTTTTATTGTTCTGTTATTATTCATGTTTTCCACCTCGATGGTAATAAGTACTTACAGTTCCACTCCGCCAGTAACATTTTATTAAGCACCCACCCACTCCAGTTCTTTAAGCGCCCTGGGCTCTTAGCACGTCAAATACGGTAATTTAAAAGGCAAACTGAAGGGGTATCAAAGGGAAGCATGACATATGGGATTAATTTATGAATTTCAAAAATACTAACTTTTTTGTTTGTTTTACAGTTGTCAGGGAAAAAAATCCATTATACCCAGCATACCCTAGTGCAACAGTCAGCTATACAGGACTGAACTGTTTCAGTGAAATTAATGAATTAACAGCAAATGGCTCTGAGGTACAGCAAATAAAACCTGACATAAAATGACAAAGGCTAAGAGAAAAATTAGCTCAGAACTGTTGGATTGACCACAGCACCCCCTATACCTTCCCTGACCTCCCTGCCATCTCATGCACTAATGAAGCATATCTAACTTTTTAGACATAGCAGAACTAATTTAATCTAACTTCTGAGAGTGCTGCTCTATCAAATTAAATATTCATAAAGGACACGATATCATAACTCACTTGTCAAATCTGAGACTATCCTTTTCAAATCTCCCTGTCCGTTTTCTTCTTCTTTTGTCTCCTGCCTTATGTCATCTTCCAACTCTTACTTTTTAACCGATAACTGAAGGTCATAATATTGGAATGGTGGCAAATGTGGGGGAAAAAAATAACACCCCCCCCCCCCCCCCCAAAAAATAAAATAAAATAAAATAAAAAAAAAGTTGTTTGTTGGCGGCAGGAGAAGTGAGTTGATTGTGGGTTACTGTTCAGAAAACAACTCCCTACGGATGGCCAAGATTCGATGGCAGGGCCACTACCAAAGCATCATAATAACGGAATCTGGATACCTTTCAAACTCTCATAAATAATACATGGTATCTTGCTGAGCCCACCTCTCCTTAATGTTGTTTAGATCACTGGGCAAGGGGAGGGCGATGAGGTGGGCTCAGCATAGACATGTTCTTTCTCTCACATATGCATTGAGCAAAAAGCGTGCACACACACTTGCACACATACCTAGTCAGCATGATGGAATGTGACCCTAGCATTAGTGACAGACAGAAGAGCTGCAAATTTACCTAGAGCCCCCGTGGCCTGCTGCGTTCAACTACTATAATAAATGAGATTCTATGAGGGGGCCAGCCAAGCAAAAAACATACAGAGAGAGGACTTATCACTAACTATATCCTGGCATAAATAAGACAAACAAATCCTGTAAGCTGATCCTGTTTAACAATTTATTAAGAGAAGTCTTACACAACAGCTTCTTGTATTATTAATAGGACTGTAAATAAAGCTATAGGCAGATATTTTGTGATATTTATGTCCAAATATGGAAGAGTTGAAAGGTGCAACACTACTGTTTGCAGCTTCACTAATTCAGTTTGATGAATATTTTCTCAATTCACAATTTGAAACTGCAAAAAATAAATAAATAAATACATAACAGAAGTGGAGGACGACATTTAACAAAACTGAAACAGCAGCACATTTTTCCATATTCATGTCACATGAGATGAAAAAATAATTCATGGACATTGTATGTCGCAATGTTCAATTGGAATGATCATCATTGGAAAGAAAAAACAATTGTGAGATAAAAAAACAAAAACAAAAAAAACAAAACAAACAACAACAAAAAAAAACATTCGGCTTTAACCGCATCGAAAATCATATGGAACACACTCCTAAAATACTACTGTATAAATATAGTGGAGAGAATCTCCAGCATCTTGTAAGGATCAGGCCTAAAGCTGTAACCAAGTTTTCTGATTAGGAAAATTCCGGACAGTGCTTTGTGATTTTTCCGTAACATGACAAACTGCAGTGTTTTCTCTTCGTGAGAGAGTAAGAGAGAGAGTAAGAGAGAGAGAGAGAGAGCGAGAGAGAGCAAGCCTAATGAGGAAACGAGTTTTATCATTTACATATCATGAACATGAATAACTATAAATGAATAAAATATATTGTGGTATTGTTTAATTAGTAAAAAATGTTATTTCTGCACAACAAACATACTATTTTTAAACAACAAAACAATGCCGTGTTTTATACCACTTCACCACATGTTCTGAGACTAAAAGTAAAATATACATAATTTATATAATTAAAAATAGCTGAAAAAACTTTGCACATGATGGAAATTATTGTACTAGACGGCTACATTTCTTTATCTACACTACTGCTGCATAAAACCGCAAGGAGCTTTGAGGAAACTACGATGCAAGCAGCCACACCAACACGCACACAGATCAGTGGGGGAGAACAGCTGTGTGACCGCCGAGGACAAAGACACTGCTGTTAGCGATACTGTGCTGTTTATGGACTGAGAGATGCCTTACAAACAGAGAGTAGTACCAGGAGCACAAGCTGCCGCAGAACACACGCTCACAAAGAGCTGCCTGTCAGCAGCCTGAGCCAGCAACCAGCAGCTCACCAACACCACACACTGTTCTTTCTGCCAGTCATGGATAGGAAAAGACCCCACGCATACATACAGTATGAAAACAAACCAAAGCAGCCAGAAGAAGCATAACATTACACAGGACTTTTATTTTCTTCCATGAATACAGATAAGGTCTAAACGTCTATGTTTTGTTTTGTTTTTTACAACACAACACATGCTTTTGAAAAAAGTTCTCACAAGTGTTCACTGGAAATTATTGCACATGGAATACGTTGCTCGAATGAGTGATCGCATCATCTTAAGGTGACGTCTACTCAATAAAAGCTGATTTACATGGTGATCTTTTTTTCCCACCACAATAATGCTGCCACAAAAAGGTGTAACAGCTCATTGCCTGCGAGTTTGAAACTGATGGAAAGATGACTGTAGCGATGGGGTTTTTTTCGTATCCATGTGAACGAATAGTGTATACAACACTTTTATTCAGTACCAGAAGAATCGAAACTTTGGATCAAAGCATTACAATCTTTCAATTCGTGTTATGATGCGTGGTATGAGCAGACATACAAAACAAAATATTAGCAGTGACAGACAATCACTCACCTCTTTAAGATCACAGACCAATAATAAATGCTTATTATGTAAGAAAGGAAAAAGTAGTACAACAGCGTTAGCAGCATTAATTGCGTGTGTGTGCGTGCATGTGTAGATGTGATTATAATCGCAGCTGACGCATGACAGCCACCTGGTTTCTGGAGTGAAGTAGCCGAGGCAGAAGGGCACTGACTGGGAGCACGGTGAGGCTGCCACTGTGTCTAGCCCTGGCCTGGCATGCTCACCTATATCTAGATGCAGTACTCACCCCTGACATGAGGGGTCAGTCAGGCTAACGAGGGGACAGATAAGCTATTTAAAAATTCCCCTACAGTTTCCTCATGCAAGCAATGAGGGTGGCGATGGTTTAGTTGGTTTATTGCCTTGTTATGCATGAGGAGGGCTTTATTTAACTGAAGACTTACAAAGACACATGCAACAGGGTAAAAAGAGACTGAAACAAAAGAATGGGGAAAAGAGGGGGGATTTTCCATTGGCGTTTAGAATTGGCTCCGTCCGGAGATCTGACAGAAGCGAAATGGTGTTCTGCCTTTCATTCCTGGTAGGCCGGATGTCCATGCAGGCATTACTAATTTGAAATAAATGATGTTCCATTTGGCAGGCTCCTTGCAATCCCACGGCATCAGCTACCATCCCTGTGTGTATGCGTAAGAGGAACACAGGCAGCAGCAAGCTGCAGAAGATTTCATGCATCGATATTTGTGCTGCAAATTAAACTTCTCCTAGACTGTATCTACTGAGATGCATAATTAAAGGGGCAGGAGGTAACCATGTCATTTTCCATGCTTGCATTAAGGAGGAAAAAAGTCTGAATTACATGAGGAAGTCTGAGAAGCAGCAAAAAAAAAAAAAAAAAATCACTCTTGGATGTTATACAAAACATCAAGGTTTTCCTTCCTTCTTCCTCCAAAGCATAAATTAGCAGATATTTAAGTTTGTGGAGGGTTTTTTGCTTCTCCTAAGATATAAAAAATGGATTAAATGAAGCTGAAGTTGGGTTTAATGAGCCCAGTCGGGACATGTGGAGCGCTTTGAGGTGAAGTAGGTCCCAGTGCCACTCCCACAGCTGCAGCAGCTTCTGGCACTTTCACCTCAGCAGGGCCTGGAGCCAAAGTCCAGTGAACACACTCCACCTGGAAATACATTCTGCCCTGTTGGGCCACATCTGAGCTAATGTTCCCGCTGCAGGAGATCACACACTTCACAGCAATATCTCTCCAAACCCAGGGCAATACACCATCATATCCTGCAAAAGTGTATTATCTGCTCCGTTCTCTCAAAGGAACGTCCAGGACAGTGATGTGATGTTTCAAACATGTTACAGCATGTGTTTCCCCATCAATACACTCTCAGAGAGCAAAATAATTATAGCTCACATTTATTGAATTTGGGATGGCCCGTTTGTAGAGATGAGAGAAAAATCAATTCAGTTGTGTATCGTGATTCTTTGTGGTGTGCCACAGTCAATTTTTTTTATTCGTTTTTAATTCATCGGTTTGAAATCTATGGGGTGAAATGTTGTCATTCCTCCATAGTCATATAGGTGTCACTAAGCTATTCATACATTAGTAGGCTGCATAGCATCCCATGTGGGAGGAGTTAATTATTTGCTCACACTGTATAGAAATATAGATTACAATTCCTGATATAGTGGGACACTTTGAATTGTAACCCCCCCAAAAAAAAATAAAAATAAAAAATAACACACTTGAAAAAAATGAAATATTTAATGTGAATATTTAGAAAATAGTGATACTGATGGAACCAAAAAACAAATAGACCGGCACCTAGATATCAAGATATCGTACCGGGTTGCCCCTGGTGATTCCATTTCTATCATTTTGGCCTGTTTTTTAACATTCCTGCAATAACCTTTAGTGCTGCTGACAAGAAGTACAGGAAGTAGAATCCCTGTCCTACACTGGCTGTCATTCCAGTAACAGTCTGTGCTCTCTCAATAGATTCAGTGTAGTACATCGTGTATGGCACAGGTGTGCCTTTTCACTCGCTAATGTTGACAAATGTCCACAGCTTGGGTGAAGAGGATGGGAAGAGGCAGATGAATGCGAAGGAAAAGGGAGAGGTGGATGGAGGAGAGCGTCTGGGCCTGAGCAGGTAGCCCTGGAAGAGGGCCAGAGAGAGATTTGGCACATTCTTCAGCGACTTCTCCTGTCACCAATTAGCACCTGTCAGAGCCCATTGTGCCGTCATTTACAAATAGCCCAGATTAAAATACCAAGGTGACACAGGCTGCAGTAAGCTCACTGGCCTCTGTGGCACAAGTGGAAAAAAATAAAAAGAAGGACTTGCAGTGGAAATATTACTTACAAAAGTAAAATATGATTACATTAAAGAATACCAATTACTTATCGGCAGTGTTCATCCATAATGTTCATCCATTATATCACTTGAGTCCACACAGCATGTAAATTTATTTTAAATAGTTGAAATAGTATTTTCAGGCAAAGATATAGTGAGAAAATTTAACTAATGCACAATGACACAAGAAACGATACGGTACATATGTGCAACAAAAATATCCCCATGAACATGGGGCAGTCATAGCCTAATTGTTAGAGAAGCAGGTTTGGGAGTGAAAGGTCATTGGTTCATTTCTGGGAACAGCACGGAAGTGCCCTTGAGCAAGGCACCTAAGCTCCAACTGCTCCTCAGGCGCCATACTATGGATGCCCACTCCTCTGATTTTGTGTCTGCTCACTTTGGTTGAGCTAAAATGCAGAGCGAAAATTTCCCTTTAATATGGTGAAATCTGTTGGGCTTTTTACACCCGAGCCCAGTGGCTCATCGGGCCAGTGCTTATTCCCGGTTTCTGTAGCGTGAAGCGACCAGGAGTTCAACTCGTCCCGGATGGGACGCTAGTACATCACGGGTTATCTTCCCAGTATATTTTCACTGGTACCATTTATACTGCTCGGTGAACAGAGGCACACTTGTGGTTAAGACCTTGCCCAGGGGTCTTAGCACAGTGGGGGTCTAACTGGGATTTGAACACACAACCTCCCGATCATGAATGCAGCACCCTAACCAAGATGCCACCGGCCCCACCCCTTTAATATAGCATATCAAAATAACAAACAAATAAACAAAGAAACAAAAAAGTCCATTGATCATAAATTAAATATAAATTTGATAATATATCTAAATATTATTTTAAATTACCATTGGATAAACAGACAATAAAAGCTTACTCTCTTTTCCAGTTATCTATAACCTGTTTACAAAGAAGCTCTTCAGCTAATTTCATGGGAATTTTTGTCTCAATCAATTTACCATGTCGGTATGTTCAAGCTTTGGATTCCAAATTGCTATCACACATGTGAGCCTTTCCCACCGACTTACTGTTACATTCCTGTCTAAAAGTGTGTGAAAGATTCGCCGACATCTGTAGAGTCGATATAAACAAACTAGTATGGTGGAACTGAGAACGAGTGGAATGGAAGGTAATGCAAGATGAAGTTTTGAAATCAGGCTTCACCTTCCAAAGCACACTGCATGTCCATCACTCATGATCAGCACGAGCAGTGGAGGGATCTTCTTCACACAGGGAAGGCATATATTATGGCTAGTCTAATGAATTAGGGGTGTGTGTGTGTGTATATATCTAGATATATGTGTGTGTGTGTGTGTGTGTGTGACAAATCTTGTGTCAGAAGTAACGTACAGTCCTAACAGTGAAAAATGACCTGTTTTTCCAACACGGTCCTGCAGATGTGTAGCAACCTGTCACTCAACAATGGCAGGGAACAACCACAGGTAGATACTGCAGTTCCACTCCATTACAATCAGCAGCACACTCAACTCTCAATCACACAGGATGCTTGAAGCTTACACAGTGTCATCACAATGGGGCAGGAAACTTATTCAAAGAAATTCTAGTATGCAGATTGATGTTTAACAATATTACAGGTTTAACTATAATGTGTATCTTCATAAATGAAGTATGTAACAAAGTGAGTAGGGGTGTTCAATCAAAACACACTGAATATAAAATCGAACTTCCTTTTTCTTTCCTACACGACAACACTGCAAACAAAGCAGGAGTGTTCCCACACATACATAGCTAGTGATAGTTGGGTTAAGTCAGACTCCCTACCAGCATGTTTTTAGATGTGGGAGGAAACCAGAAAAGTCCAAGGAAATTCAGATGCAATAAGAACATGCAGAACTCTAAACATTAAATGACCTGAGCTCAATATCTGGACCCTGAAGCTATGCTCCATTTTTCACAATTGTGCTACCCTTATACGATGATTTCTAGAGTCAGTGGAGAAAAGGTATTCACAGTATGCACCTCTCTTACAGTGAACCCTGCAACTCCACAATCCAGTTGAAGCATACAGTACCGGTCAACGCTGAACAAATGAGTTCAGATGAATGTTTGCACAGAGGTGTACAGTGATCCCTTGCTACTTTGTGCTTCAGTTTCTGAAGCTTCAGTGCATCGTGGGTATTTCTAAAATATTTATTGAAAAATAAGGAAATTAAGGAAAAATAGGGAAAAAGTTAGGAAAAATGCCACAAAATAAGGCCAATTATGCACAAAAAAAACCCCCCAAACAAACAAACAAACAAACAAAAAAAACCCAACCCACAAAACTACTTACATTTGTATGTGAGGTGCAAATCTGTGTGTGTGTGCCGATCTGTGTATTTATATTTTATTTACATCTTATGCATTATTTCTGAATATTTGTTATTATAAGCATTTATAGCGTTGAATATGTATTTATTGATATTATACACACATATACAGCTACGCATACATCAGTCAGGGGAGGGGTCGATCCTATTTTGCGGAAATTGGCGGTTAGCGGGGGGGGGGGGGGTCCCTTGGTCCCCACTAACTGCAGAAAGTGAGGGATCTCTGTATTTTTGTTCAAAATTGCAGAACGTTTTGATTTTAATAGCAATGTTGGAATGAAAGTGTGAAAAGCAGTGATAGCTCAGTGGTTAAGGCTCACATTTACTGATTAGAAGAATAACAGTTCACGCCCCAGTACCACCAAGCTACCATAGTTGGGCCCTTGAGCAGGGTCCTTCACCCTGAACTGCTCATATGTATAAATGCGAGAAAAAGGTAAGTCGCTTTGGATAAGGACATGTGTTAAATTCTGTAATTGTAAATGTACTACTATTAGAATACAGAAAGGAGGGAAATATGTTTGCTTTATAGATGTTCGATTTAGACAATTAAAAAATGTGTAATTTGAAATTAGCAGAGAAAAAAAAAAGCTAGGTGAACATGAATTACTTAAGCTAGGTTCATCAGGTTAATTATCAGCTAAGAAGCATGACATAAATATAAATTGTGTGTGGGAGAGAAAGAATGAGAGAGCATGTGAGTGACACTGGCACACACATTACCCAGAGAGAGAGAGAGAGAGAGACAGAGAGACAGAGACAGAGAGAGAGAGACTTCATAGTGTTATGAAGCAATAAACACTAGATTAATTGTTCGACTGGTATATTTTGGCAGGAGAAGCAAAACCTATCACATATCCATCAAATCACCTTATGCAGTCCACCATCATTCTATGAACCCAAAACATATACATACACTCATTTGTATAATGCATTTAAATCCCACATAGACAAAAAAAATTAGAAAATGTCTAACATATATAATCAAATTTCAATCTTGAGACCCCACTGGCGTGACATGTGAACATCGAATTTTATCCCAACTATAATACATGGATGGCCTTTTAAAAGCTGATAGTCTGATATTAATTTTTACTTTTGCCGAATTTCTTCCTGCTTAAAATCATTCATCAAATTTAATACTTATCAGGTGGTAAGAAAAAAAATGTAAGGTAAGGTAAAGTCCGTTGGGCTTTTTACACCCGAGCCTATTGGCTCATCAGACTGGTGCTTATTCCCGGTTTCCATAGCGTTAGGCCACTATGAGTACAACTCCTCCTGGATGGGATGCTGGTCCATAGTAGGTTACCTTCCCAGTATATTTTTACTGGTAACCCTTTATACTGCTGGGTGAACAGAGGCACACTTGTGGTTAAAACCTTGCCCAGGGGTCTTAGCACAGTGGGGATCTCACTGGGATTTGAACACACAACCTCCCTGATAATAAGTGCAGCACCCTAACCATTATGCCACCGGCCCCACAAGAAACAAAATGTGATGAAGAGAAATGACAAGAACCACAAAATTGGGGTTCGAATCTTAGGAGGTTAAAATGTTTTAATATACAGTATATCCTTAAAAAGAAAACATTCTATTATAAAATTATTAAAATATTCTGCAATATAATCTGTGTGCTTCAAACCATGAATCACACCACATTAAAGCCTCCCTTTCAATGCCTGTATGTCTTCATCATTCTCTTTATATTAAAAAAAGGAACATACATCAGCACAGTACTTAACTATTACTCATTCACTTGCCAAACCATTTAATCCTACGACTCATCACAAGGAGGCAGATGCACGGGACACACACACCTCCACACCCCCACACCCAGGGGCAGTTTAGAACTGCCAATTAGCCTAACATGTACATCATTGGACTCTGGGAATACCCAGCGGAAACCCACCCTAGCACAGAAAGAACATGCTCCACACAAAAATTCCCAGGACCCAGTTGTGGTGACTTGGGCATCTGGTTAGAACGCCCTCTGAATGCCTATGTCCAACCAGGAGGAGACCCCAAGGTCGATTCAGTACACACTGGAGGGACCGTCTCTCAGCTGGTCCGGGAGCACCTGTCCCCCCAGAAGAGCTGGGGGAACAGGCTGGGAAGAGGAATGTCTGGCCCTCACTGCTGAATCACAGGATTCAGAGAGCAGAGGAATCAAGATCACTAATACCTCAAAAGTTGCATGTATACCTCAACATATACTGGATTTCATGTGGATGTTACTTGGACATGCACCACCTACCTAAACAGGTGTTGCAAATCATGCATGCCCCTCTACATCGACAGTAAATCTTCATTGGATTGGACTCTTTGAGCAGAAAAAAACACTCTGCCACAATCCAAGAATAGTTTAAGAATGGTTTGAGAAACATGACAAAAAAAAAAAAAAATTCATGCCGACTTAGCCCCTACATGCCCCAGACCTCAATCTAATCGAGCATCTGCAGGATGGCTTGGACAAAGTATGTAGATCTATGAACATCCCATATCAAAATTTACAGTAATTAGAACCCCTTCTAAATGTTATGGTGATGTCAGACACCACAGAATAACTGCAGAGGTCTTGTGGAATCCAGGCTTTGACTTCAGAGAGCTGTTTTGGAGACACAAAGTGGGCTGTACACAATATTAGGCTGGTGGCTGCTAAATTATGGTCATTATAAAAATTGACCACGTTTAATATGACCCTAATTTTTTTTTTTCTATGTCTGTATACCCACACATGTGTAAATGCCCACACATATGCCCACACACAAATGTGCAGGGCTGAAGCCCATGTGCAGGATATGAGAGTGAATGAGCCTGACCCTCGTGGTGCTCTCTAGGGTATAAATAAACATGCATGTGCCGGACAACTCTCTAATCACAAGCACTGAATCAAATTTATTCAGGCATTAATATTTTAGCACACAGCCATGTGAGAGAGCATGAATGATTAATTTAGACATCACCTCTGTCACAACGTGTTACCCATCTGGCCTCTGATCCACTTTTGAGAATACTAAACAAAGACTTTTTTTTTTTTTTTGAGTTTTCGGTTTAGACAGGAGTCATTCCCAAAGAACGCATCTTTACTTGACCATGTGTTAATACAGGAAGTTTTATCACTTCATAAGAACAACGCAATAAATATTTTGATGATACAGAAGTAAAAACTGTCATATGTGCTGAACTAACCAGTACCTATGTGTCCTGTTCAAGAATCCCCGTTTTTCTTTCTAACTGCTCTCGCCATGTCAACACTTCCTCATGCTTGTGCAATGTAGCCCCAGCATGGGGCCTGTGCTCCTGCATGGCCTCTGATTGGGCTTAGTGTTAGGTCCTGCTTGTCTGTTAAGCAGAGATCACAGATAACAGAGGAATACAATTATGCCACTCCTGCCATCCCAAGAGCCTGAGGGTTTTGGCAACAGTGTGTGTACAATAAGCCCTGTTTGTGTGTGTGTGTGTGCTCGTCTGTGATATAGTACCTGTCGAGACTGAAGCCGTCATGAGAGGGGGAGGAAAGTGTCAAGGTAGTGATGTGTTGGCATCTGCCCTGAGGTGCTTTTGGTATGGTTGTCATTTCGTTATTTGTTTTTGTTTGCTTCTCATGCCCTGTTATTCAAATAAATAAAAAAATAATTAGTTGTGTCATTCAGAGGTACGCTTGTTGCGAGGCATGCCTGTGACAAGTGTCAGTGAGTTTCCTTCTGTCTGCGCATTTGACCAGACTCTTCTCAGACAGGCCTCTCTGGAGACATCTACCTTCGCTTAGCCATCATCATCATCATCATCATCATCATCAGCAACAGCAGCAGCAGCAGCAGGAGCAGAGAACCCTGGGCCTCCCATGGGCATGTCCCTCCAAGGAGACATCAGCAGGTTCAGCACCATGGTTCCAATATTTTGTGCTTAATATGCACCACTACATATGATGCAATGCAGTGACTGACATTAATTCGGGTTGAGGAAAAAAAAAAAAAAAAAAAAAAGAGGGTTGCCTTGGGAAACAATAACCATTGACTCTCATATACTTAGACATACAGTACTACTACAGCACAGAACCTATGAAATTGAACAGTGAAAGATTAAATGATGTTTGAAAGGGAATTTGCATAAACAGTGGAACCTTGTGGGTCAGAGCAGCAGCGAGGGCCATCGTAGTAAAAATGTGTGGGACTGGGAACAGAAGGAGGAGTGCAACTTGACCTAAAAGAGAGACGGATCAATATGTCATCTGTCGTTCTGGAACCGAATGATCCCCTGCCAGAGGTTAGCAGCGCTTTCTGACAAAGTAGAGAAAGTTGATGGAGACAAAAGATCAGGAAGAATAAGAGGAGGAGTGAGAAAAATTAAATAAGAAAAAAGCCTTTTACCCTGTATGCAGTTTTACAGTAGTGGTAATAGATTTTGACACAGAGCCGGCAGGCCAGAGAGAGAGGAGAGGCTCACAGCTGAGTCGATATCTGAGCAGTGCAGATGGGCTAAACCCCTGGCACTTGCACATGCTGACCAGTGATCATTAGAAAGTCAATGAGTCCTTCAGTGCTCACAGCTAGATTTCAGAAGGACAGACAGAAGCACTCTTCATGCAACAAACAGCTACGGTAGTAATCGGTAGCAAAATCACAATGCTATTTATGTATAAATATTATTATATCCATTTCTACTATATTTAAGTCACCAAGAGTGCCGAGTTGATTGCAGGTCGGATTAAGCATCACTTTGAATAATGTTCATCTATTTATATGGTTACCTCAACCACAACAACAGAACAGCTGTGCTGTTGGAAATACCACAAATGATCCGGAGCTCATATGCATGCCTCAAAACTACAAAGACCGTAATCAGGCAAGATTCCACAAAAGGGGCTGGTGTGCCGATGCTGATTTGGGAGCTGCACCCGCTGCCTCGGATGAGGAGTTGTGATTCTGCAGTGGCTCGGTTTCTAAGCCTCAGGGCCACCTTGGGCCTCTCCGTGATCTTGGTGCTAATGGGCTGCATAGCACCGCTTAAATAATGAAGAGAGACATTGGGAGGGGTGCTCACAGAGATCAGTGAGTGATGTTTATTACACCAACTGTTGTGAAAAGCTATTATTAAAACATAATCTATGTGGATCTTCTGTCATAAAGCCAGATGTACTCCACCTCAAATTTCGAAGCAATTTGTTATGGAGAGACAGAATCAGATTAAAATATTACTTCTTCCCAAATCTGCCAGGATGCTTTTATGGAGCAAATATGCAAACATAGGCATGAGAGGCTCAGGCTTTTGAACAGATAAGCTAAATACAAGTTCATTGCTATTTTTCTAAAATCCGAAGAGAAAGACAAAATTAAGAGGAAAACAGATTTGAAATACTGAACTTTTAACCATAATCTAAGAACATGACAAATTCATCAGTAGAGATGAAGGGATTACAGCTGTTTTAAAATCATGATTTGCATATCGACACATATACAGTATGTACGTGATTGCATAACCAATCCGTGCTACTGAGGCAGCTCTTTAATTGGGATTAAATCAGGCCGGCTGGAGGTGAGTAGAACAGACAGTGTTGATAGTAGCATGGGAATTAAGAGTCATTCAGACACCATTGATGCTTTGTCATACCTTTGAAGCAAGGGGCCTAAGGTAGCCCTGATTATTAACACATTTAAATTATTGTGGCCCAGTTGTCACAAGAAATATAACCATCACACTACGATTTTCTTCTTCTTCTTCTTCTACTTTAATGTATTCCCCATCACTTAGCCATCCACCTCTGCTCAAAGTATTTTATTATATGAAAGACACTATTATCAGCACAGACATCAACAGTATTAGATTATTAACCAGACTTTTCATACGAATCTAAATGACAATGGGAGTTAATAAAGTAAAAGCTAATTCCAGTGTTACAAGTGCGGCATCACTGACCTGTAACTAATGCATATAAATCTAAAGCTAGTGCAAATTAGAGTATTGCACACAAAGGGTTCAAATACAAGACATTTTAAGATTCAGGGAAGTATTTGTTAAACTGACCCCTTTGACTGACAGTTTCCACCAAATAGCAATACATTAACATCACCTGAATGGTCTGCAAGTAGGTAGCCCCATGTGCAACAAGCTGCAATGCCCTTTGTGTACTGATTGCACGCTTCCATAGCCAGCATTAATGGTTTCAACAATTTGTGCTACAGTAACTTTTCTGTAAGATCAAAACTTTACGAGCCTGTGTTCCCCATGCGCATCAATAACTTTGGACACCCACCTGCCATAGGAGATGAAAAGACCATTCTACCTTCATAATGTGGCCCTTATCAAAGTCACTCAATTTCTCAGGCTTGCTCATCTGTCCTGCATTCAATATCTCAACTTCGAAAACTGACTACAGGAATCCCTCACTTTTCACCGTTAATTGGGCCCGAGATGCCCCCCCCCCAACCCCCACCTGACTGACATATACGTACATGGAAATGTGTGTATATAATATCAATAAATACATATTCAACGCTACAAATGTTTATAATAACAATTAAACATTAAAAATAACGCATAAGATGTAAATAAAATATAAATACACGCACATACAGACGCGTGCGTGCACACTCGCATGCAGATGTGCATGCACGCAGTCAGATACGCACCTCACAAAAATGTAACTAGTATTGATGGGAGGTTTTGGGTTGTTTTTTGTTTGTTTAGGGTTTTTTTTTTTGCATAATTGGTCTTGTTTTTGTGGGATTTTCTTTAACTTTTCCCTCTGTTCTTCCTTAATTTCCTTTTTTTTTTTAAAATTCAATTTCTTTCTTTCTTCCTTTCGGCTTTTTCCCTTTCTCGGGAGTCGCCACAGCGAATCATCTGATTCGCACATTTGATTTGACATAGGTTTTTACGTCAGATGCCCTTCCTGTCACAACCCTTTAGCAAGGGACAGAAACACGCTGACAGCTTTGCAGCTACTCTTTATGAAAGTCAGCAATGGTTCTCCCACATGCCTCTCACCATAGACAGTGAAAGACATGGCCCGCCTTTGATAACCCAGTTAGCTGCACTAGGGGGACAGTGACAACCTTGTGGGGACTTGAACCCCCAGCCTTAGGATCAGCGATCCTGCACCCTATCCACTAGACTAATATTTATATATATATATATATATAAAAAAAAAAAAAAAAAAAAAAAAAAAAAAAAAAACACAATGCACTGAAGCTGCATGAATTGAAGCGTGAAGTAGCGAGGGATCCCTGTATTCACTTTCTTCATTCTGCAGCCCATTCGTTAGCGGGTGCCATTATCAGTGGTTGTAATGTTTAAAATCTTATGGTAAATCAGTATAGAGTGCATGCACAAATATGCACACAGTATCTCACATTCACATACATAATATATACTGGTTTCCTCATTTGAGTGACAAAAAGTGTTTCATATCCTGCCAGCCTAGATATCGAATACACAGCCAATCTACTGCTTAGCCATGTGTTGAGAGTAGAGTCCCACCAATCGTTACGCAACCATTTCAAGTGGTTGATGATAATGTAATTAAAGTGTGATGTTCATTTCATGCAGTACTACACTTCAAGAAACATACAGATTGTCAACAAATAGTTCAAACAGCAGTCAGTTAAGTCTTGGTCTGGCTTGAGTGTGTCTTGGTATTAAGTTTCAACTCATACATGCTGGATTTTCTCAGAATTATTCTTCCTAAATGTGTTGGTGGTGTTGAAAAGCGCCGTCTAAAACAGAGTGACTGTGAAGGTCAAACACACTTTTTTACGCTCATCAAACTATTCAGATGAGGGGATCATCATTATCATCATCATCCTGGAAGAGTGTTCCAGTCAAGGTAAAAGTGTTTCAGTACAGGATGAAGGGGATCAGAAGAACAGTGACTGGATCCTTTTCATTATCAGGACAGCCAAGCTCAAAATAGATCAGTTAAACCAAAGGATAACAGAGTCAGCGTTTTTAGCTTTCAAGTGCCCTATTTGTATGTACATACGAACATTTTGTCTATGGAGTGTGTCAAATTAAAATTGTCTTCAATTCTAACCTTTACATTACGAAGGGAATAAGTATGGTCAATATTTACATGTTACTCCATAAATAATTTAGCAGATTTTTTGCTGTAAAAAAGAAAAAAAAAATGATATTCACCAAATCTCCAAATAATTCGACAAATAATTACAAAGCAAAAAAAAAAAAAGATGATTGAGTGAATAGAAGAATTAGTATTAAAACTGTTAGGAGATTTGCATCAATTGTTCAGCATGTACATCAACAGGAAAAGAACAAACTACTGTCCATTTAATAAATATGTCTGTGAAATGTATCTGTATAAACATGAGGCAGACACAGTGTGTGCAGCGAACAGATGATGATCCGTGGCTGGCTAAGTGGCTCAAATCAAAGGGCAACATGGGCCACTGTAAAGTAGGACATAAAATGACCACAGAGAGTGTGCATGTGTGAGAGAGAGAGAGAGAGAGAGAGAGAGAGAGACAGACAGACAGACAGACAGAGAGAGAGAGAGAGAGAGAGAGAGAGAGACAGAGAGAGAGACGGAGAGAGACAGACAGACAGACAGACAGAGACAGCGAGAGAGAGAGAGAGAGAGAGAGAGAGAGAGAGGTGTACAGGTGTGAGTTAGGACGACAGACTGCCAGCTCAGTGAGCCCCTCCTGGATATATGGTGCACAGACACACACAACAATCCCCAATGTATTCTTTACAATATTTTCTTATACTACTCTGGAGTATATCAGACTCGACGAAAAAAGGAATCTCTAATGTTGCAGTTATAAACTTAGTTAATAAAGCCATGTAATGTCAGAAAAATATAAAAGAGATTTTTAAAATGAGACTTTTTAAAAAAAAATTAACTAATATTTTATTGCAATTTTTCCATGAAGATCTCTGCTTAAAAAAATTTGAATGAAACATATGTGTGGGATTGGGGGGGGGTTTCCATCAGGAATCCTTTACCATTTTGTATACTAGAAGCCAAATCATACAGTTCATAGGTATTCTATTTCTGCATGAACCTTGCAATGGATTTTTATTTACGATTTGTACATCAGTGATAAGAATACCAGACATTAGTTTTCCAGTCAAAAATTAAATGTTACCTTTGTATGTCAATCAAGAAAGCAGCATATTACATAAGAGAAGACTTTTCAGACAAAACAAATGATAAAAGTTGCTGGGTTTTGGATGCAAATAAAGAAGCAAGTACGACAGTCTAAATCTCCATGAGAATTATGACTGGTTTTGCAAAATTTTCAGTAAAATCTTCCCAGATTATTATGTCATAAAACTGCTCAAACTGTACATGAGATTACTATATTTTTACAACAAAAAAAACCCATCAAATCAAATGTCAACTTTCTTAAATTTTTCTGTTTACTTGCTTCAGAAAATCTTTACATAGAAACATTTGAATTCCTATGTAAATATAATGCACGTTTTATAAACAGAATTTCTTTGCATCTGCCTCAAACTTCTACACTGATCCTGCAGACTAGCAAAGTAGAATGATTTAAGAATATTATATACACAGACTTATTCAACATGGGAAAGAATTTGTGAAATCTTCTCTTATCCTATAAGAAACATTCTCCGAACATAAAAATACAGATCGTTTCCCCCCAAAATTCATCAGATAACTGGTTATAATTTTCCACCATTAATAACAAACATGTAGTTTGTGCATAATTACTGAATAAATTATTGATAAAGCATTACGCTTTAAGCCACCTCTGCAATCAATTTTATAAGGAGCTCATTAGTAAAGAGAGGGTAGTGTTCAAACGCATCTGCTGCTCTAGGTATAAAAAAAGCATTTAATAAAAAAAAAAAAAAAAAAAAAAAAAAAAAAAAAAATATATATATATATATATATATATATATATATATATATATATATATATATATATATGCATGATAAGCAAAAACCCATTAATATGTAAATCGGCCGGTATTTTTTAATCCAGATATAAAGAGTATTACATACTATTGGGTTCGATGCTTAAAAAAAAAAAAAAAGGGAAGATATTTCAGTATAAAATACTTAAGAAAAATAGAAGACACTTTAATCTGTGCCTTCATTTCTAGAATTACTACAGCTCATAAAACTCGAAACAGTACTATGTACTTGTATTATGTCAAGCCGAAATAAATTCAAAAGGAATTTTTTTAGGCAGGACTGCATTCAGTCAAGATCAGCCTTGAACATTAGTTCTCCAGTTATTATTGATTTTCGCTTTCTAAAAGGGTAGTTTATTCTTTCGAATGCAAAAGGAGCACAAACATTCACACTCAATCATCAAAGTGTCTAAAAATGAACAGTGTACAGTATAACCAGATAATCATAAAACAATAATGCATCCTGTAAGAAAACTCTTTTAGCACTTTGTTTTTTCTAAGGTAATTAAACTACTGCTAAAAATACACAAGACTTGCTCTGACTTGAAATCATCTCAGTAGGCGAACATCATAAAGGTGCATCCCTGCATCCCTACAGAGAACACATGCAAGCCAAACTGTGATAAATAAATAAAACTCTAAGTTTGCAAGGCTGTAAGCAAAGCTTATCCTTTCAGGAACTTTTATCTCCAGAAGAAATTGTCCAAAGACTTTAGCGCTGAGAACTGAGTGTATGAGACCTCCAGTGTGCATAGAGAACAGAACCAGACGCATGAGCTTTGCTCTTTACGGCGGCTCAAGGGCGCAGCCTATGTGCCATATTGCAGACTGCACCGCTGTCATCCCACATCGAGAGGCACGTACATTTATATGGCAGTCAAACTATCCAAGTGCCCAAGGTTACAACAAAGGACACAAAACTTCTGAGCAATTTCTGAATCTGTAGAATGCCTACAGTTACAAGGATGAGGGGATTCTAAAATTTATCTTTAAAACAGACCAGAGGGATTGTGTGCAGAAATTCTTTTCTTTTTTCGGTAAGCAGAAACTGTATTTGTGCTTTTTTGTTTTTATTTCTTCTCCATGGGTGGGGGTGGGGATTTAATATGGAGATTGCACAGAAAATTTTAATAGCCATATGAATTTATCAAATTGAGTCTGAATGTGTAATGCACAGGCCACAATACGTAGTTAAACATTAAACTGTTTGTTTTCTAAGCACAGTGAGGCAGCATTAGACTAGGTCCTGCTGCCCTCTCCAGACAAAAGTGAATCTGTCCCACTGACTGGCAGATGGAGCCCCCAGCTGACAGCCCGGGCGGAGCGTTTCATGTTCGACGGGCGTCCTGAGCCCGTGGCCGCTCCGGATAAGGACGCGGCCCACCAAAGAGGAAACGACTTTGAGGGGCAACGCGACACATGCGGCTGCTGAGGGGACAGACGGACATCACTAATGATGCCCTTTATGTCTCCCCACTGCAGCTCAAGGGTGGTCAGCACTTGAAGAACACCCACATATTGCTTTATATTTTACTTTTTAAAAATCTGTATCAGTTCATGAATGCATATATAATCAAAGGGCTAATGACTCCAATGTCAAACACATTCAGATGTGAAATTGTTTACCAAGTAGTCTACAGATCCTCTATAATTAAAAAGAAACTGAAACCTTCCAAGTTTTAAAAGTACAAACAAAATTATGTAACAATGAATGTGTCATAAAATTATTTTCTTTTAAATAATTGTCTCATTCAGCCAATCAATATGGGTATTGTTGCATTAAGATAAAAAGTTGGTTCAAGGCTAATATATACACACACACACATATATGTGTGTGTGTGTGTGTGTGTATATATGTATACACACACACACACACACACACACAAAATAAATATATATATATATATATATATATATATATATATATATATATATATATATATATATATATATATATATATATACACACACACACACGTGTGTGTGAAAGGAACCATTGAAAAAGAAAAATGTAAAACTTTACAGGCCAAATTCTAATTTGTCTATACTAATTTTCAGCACAAAAATAATGCAAGTACAAAAGTTGAAAATAAAACCAGGTTTTTAAAAAAATAAAAATAATATAAGGATACAACATTACCCACATTTATTGAGACAAGACTTACTTTATAAATTTAAATAGGCATAATTAGAATAAGGAGCCAATTAAGAATAACATTTTTAAATTTTAGATATTAAAATATTGCTGCAAGCAGTATGTCACATGTCTACCATTTTATCCTCATAAAAAAACAACAACAACAACAACAAAAAAAACAAGAGTAAGAGACAGGAGATGTTGATGTTCATTTAAACAAACACTGGCTCTCTGTGTCTTTTATCACTGCCATAGAAAGTCCTGGACAATCTTTTGTCCATTACCTCTTCTCACCTCTATGTCTCATCACTTTATTTAGGATATAGTCATGCCTCAGATGTGTCACGAATGATGAGAAATCACCCAGGGGGTCCACACAACTCATATCTGTCTTCAGCTTCCTTCAGAAACTTCATTTTACACAAAGCATCTCAGACAGCTTCTCTCATACCTCCTTTGTATCAATCCGAGGTCAGGAAAACACTATGGGGTGGGGGGATGGGGGGAGGGGGGGCATCGGCTGTTTGTGAGCAAATCTAAAAATGATTGTATATTGCATGGAAAATATTTAGAAATCTGCAGCCACATTAGGGGAATATCTTTCATATCTATTGTCATAAATTAATAATTTTTCATCAGCAATAGAAGTTTTGATGGATTATCTTACCTTTAGCGTTTTAATTAGACATAATAATTAATATTCTAAAAAAAATAAGATAAAAAGGTTGCAACATATATCTCATAAGCATCGTCATGAAACAAACAAATAATAAATGCATTACAAAGTTTATAGCGATATGCTCAAAAATCTACAATTTACCCCGGTATAGAAATTCCTACAAGATTATTTTCTTTGCTCAGATCAATCACATCTGCGAAAAACAACACACACACACACACACACACACACACACACACACACACACACACAAAATGTGAATTCTTTCCTATTCTGGGTTTGTTGTATTTTTTTAAAGAAATCCTGTACTTAGCAGTATTTAATTGACAAGACATACAGTTTTACGGGGTGGACTCATGAAGACATAAAAAGATTTTCTTTATCTATTCAACAAAATACTATTTTTCTGCCACTAAAGTCTCCTAGAATTTTGAAATTCATTGATGTCACTTTGCCCGGTGTTGCAATAGGAAATCAAACTCCAAAAACTTGTCAACACCTGCACTCCCTATCACAAATCGCTGAGGTACACAGTCAGACATAATAACACACACACACACACACACACACACACACACACACACACACAAGCTACTCGAGTGTGTTGGTTGAGCTCTTGCATGAAGAGGATGTGTGCTGGCTTGCCATTGTGCAACTTTTTTTGTCTTTTGTCTGGGCAGGCTGAAACCACAGAATGCACCTTAGCTACAACAGTTCAAGCGTAAACAGATTGTATGTCTCAATATAACACTGTTGCCAGTGGACCCCAAATCCTTGGAACAGCCGAATCCTTCTGCGTCAAAGATAATGGCGATTTATTGCAATGCAAGGCCCTTTCTTTCACACCCCCCCCCCCCCAAAAAAAAAAAAAAAAAAAAAAAAAACTCTCCTTCGTCCTCCTCCTCCTCCCTTTCGTCGCTCAAACCGATTAAAATTAAGCCGTAAACATGTGAGGGCAGAATTAGCACATTTAGCGAGTCTCCTCTCCCACATCCCATTTTCACTCTGGAGCGGCTGATCCCCACAGTCGAACGCGGGTGCAATTTTAATGACGAGGCCTGTTTTTGAAGTCCAGATGAAAACGCGTTGCCTGCCGTTTGTGGCGGCACTAGATATGGCAAGACCGGGTCCACACTGATTGAGGGGGGGACGCTATGGATTCGGACTCTGAGCTCTTCGATAGGATCGGTGTCATTTTCCTCTCCATGATAAGACGCCTCGCTGACAAGGCCCGATTAGGAGAGAAGAAAATCATTATTGCATTGCCTTTTATCCGCCAGGGGGTTTGACGATAAACAGCTCACCCGTGGGTAGATTTACAGAGAAAAAAAAAATTATATCGTTATAAGGTTATATTATTCTCTCACTCTATCCATAAATAAGTAACATCTTTGACACAGAAAAAGGCCAGACTTCACCATCAAAATCTATGCTACTAGAATTTTCCTCTCTGCAAAACTGAAACACAGGATTTAAAATATTCAACTCAAGGCTCAGCTCTGTCAAAGCAAACAATTATCAAATAGCGTCGTCTTGAAGTGCAGTTCAGATTTCATCAAACAACAAAACTCAAGTTATTTCCCATGCTATACCTTAAGGAAATCTACTTCACCCAAATGATCTTCTCTCGAGACGGGTTTGTGTTGAATGATTTAATTTCTGTACTGTAAAATAAATTATTCTGATATGTGATCTGATTAGGAATAGATGACACTTTCAATGAAATATTGAAAGTATTAAATTGCTTAAAAAAAAAAAAAAAAGTAAACAGATTGATAAAACATGAACAGTGTAAATAAACTTTAAATTAATGAAAATCCATGTTGATCTATGGAGACGCTGCCCTACATTTTAGAATGCATCCTCATTAAAAAAAGATACCAAACATCAAACAAAATAAACAAAACTGGTCTTATACGTTGCAGTGCACTTTTTTCTATATAGTAGCGGTCCCTACAGTGCTCTTACACATTTAAAACTACAAGCCAATTTTGAAAATAAAAAAATTAATAAACAACTAACATATCAACTAACTGATCTAATTAAATATAGGAGTAAATTAAAAGAAAATGAAATTAATGACTGCATAAAATTTCAATGAATGGTATCAAATTCGACCAATCAGCAACAGAGATCACTGTTCCTGTCAATTATTAAAGAAAGAACGAACTTTGCTTGGGAGGAAAAGATAGAGTCAGAGAAAGAGAGAGGGAAAGAGGCAGACAGACATGGAGAGAGGGAAAGAAACACACAGAGAGAGAGAGAGAGAGAGAGAGAGAGAGAGAGAGAGAGCGAGAGAGAGAGAGAGTATCGTCTGTATGATATTCGGGCTCTCTAGCACCTATGGACTGACACAGCAAGTCTCAAAGCCACGCTTTGGCTTCAAAAGTGAGCAGCATTTTTTATGTTTACATAATATAATTATTTATTTTTTTTCATTCCATCACTTATTTCTTTATTTATTCCTATGTTGACACACTTGGCTTTGGTTTGAAACCTTTATTGATGACGCCGCTCCCCCCCCATCCTCGTTCTTTTAATACCAGCAGAAAAAGAAAAAAATCAAACTGCTTCAAAACAAATTGATGTACCCTTTAATATAGTCGTCACATCATCACAGGGTCCTCACGTCTGCCTTGGTGACAACTGCAGGGCTGCCTAGCTTAGCCGCCATGGCTGACGCTTTGTTGGTCGCTTCAATGATTTATCACAAAAGAGAGAGAGAGCACACACACACACACACGAGAGAGAGAGAGAGAGAGAGAGGGGCTCTCGATTGAGTCACTGGCATGTTTGATTGACAAGGCCTAATCAGCTTATCTGGGTGCTAATAAAGCTGATGACCTGTGGAGCTGCTCTCTACCTGGCTCCGCATGAACTTTGGGCCCCAGCAAGGGCCCCAGGGGCCGCAGGCTGATGTCTCTCTGCTTATCTAAACGTTGCTGAAATCAATCCCTAATGAGCTGGCTTCATTTTGCCCCATCGATCTAGAGCAGACACTGCTGAAGGCACTACTGCTCAAAGGCCACTGTAGCTTTAACAGTCACTGCACCTCTTGTGTTTACCTCCAGTGTGTGCCACTAGTCAGCATCACTAATTCTCACGAATGCACTTTAACATTCAATTCATGCTCAAGTCAGCTGAAGTGTTTTTTTGGTCAACACATGAGTATTTTACAAGTTGAAGTTCGTTGTAAACTGCTGCATTGGAGTATGGCCCAGTGAGAATGTGATGCAACTATTACAAAACATTACAGTCAGTTCAGTGATTGATATGGCAAATGTTTGTCAACTGCAGAAATCCTTGGTCGTGTCTTTGCCTTTGACTGAAGATTGTTTGGTGCTTTCGGGCTCTGGGACATCACTGATTTAAATACGCTTAAATTGGCTACTTCGTTTCCTCCTCAGTGGCTTCAGGCTTACCCGCCCTGTGTTGTGTCTGCTTTAAAGAAGCTCCTTCTCCTAATGACATCACATACTTTATTTATGAAACAAACAGGGTGCCAAATAGCTCTGCATGTCTGGAGTGCACTTTAAATATTTCTCAAACGGTCTGGAGTGCTCCTGACACACCACACTGGGGCCCTACACACCAAACTCACATTTTTTACCGTCGTGCCCTGAACACTGGAACTTATGACTCGAACACTCAAAGCTTGATTCTTTACTTCTTTTTTTAAATCTCTTATAATGACTAAAATCATTCTTAAAATATTAGATAACAAAAACTGTATGATGCGCTTTATGTCATACTTCACCTATGGTTTATTACCTTGAACTTTTAGGTCTAGTAAAACTATCAAGACAAACTGATGACATAGCCAATGCACTCTTCATGTTAATATTCCAAGGTAGACAGACGACACAAAAAACAAATTAACTTATTCTAAGTGATCATTGGCCAACTCGTGCACCGAAGTTCAAGATCAACGCACAAAAACCCAAGTGCATCTATTCATGCTTTATGCTATTCGTATGGGACGATTGTGTGTTATCCCACATGCAGCCTCTCCCCTTTGGTCCAGTTTAGCTTTTCCTACTCCGTTCAGGAAGCGACAGGTGTGTTTGTGAATGTCGCAAAGGGTTGAGCTTCGGGGTGAGAAGGTCGGGGATTAGCCATTCTGGGCCACAGTGGCTCTACTATGGGCCAGTTAGCACAGAGTAGAGCTGGGCAAACACACGATACTTGTTTCTCACAACACACACACAACAGAGGAAGGAGGAAAATATAGATGCCTCTGTGGGTCTCAAGGACACAGGAGTGGTCCTTTAAGAACAAACAAACCCCACCCAGGCGGTCTGATGCCGCTGTTAAACCCTACCAACATGGCTTTGGTAAGGACCAGGGCAGTAGGGAAACAAGCACTCAAGTAAAGGTAATAAAAAAGCTAGAGATAAGAAACAACAACAACAGTAATAATAAGAATAATAAGAAGGAGGAGAATAATAATAATAATAATAATAATAACACCACAACAATAATAATAATAATAATAATAATAATAATATTAATAATAATAATTAAAGGTCCTTCTTGTTCAGAAGTGAAGACATTGGAATATTGTGAAAGTTAAGAGGAAGAGCGTGAGGAAGACAGAAAATAATAATAATAATAATAATAATAATAATAATAATAATAATAATGAACTTGGGATGATCTAAAATAAATGAAACTAAATTTTTAAGCAGCGGATGCAGATTGTATTTATGAATTTCTAAGTTCTGCTCGTATAACATCAAAAGCCAGTAGTCTGTGCAACCCTTTCTCGACTTGAATTATTAACACTGTTGATGTCGCACATAAGCCACTCTGCTATTATAGTGTAAATTAACAAACTTTTCAAACTACAGCAGAAGCCAAAGAAAGCCAGTTGCTTCTTGAAGACAGAGCTTTGATACGTCTCTGAGGAATACACTATGCCTCAATAACAATGGGAGCGTCGGGGGGGAAAAATATGCCTACAGATTTAATCTATTTCAGATCTAAATTAGCTCATTTTCTTATATTTAAAGATGAAACCTGAGTGGAAGACAGGAATATGATACAGATGGCGGTTTATTTAGAAATTGCTTTATTAAAAGATTCTTGTCGGTTTCTGAAACCACAAAATTGTTAAAAAAAAAAAAAAAAAAAAAAAAAAAAAAAGAGCGAGAAAAAAAAAAGCTGACATTGTTTATTTCGGGTTCCTCCCTATTTTTGAGCCCTAATAAAAAGCCCTGTCTCATGTGGGGACGGGTTTATGGAAGATAAGGCTATATCTTTTGTGTTTGTCTAATGCAGAGCTGAAGCTTCGGTGCTACCTCATCTATACACCTCACTCTCCCTTGCTGCCTTTGATGTGCTCCCCGAAATGTCACCAGTCGTCAAGGCGCCCCCCACCCCCACCCCCTCACTAACCCGCATACAAGCGAGACGATTTGCCGTTGCTCATTCCCCTACCGACAATTCTTACCGGTCTCCACTGCTATCTGATAGCCAGCCTCCAGTCTCCGAGATGACCTTTCCAGCCTCTCTGTGTTGTCCAACAGATGTGCTCTCTGAAACAAACCAGGAGAGAGAAAAAAAAATAAAAACAATGGAAAAAAAAAAAAAAGAAGAAGAAGAAGAAGTGTGTGTGTGTGTGTGTGTGTGTGTGTGTGTGACTGAGTTATGGCACACGTTAACACGCATTAATTTTTCTGCAAAATTCTCTGTATGGAAATGTTTCCAAGCACACAGTTTTTCTCCTTTTTAATTGAGGTTTGTCTGCACTTGCAGGTTTATTCTGTAGATATTCATCGTTATAGGATCTCATTACCTCACATTCAGAACCAGGGCAAAGTTTAGCATGGGTGGAAAGCCTAATTGAGCTATAATAAATTAGCACTCGCAGCTTCAGATTAGCTAATATCAGTGTGCTGAATAGACATGGGGAGTCATTGTAAACCTCATTATGCACAAACACATTTCTCTTAATTCTGGCACTTGAGCCATAGAATTCTCTAAAAGGTCTAATAAGAAATTACTTGATACAGACTCTGAAACGAGCATGAAGGTCACAAAGCCAAAAGATGCACAATCCCACTTTTAAAAGTAAACAAATATGCTTACTTCCAGGTAAAATGTGCTGTAAAGTCTGGCCTCCAGACAGAAATAACAAATACAGAGCAACACACCAAGAGTTCCTCAATGCAGCTTTTAAATCATACTGGTGTTCCTTTCCCAGTTCCTCTAACAATTACTCCTGTTTAGACCAACAAAAATGAATAAGGCTATAAACAGACTGCAGGTCTAGTTAAGCTGTCGAAATATGTACCAGCTAATCATTCCTTAGAAAAAAAAAAAGATGAAATCCCACTTTTTAAAATTTGACAATCACAAAGAAGAAAGGATATGGGGAGGAGTCACTCTGAACTTTTTTGCCTCCTCACTTCAGTTGACAGATGTCATTTAAAATTGCAGAAATACTTGTAATAGTTTCTGGGGTGTGAGTGCTGAAAAAAAAATAGTGAGAAGATGGGAGAGAGAGAGAGAGAGAGAGAGAGAGAGAGAGCTGAGGAAAAAAGGAGAAAGATGGGGGTGGTGTACGCAAAGGGAAACAGGAGTCGGCTGTGCCTAATGAGCCCCTCTGGATCAGCAGAGATGGAGGGGACGTATTGACATGCAATGCTTAAGCTAATACACCTAGACCACGGATGTGTGCTGTGTGCCTGGGAGCACGAGGCAGCCAGGGATACTGACAGAGCAGCTCGCTTCAAAGAGCTCAAGTGATTAGTATGTTATCATTACCATTCGAAACGTGATTTCCCTATTCCCTCTCGGCAAAGGTGACACGTCTCGGGGAGACGGCCAGCAGACTTGCGCGGTGAAAAGCCACTTCAAAGCTTTTTCTTGAATTTTTTCTCCCTTTTTGCGCTCATTTCACCTCTCCCTCTCTGTGCCTACTACAGGAATGGTGGGGGTTTTGAGGATGGTGGTTTCCATTGTGGGAGGGGAGCGTTAGAATTATGCGCTGGTGCTTGAAACCTACAGGAGCAGTGCCGAGGGTGAAGGTGGCCACACAGATGCTGTGACGACACTGTGCTGTTCTGCAGCTAGTTTCCCCACAGAAGCCAAAAAAAAAAAAAAAAAAGGGGAGGGCTTGGGGGGGGGGGATTCCCAAAGACTACCGAGAAGTCTAAAAAAGAGGAGGGATTAGGGTCTCACTGTGGTCTTTGCTACATTAACTGTAGACACGGGCAATGTCATAAGTCATAATGTGGGAAGCTGTCAAATCCTGACTCTCAGCTATTTGTAGGCTCAGGCAGGAACCCAGGTAGGCCTGCATACGTACGGAAACTCAGACGTAGCAACAGAAACATAGCAATTACTCTAAAACAGTACAAATACATATTAGTCTCCTATGCACACACAGACAACAGTGACCTAAATAAAAATGTTTTATTTCTGGGTTACTTGATTTGAGAGCAACAGGCTGTCATCAAAACAATTCCAAAAAAGATTTCACACCGTTTTAAGAGTGCATGATAAATATTGGTGTGCTGATGTGAGGGTGCCTGTGTACCCCTTTCCATTTCTACTTATACATTTATTCCTTTTCATCTCCCACTCCCCCCCACACACACCCACACACACAAAAAGGAGAAGAAATCTTAGAAACTATAACTGTAGCTTTTCATGTTATTGTTGTTTTGCACCTCTTTTTTTCAGGAAGAATTCACTTGTAAGTTATTAACAGGGAGCCAGTAACTATGTAGCTGCTAACTCTAAAGAACTCTCCTCCCTTTTCTCTTTTCCGTCTTCCTCCAATATCAAACACAAGCACTTACTACTGCAATTTTCAAAAGTTCACATTCTTATTATTCCATTAAGCGTGACGATGTCAAAGGGAATAATGATGACAGCTGTGATTTGGGCATACGATGGGATCTACATGGTTTGTTTGGGACTTGTAAGATGTGGAATTACAAGTGTCAAACAGCTGTGAATATGGGTGCTAAATATTTAAAGATGTTTTCAAGTTGAGGGAAAGCAGTTTTTAAAAGCATGTTAAGTGAAGATAAGATATGCCGCCTTTAAGAAAAATCCAGGAAAAATGAAGGGGAAGGTGAAGTGCGCAGTGGAGCAAAATCAAACCTAATTTAACCCGTTCGAACAGACAAAGTGTGGGAGAACAATGAATGTGTCTTCTGACCCAAGGCTAATCCATACTCACCGTTTGTTTGCTGATGTAGAAGAAAGACAAAAAGCAAAAAACTCGGAAATAAAATCACAAGTCAAGGATAGAAACGTCTTGAGGATTGTGAGGGGTTCTAAATTATGGATGCGGGAGAATTGGGCGGCTTTTGCATCAGTGGGATTATATGGTGGGATCTCAAAAATACAAATAAATAAATAAATAAAAAAACAAGAAAAAAGAAAAAAATATAAACAATGCCGGAAAAGACACAAAAAAAAAAAAAGAAAGAAAAGAAAAAAACAGACAGCTGCTCGCTTGGTCACAAACCCCTAAACAAAGGCTTAGTTGCTCACGCACGCTCTCATGAAGAACACACTCACACACACATATATATATATATATATATATATATATATATATATATATATATATATATATATATTAATATGAGAAAATTAAATCAAATTTAAAGCCATTCCCAACTTCGGTCCAATGAATCTTTGCCCCAATTTTTTTTTGTGGTCTTAATATTCCTTTATTCATTTCTTTTCGTTACAAAGCAAACTACCCACAAAAATATTCTGAAAACTGAAAAGAGGGCTGCTGTTATAAAATCTGAAGATCTTTTAATTGAATCTTATAAAGGGGCTTTCACATTTTGCCTTTCATAGGGTTTGCAGCAGTGGTGGGAGAGTTTAGATCCGACTTCTGAAACACACTTTAGTACTGAATACATTTGAATATTTTCTCCAAAGAATTGGCGTATCAAAAAATTGCATCATCAACGCTATTGTCTCAGAAGATAAGCAATAGCCAGCTAAACGCTTTTACAAGGCTGGCTGAGAGACAATACACGATTCGGTCTGGAGTAATGTATGGATGGTGACATGATTTCGTTGTGAATGGAGATGTTCAGATATCACAGTCTGTGCTCTGCCACTGCATGTGGTTATGATTAGGGGAATCCCAAGTACAAAAAAAAAAAAGCATTTGAATGCACACACACACACACACACACACACACACACACACGAATGGCACTTTCCTGCCATATTGTGTATTATTACTATGTCTACTATATACAATGAAAACAAAAGCTTTTCAAATCACTCTCTAATCTCTTCCAAAAATAATCTATTAGTTTAGCATCAGCTTTACAGAAGATGTAGCAACACTATTCTCTTCAGTGTCACTAATACCGCATTGACAATCTGGGGTGAACAAAAACAGTAGGTCAATTTCGCCTGCTGCGGTTTAAAAAAAACAAACAAAAAAAAAACAAACAAACAAAAAAAAAACACATGCTAAATATGGAGATCTACTGAGCCTACAATTTTTATTATCTTCGTGTATGTGGTTCATAGCAAGTTATAAACTGTATAATACAGTATGAACAGTATAAAGCATTCGCAGTAACTAAAAAATAACTAACAGCAAGACATAATATTAGTCGTACTATTACAGTCAATATTAAAAGCAAGTGAAAGCTGAGTGACATTTAAAAGTGCTCACACCCCCACCTGTCCTGAATCACTTTAAAACCATGTTGCATTCCCTTTTAAATGTGGGTACATGTTGTCAGTTTGACTAATCATCACGTTTCGGATGTGTGACAAGATGGTTTAGTTGAAATCCACTGAGCACTACACAGAGCAGCATGTTGTTGACATTCATTCAAAAGCAAATGGTAAAAGTCAGATTAGCTCTTTCTTTAACTGCAATGAAAGAGGAAAATAAAGTAGAAGCTTCAGGGAAACAGACGAGTAAAATTGGAGGAGGGCTTACCTCTTCACGTAACTTTATCAACTGCCTCATGAAGGCACAGAAACAGATAGAAGAGAAAGACAGAGAGGGAGAGCGAGAGAGAGAGAGAGAGAGAGAAGAAGCAAAAAGGGGAAAGAAAAAAGACATAAATGAGACATGGCATGAAGCAGATCAGGCATGCAGCTAGGTAGAGAATTAACCTTGGTGGAGGTTTTTCTTCTGTCTACATAGTAGAAATCTCAGATATTAAACCAAGCTAAAAACAACATTTGTGCTGATTTTCCTGGAGAGAAAAGATCATGTTCTTGTGCTGTCAAATCACACACAAAGGAAGAGACTAGATTTCTCGACTCACAAACTCTAAACTATGATGATCATCAGGAAAGGGAGTTACATAACAATTAGAGACGGCTAAAAAAATTGTAAAATAAAAACAAAAACAAACACAAAAGATGGAAACGCAGTACAAAAAGACTGATCACAACACATCTAAACTGTTTTGTGTGCATGTTCAAACAAAAAATAAAAGTTAAATCAGGCAATACCGTACATGAGTTTTTCAATTTAGAAAAATCACATCTTGCACAGTGTTAAGAAATTATACTGCAGCTGGTTTTGTACTGTCAATATTACTTTAATTAGTTACAACTGAGCCATATTAGCAACAACAAACATCTGTTTTTTTTTTTTTGTAAAAAATGTAGATTTAAATTCACATTTAGAGGACGCCTTAATCCAGCACAACTTGCATTTCACCTCATTTATACTATGGTGCAATTGAGGGTTAAAGAGCTTGCTCAAGGGCCCAACAGTGGCAGCTTAGTGGTACTGCAGCTTGAACCTTATGATCTGTAGTTTGGTGAAAGTATGGAATCTCGTGAACAGTTATGGCTATAGTTTGGTTGTAAACACACTGTGTGAACACATATACAGGGATCCCTCACTTTCCGCGGTTAATGGAAACCGAGACCCCCCGTGACACCGATTTCCGCAAAGTGCAAAGTAGGATCGACCCCCCCCCCAACTGACATTTTTTTTTTGTGTATATAATATCAATAAATACATATTCAACACTATAAATGCTTATAATAACAAACATTCAAAAATAATGCATAAGATGTAAATAAAATATAAATACACACACATACAGACGTGCGTGCATACAGATGCACATCTCACATACAAATATAAGTGGTTTTGTTGGGTTGTTTTTTTGTTTTGTTTTGAGGGGGGGGGGGGGGGGTTATGCATAATTGGCCTTGTTTTGTGGCATTTTCCTTAACTTTTCCCCCTATTTTTCCTGAATGTCCTTATTTTTTAAAAATTTTCGATGAATATTTTTGAAAAAGCCGCGATGCATTGAAGCCGCAGAAACTGAAACATGAAGTAGCGCGGGACGCTGTAGATTCATATTTGATCTTCATGTGAGCATGAGTTATAGGGACAGTGGTGGTCCAGTGGTATAGGGCGCTGGATCGCTGATCCAAAGGTTGGGGGTTCGAGTCCCACTCTCCACAAGGTTGTCACTGTCCCCCCCAGTGCAGCTAACTGGGTTATCAAAGGCGGGCCATGTCTCTCACTGTCTATGGTGAGAGGCATGTAAAAGAACCATTGCTGACTTTCGTAAAGAGTAGGCTGCAAAGCCGTCAGTGTGTTTCTGTCCCTTGCTAAAAGGGTTGTGACAGGAAGGGCATCCGACGTAAAAACTTCTACCAAATCAAATGTGCAAATCAGATGATTCGCTGTGGCGACTCCCGAGTGAAAGGGAAAAAGCCGAAAGGAAGACAGACATGTGAGCATGAGTTATCATTTTAATCGCATAAAACCAGAAATTTTATGAAACATCTATTTTATCCTTTTTATTCTATAACAAGCTTTCCACATTTACAGAACATGTTTAGCAGGGATAGAATTGCTTATCGTGAACACACGCTACGTTCAGCAGAGGAAAGGACGGACAAGTTTCTTAATTTGTTAGCGGTTGCAGGTGATTTTTTTTTTTTTTTAATCTCCATTTCTTGAGTGAGATTAAAGGTTAACAGATCTAAAGGGAGGCTCTCGGCCATTATTAGACCTCTTTCATCTCTCTTCTGTGGGCACTGGCCATTTTTAATTTTGTATTTTCAAATGATATGCTATTATATCCCACAAGGCTGGAGTGTACATGCATCACAAACAAGACAAAAATTAAAATCAAAATGTGAAGTGTATTAGACAGATGTGAAAACGTCTCGGTGTGGCCAATGACGAGTGACGACAGAGTCTGTGTGGAGGCGGATTGTTTTCTCACGCATGTGGTCGACTGAAGACAAAGCAAAAATCCAGCGCTCGGAACACTCAGTAAACTACTCACGTGTTACTCACGAATACTCACGAAAAATGTTAACTCAGTAAGGATCAATCTATTTAGAACACAAAAGCAAGGATGTCGATAAGATTTTTAAATATTATTATGAATATTTAAAATGGTATAAAATATTTTATGGAATTTAAGTGTTGTAAGGATAATCTACAGCATTGTGTACTTTATTCTGTTCTATAGCTCCTCAAATAATGACTATGCTAAAAGTACGTCCAAAATATTAGAATGAATATGTGAAACATTAGTAAACTAAATGCACAAAGCCATATAAGCCAGTCTGGTGAGAAACAAACCAAACAAACACCTTAAACGGTGGCATTTTTTAAAAGAGCTCAGTATCCATCATACTAAAGAAATAAAGCCACAATGCAGAGCTGGCTTTTGAAGATAAGATAAGATACAGCTTTATTAATCTCACAATGGAGAAATTTACTGTTACAGACTCTTGAAGTACCGTCAGTAGGGGGTGCAAAATAGCTCAGAAAGGTGTAACATCATTGAGTCATAATTAGAACAGAACAATAAAATATAAAAATAACAAAAAAAAAAAAAAAAAAAACAGACAAAAAAATATATAAATAAATAATATAAAAATAATATATAATAAAAAACTTTGTAGACTGGCTAATATACAAATATACATGTATCTTGAGGGCAGAGTAGATGGATTGATATGGTTCACAGTCACAGTGGGGGAGATATGGTTGATTAAAATGGTTTATTGCACGAGTTTTTTATTGTACAGAACCGGTAATTTCACAAAAACCGGTAAAAAAAAACAGAAAATTCTACAAGTCAAACCTCAGCGTTGTTAATCATCTCAATGAAAAGCACACAAAACGTGTTCAATCTGTCAGTGTGCATTCATTGAGGAATTGCACGAGAATTTTAAGTTAAAACTTTTTCTTATATTTTGATTAGTCTTCATTCTTAAAAAAGAAGAAAAACAAATCCATTTTTATCATGACCTGATATTACTATTCAGAGTTTGTTTGTGTGTGTGTGTGTGTGTGTGTGTGTGTGTGTTTTAAAAAAAAACTGGAAAGCCATAATATCCCACCCTAATATTCAATGACAATTTTGTCTTTATGAATTTTTCTTCTTTTTTTTAAATACAAAATTCACTGGAAGTCTTAACACAGTTCTATTGTAAGCTGTAAAAAAGCCTCCTCTGTGGCAGTTCATACCAGAACCAACTCTTGTGGCAAAGCCTTCTGCTGTGGCTGAAATCAAAACTATTCCATTGAATGTTAGGGCACACAAAATGTGCCTGCTTCCCCACAGGTATATACACGTGTGTACACGCATGCGTGTGTGTGTGTGTGTGTGTGTGTATACGAAGGGGGGGGGAGGGGTGTAGAGGGAGAGAGAGGGGAGAAAGGGAGCGAGAGCGAGAGAGAGAGAGAGAGAGAGCAAGAGAGAGAGAGAAAATGCATGTGTCTGGGGTGGGGTGGGGGGGAATTTGGGCAAAGGCAGACCATCACATTATTAATGAAAAAAAGCGATAGCACCAATTCAGTCTCTGTCCGCATACAGATAACAAATAAATGTAGAACTCTATTAAACCATTTTCAGCCATTATCGTAGGCCCAACATGGCCCTTTCAGAATTAACAGCTCCCTATTTACTTAAGCTATAAATCCCTTCCATGTAACAGATTTGCGAGCAATAATGCTCTGCTCAGCCACAGCTATATGAAATGATCCTGAGCTCTTCTAGATCATCAAAAATTAAACTGACCAATTTTCCCCAGCGAGCTCATCTCCTCCTTTCCACTCTATCAGTCCTGTCTCACTCAATTAAAAAAACTTTGAAGCCCAGTCTTCTACTCCCAAAGTTTCTAAAATGGAAACGAACTAGGTAAGGTACCTAGAAAACAGGGTGAGTGGTTGAAGCATGTTGATATTAGTTTTTTAATGTGAACATAGAGTGCTTGATTACTAAACATGGTATCAACTTCTGTAAGTCTCATTTAAAAAACAGTGAACAGGGACAACATAAAAAAAAAAAAAAAAAAAAAAGATTGGGACATAAGAACAAAAAAATATCATTTCAAATCACAAGGAGTTTTGATGATTCAACAGATACATCACCAAATTTGGGTTCATAAGCAAATAATAATGACACAATCTGAAGATAATTCATTTTCTATTTATATTATTAAATAAACTTTTATAGTTATACATTTAAAAGGTTTGTTATAATATCAGTAATATCTAATGCTAACAATTGTATGTTTAGCAATTTTAAATTTGACATAACACACATGTATTATGTATACATATATACAGTATACACACACACACACACACACACACACAAAGATCCCTCATTTTCCGCGGTTAATGGGGACCGAGACCCCCGCAACCACTGATTTCTGTGAAGTAGGATCAACCCCCCCTGACTGATGTATATGTACATGTATATAATATCAATAAAGATACTGTAAATATTCAAAAATAATGCATAAGATATAAATAAAATCTAAACACACACACATACAGATACACACCTCACATAAAAATGTAAGTAGTTTTGTTGGGTTGTTTTTTATTTATTTTTTTATTTTTTGCATTATTGGCCTTACTTTACGGCATTTTCCTTAACTTTTCCCTATTTTTATTTTTTCAATGAATATTTTTGAAAAACCCGAGATGCACTGAAGCACGAAGCTGTGTGTGTGTGTGTGTGTATGTATGTATATACACACACACAATATTATTTATTTATTTATATATATATATATATATATATATATATATATATATATATATATATATATATATATATATATATATATATATATATATATATATATATATATATATATATATATACACACACACACACACACACACACGTCACAAGCACTGTGTTGGGTACACGAGTTGAAGTAGTATGTATATCAGTGGATTATGGATCTAGGCTACGCTTATATGCAAGTAAAGGGTTGAAATTGAAATGTTAATGAAATTAATATTTTATGGTGCTGAATTTTGATAATAATGAAGTAGTGATGTAATGCACTTTCACCAAATGACCAAAACAAACTGCACATGTTTTCTGTCTGTGCATGTATAGATTATGTTGGCTAAAAGCATCATGTTAATGTACACAATATGTTGTTGTTTTTGTCACAGGACAAAAGATGATAAGTGTTTTTTTGGCTTTGGCATAAATACATTTGAATAAATCCTTCTACTTTTTGAAGACTGTCAATCTTTTAACTTGGTTTATGTCATGCCATTTCTAATTGAGAAGTTCATACAAAGATGTTGAGAAGAACAATCAATGCATAGTGAGTCTAAAATGTTAAAAGAAGTTTTAGAAACATCTCTCATTTTATTGGCTCATGAAATACAATCATCCCTACCTTTGAGTTTTTAGTTTATATGAAATCTTTACGCTATCCTGCAACCCGATATTACATCAACATGGCTGTTTTACCAAAATGAATACATTTTGTTATTGACTCTGTGAGGTTCTCACCCTCCCACCCCCCGTGTGTGCTTAAAAGACTGTGAAAGCTGAGAATTTTCTTTCTTTTTTTAAAGTAGGATAGCGGGGGTCATTCTGAGGGAGGATAAGTACTCAGACGGATGGAGAACAGCTGGGCAAAAGAGCCAATACGTCCCAATCTGGTGCTGTCCAGACCATGGTCAAAGCCCGGAGCCCATTCAGCACTGACCAGCTTTGCATTAAACAGAGTTGCTTCCACATGACTGGGTGCCAATAGCAGAGAGGCTGTGCATGAGAAAGAAGGGGACCCTAACGGCCCTAGAGCAGCCACCCACACCGGGAGCCCAAAGCTCCTGATTAGCTCCCTACCTGACTCTCTGAGGAGCTCCCATCGTCCCCCAGGAGCTCGTTCCGCACCTCATCACTGTAGGCAATACGTGACCTTTTCTGCAATGAGGGAAGAGAAACAAAACAAGAGAAAAAGAGAGAGAGAGAGAGGGGGGGGGGGAGAGGGAGGTAGACCAAGGGAAGGAAGAGGAGAGTAAAGGGGGGGAGTGAGAGAAAGAAAAACAAGTTTTAGTTCAGATGCACTGAAAAAGAGAAAAATCACACATATTTCTGAAGCACGAGAGCCCCCTAATGGATTAATACATGAAACAAATGTTTACGTCTGACAATCTCATCACTGGGTCTTGCAAATGCAAGTGAGTGGGTAAGCAAGTGAATGCGTGCACGTTGACGTTTATTTGGCCATTTTGGCGCAACGGAATCGAAGCCTTGAAAATAACGGAAAAGCCCTTTTCTGCTTTAATAAATAAAAAGTAAAGAATGGTGAACCATAGGCATAAGCAGACAGCGTATTAGAAAAGTGTGAGTTGTCAGAGGGAAATGTGTTCTGGGGGCTGTCACCGCTGTCAGTGCTGTACTCTGGCAGGCCCTGTGATAATGCACAGCCAAGCAGCTAGACAGAGAATAATTCATCAGCCAGGTTGACGCGATTGGCGTGCCATCAGATTTGGGCTCGCTCTCCCCTGGTCTTCTTCGTTCCACACTGGAGAGAGAGAGCGAGAGAGGGATGCCATGTCCAAGAACGAAAAGAGAAAAGAAAACAGGCACACCCATACGGCTAGGCACACACACTTCAGAGTGTGCCACCTTGAATTCTGAAAGAGCACAAGCTGTGTATGGGGTGTTTACAAAACCAGCAAACCTCTTCAAATACCCTCCAAACTAAACACACTGTGGCAGCAAGAAATAGTGTTTACTGAGACTGCTTCCCCTGCTCTGGGAACTGCTGCTGTATGGCTGGACATACGAAAAAAAAATACACAAGAAGTAATAAACAAAATTATTATTATTATCACTAAATCTTATTAAATATATTACCCTAATCTTGGATGCAGATTCAAGAAGTCAAAAAAGTATTTAATTTACAAGGTATTTAATTTAAAGTGCTCTTATTAGTATATAATACTATAATACAGCTATGTTGTTTTTTCCTTCCTTGGTGTTTCCTTACCAAGACAAAGACTATATTTTCTTATTTTTTTAATAAAATATTAGGATCAACGGCAACAACAACAATAATAATAATAATAATAATAACAACAATACCGGTATTATATTATGGTAAATATTATTATTTAAATATATATTAGATACATATTAAAATAATATTATCATCATGACAAAAATGGATTGGCTTATTGATTTAATAATCCTAAACAAAATTTAACAACCAAACCAATAAGATTACTAAATAATTAAAATGTCATTAATGACCAACAAGATGTGTGATTTCTATCTGTGCTGATCAGTGATTGTTGATATTTTGTCCTCAGCAGAGAAACCCTGACACACTACAGGGAAAGGAAAACCACCCACGTATTCCATTTGAGTTGAGTTTCATCTTAAAGAACAGTAGCATAACTTTGGGGAATGTCGGCTCACTGGTAATTGAAACTGGAAGCCTTGGAGAACGCTTTATTTGAACACGTACGCTGACATTTTCTCCAACAACACAACCACGCTGTTTTGTTTCATTCTGTTGTTTCTAAATAGCAGTTTGTTGTAGCTCAGAGCATCGACTTCTTTGGAAACATAACCTTTGAGTGGAGCGCTCACAAAAAGAATGGCAAATGTAGCTTTAAGTCATGGACAGGGGGGAAGCCATGTGATTGAAACAAATAGGGATGTCTTTCCCAAACCATTTAGACCATTTCAAAACTCCCCCTGCAGTCAAACAAGGCATGTGATGATTATTCCTCCTTCATCTACGGCATAAAAGATGGTCAATACCAAGTGAAAATGCCTTAAACCTCGGAAATGCTTTGATTAGTGATACGTTCGAGTAGATATTTTGACATGAGGCGGTAAACCGCAGTCTAATATTTGTACATCATTTTTTTATTCAGCAGTAAGGACCATAAATTAGTAGGATTGGCTCCTTCTGATGCACATACATGCTGCATTTAATAACGAGTTCAAACAACCTCAAATCACTTATAGTGCAAGATATTATAAAATCAATAAAAGGGTTCGTTTAAGTCAGTTGCTTTAAACTTGCTCACAGCTTTTAAAGAATAGTAAAGCTGGAAACACTTAAAACTGCACAATAATCAGAAAACTAAAGGAAGATACTTTCTAATCTAAAAGAAATAAGCACTTTTACAGACACCATGAAAAAGAAGAGGGGTGTCTTTTAATCTAGTTTGTTTCCTTTTATCACTTTTTGCCTAATCTTGGGTAAGAATTTGCTTCTATTCCCAGAACGACAGGTTGGAATACAAAGATAAAGCTTAAGCTTTTCAAGTGGTCTGCCTGTCTTTTATAACAGATGCATCATGTCACCTGGAGAACATCCTGTCAAAAAGCACATTTTATAAGCATGTTGACAGGAGGAGGGGAAAAAAAAAAAAAGATGCAGAAGATTCATGCTGAAGATGCATATTATCACATACACAATTCACATATAAAATGTCTGTTGTTATATCCCACAGTTTACCTCGCAGAATACTATGAATAATTAAAATTAATATTTGTTGAAAAACAACCTTTTTTTTTTTAGTTTTACAGCAAAAAATATGTCTTAGTAAGGTAGCTTGTCAGCTACAAAAATAAACAGTTCATTAGAATGCCTGTTAAAGGCGTGAAAACACCCACAGGCAGAGTTTAATGAGAGGCCCTGATGCGACTCTGCAAATGTGTTTCTTCCACTTCTCTGCTCTTTATTTTCACCCCACGCACACAGTCGGGGGGCAAACCATGAAGAGTAATTAATGATATTTAATTTACACTTTACAAAGTGTGTCTCATTGAGAATTTCCCTCAGTGAAAACAAAAATGTCTGCCCAGTTCATATTTTGACATCAATTGGCATCGAACATATTCTTTATGCCCATCCTGAATAATCTCCTACAAAATGTTTCAAACCTGACGGTACAGTTGTATTAAAATAAATAAATAAACAAACATTCTCCCTGATCCTAAGACCAATGCAACACAATGCATAGCTCATGGTCACAAGCAAATCAGTAGGAGCGCTGCGACAGAGGGATGAAGTGCTTTAGTGGTTAAAAAAAAGAAAAGACTTTTGAGCAGACTGCAATATCACAACAGAGTCTTAAATAATGCATCATATCCTAGTAGGGGGCTAACATTCTCCACAGGCTAAAAGAACAGCATGCTCGATCGCGCACGCGCACACACACACTCACATTTGTAACAAAAATAGGAAATGCACAAGTTAAAGACCAAAATATATTACCTACCCATTACACACACACACATATATATATATATATATATATATATATATATATATATATATATATATATATATATATACATATACATACATATATATATATATATATATATATATATATATATATATATATATATATATACACACACACACACAAAAATATATATATATATCCATACATACACATATGTAAAATGTATATATATATATATATATATATATATATACACATACACATATATAAAATGTGTATATTATATATATATATATATATATATATATATATATATATATATACATACATATATACACACACACACACACACGACACAGATATATACACATACATACATATATAGAATAATCTGAATAACCTGTGTGTATATTACTATATGACAGCACAGTACAAAAAATACAGCAATTGCGTTTTTGTACTTATAATCACATTGCATATAAGAGATTGGACACTACAAGGCCAGAATGTGGACACAATAATTGTGTGTTACTTAATAAAAAAAATAAATAAATAAAAAAAAAAAGCCAGGAAATACTGAAAATAAATAAATAAATCAAGCACCAAAACGCAGCATGGAACATCTCATTAGCACACTGGCTGGTGGTTTGCAGCTCTAGTGCACGAGTGTTACGTTTCACAACCACAGCAGTCTGGGGAAATATCCTTTACAACAGAACACATGTGGTATATAACAAACTAATACACCACACTCACTCTAAATGTAAAAAAGTAAATACTACCACTAATAACAATAATAATATTAATTTGCCAATACAAATAAACCAACAACTTAAAATTCTATTTATTTATTTTATCTGGCTGTTGATTCCGCCAACTTGTTAACATAATGCATACGTGTGGTTAGATTTGTTTACCTTAGAGTATACTATACTTAAACGCTTCTGGATGGGTGGATGTCACTGAATAGGTCCAGTGATAAACCATGAATGTCCAATGTACTGATTCAAATATTATCCTTCAAGGTAATGAATTTAATCCCCTGATAGTAGACCAATCAGATGGCAATGTTCCAGTGTAGCTTAGGCTAATGTACATTATTATTCATTAAAAATATTTGGTCGTTTCTGTCTGGTTGAAAGCAATTCACTACTTCTTGATATTCTTCGACAAACTAACATTTTCCATCATTGATATTGGATCAGTTGAAGAATTATAGTGCATGACCGTTAATCATGCAAATGTTCCTCCTCGTATCACATAAGACAGAGAGATTACACTCCTAGCATCCTGTCTGCCATCTTGGTTAGTTTGTCAGTACAATTTAATGCAAAATGCTGTGGCCCCAACTGTCAAAATTTCATTTTATTTTATGAATATTTATGCTGTTATAAGCCCTATTTTAGAGTGAGTACCAATGACCAAGAAGACAGCTCAAAGTTCCCCTACCACCAGCAATGTCAGTAAGGTGTATTCACAGTTAAAATCACACACACACACACACACACACACACACACACACACACACGTATGAGAACCAAATAAAAGTTCTCAGAAGGACAAAACTGTGACGTATTCCTATCATCATGGGGACACACTATATAGGAAGAACTTCACACACACACACACACACACACACACACACACACACACACACACACACCTTAAAATTTCAAGTGCACAGAATTGTAATTCTCTGTGTTGTACTGTATTTGATGAATGTATTTGAAAGCAAACTCGGGTAAATATCTATAAACATTTTTCATTCTACAGGTAAGAAAAGAAACATGAAGTGAACAGAAGGGTGCACAGACCTGACCACTATAAGGATAGTAGTTACTCTGTTTTCAGTTTTGTTTGTTTTTTTTACACCCGAGCCTAGCTGCTCATCAGGTCGGTGCTTATTACCGGTTTCCATATTGTGAAACTACCAGGAGTTCAACTTCTCCTGGATGGTACCACTATAATGGGATACCTAGCGCTATTATTTAAAGCAAACCGAATTTAAATTTGTCAGAAAACAAAAGAAAAAAAAGGCACTTTTTGTCATTTTGAAAAAGTTTGCCTAAATTTGCATAATTACTGAATTTCAAAATTCTGTGTAGAAGTTTGAAAGCACACACCCAGCCATCTCAAAACGAAATATAAAATGGAAATCAGTCAAGAAATAAAACAAAATAACAATTTTAAAAATTGTGGATGGAGACTGGACAGGTAGACACTTCACTTCCACAGTATAAGCTCATTAGGCCTATGGCAGGATGAGCTGCTTTAAAAAAAAAAGAGGAAACATAAGGATTTGAGTTACTTCGACAGAGCCACATTGTGATGGCTGTACGACTGGGTCTATTCTTCTCCAAAATGGCACATCCTGTGAGGTATCCAGTTATGCAATAATAAGTACCTACCAAACGTGGCCTGACGAAGGAAGACTGGAGTGAACTGGCAAGTGTGCCATGGTGCCCAAGGCTTGCTGATGTAGGTGGGGAGTGAAGATTGGCATGTTTTGGCTTAATCCTTGAGAAAAAAAGTTAGTGTAACACAAACTGCTGAAAGTATCGATGCAGTCATTTTAGAAAGGAGTCAGAACACCGTGTGTGTTAAAGCTTGCTGTGTTCTCGGCTGCCTGGCTTCAGACAGGTCAGGTGGTGTTCATTTTATACCCTCATATATAAACAAACCAACATCTTAAAAAGTTGGAAAGGAAACAGTTCTTTTTATTTAACCTGATTTAAACAACTTTTTTATTGTATAAAAAAAAATATTGTATTTGTTGTATTAGTAGCTGTGTACAAATTTGATTTTTTTTTGCCAAGTGCAGTATTTTTTTTTTTTATTAAATGCAAATCAAGAGCAGTCAATAAGCCAAACAATTATCAGTGGGTGAGAGAAACAGACATAAAAACGACTGAACTGAAATCCCCATAAAAGAACAACTCTGAGGATCTTTGATTGAGGAAACAGTATATACTTTCTGAAGGCCGGGGAGTCACTGTGAACGGTTATTTCTTTCAGGCACAAAAGCCGATTAAACTCGATATTAAAATAGGGAAGCATTTCTAATGAAAAATCAAAGGTTGTTTTTTTTTTTTTTTACCCCGTCTTCGTGTTTCTCTCTGTGCTGTTCTCTTGTGCACATTAATGGCAGTCTGGGAAAGAGGCTGGCGTGAGTGCTTGCAGACTTGACCCTGGCTCGTCAGCACTGCAGAAATCAATAGTGAAGAGCCGATGGGAAGGGAGCCTGGCAGAGCATGCAGGGCCGGACCCACTCTCATCCCAATATTCTCCTCTGGCGTGCAGTGGGGATTAAAATGTGCCTCCCCGGGTCAGCGCCAGAGAAAAGGTGAGATTAGAGGAAATGGAAGAGGGATTTCTGAGGCACAGGATACCTGGCGAGCAAGGAACCAATCGCCAATTAGCCTGTGGCTACCTACATATGGTTCAGTGAACCTTCCAGAAAAAAAGGGATTGGGGGGGACTTTTTCCACTCTTCCTCCCCCACCTTCCTCAACATTTCTCTCTTTGTGTAACACAATTTTAACTATTTCTTTAGCAGCGGTTTATCTGCTGACCTTACATTGCTGTCTATTGCAAAACCAAGTTGTAGATGTAACTTGTTACTCACACATACATTTGGGTTTATTACTGTATGCTGCACTATATACAGGAAGCCCTCACTTTCCACGGTTAATTGGGACCGAGATCCCCACACGACCATTGAAATCCGTGAAGTGGGATCACCCCCCCCCGACTGATGTATACGTACATGTATGTGTATATAATATCAATAAATACATGCTATAAATGCTTATAACAATTGAGCATTAAAAAAAATTATGCATAAGATGTAAATAAAATATAAATACACACACATACAGATACGCACGCATGCACGCAGCTACACGTACACACACAGATACGCGCCTCACCCACTATGTAACTAGTTTTGAAGGAAGATTTTGGGTTGTTTTTTGTTGGTTTCGGATTTTTGTTGTTGCATAATTGGCCTCGTTTTTGTGGCATTTTCCTTAACTTTCCCCCTATTCTTCCTTAAAGTCCTTATTTTTTTAATTCGATGAATACTTTTTATTTTTAAAAACTTTTTATTTTTAAGAAAAAAAACAGCGATGCACTGAAGTGCATGAATCGAACCGTGACGTAGCGAGGGATCCCTGTTTCTGTCTTATGAAAACTTTGTCTTGGTTGAATGGTCAAATCATTCGAATCAGAATGGTAAAAAGGCATTAGAGTGTATTTATACTGTTAATGCTATACATTTCTATATCGTCTTTTTTTTTTTTTTTTTTCCCATTATGCATGCGAAATTCAAATGTGCTTTTGTCTCACACTGGAGTTATACACTTAACCCCAATCATCTTAACTTCATCCACACTTTAAAATGAGACTTTTGAAGGTCAAGAACAAATATATGCAAATATAGGAGAGATGCACCCTAAGGGTGTTTTTTTCCAGGCCATATGAGCAATTTCTTAATAAGGGAAATCATACTTTCCTCACTCTCTTTTACAAACTGCTTCCAAAATTGAATTTAGCTGCTCATTCAAACAACTATAAGCACACAGCAAAAATTTCAAAAAGCTCATCAACTATATCCAAGACATAAAAGAATTACAAACTTTTAGCTTCATTTAGAGAGGTCAGAACTGATCAGGATGATGCATACAACTGCAAAGGAATAAAGGTGTGCAGCCAAAAGTCAAGTTTCACCCCAGAGCCCAAAATATATTTCTGATTGTACTAAAGATGAAAATAAAGGCAGCAGAACAGAGAATCAGATGCTATATACTGTCACCAAGACGCAAAGCCGAAGAAGTCTACATTGATAAAGGAACGCTCATGATAGCTTGTCTTCCTATCAATGTCATTTAGCGAACCCCTTTCCCTGAAACAAATATATTGATGTGCGTATAAATTTGATCAAGGCCAGATTTGATCAAATTTGACCTCCGCCTTTAATGCAGCAGATTTAAAGCAAAAATATTCCGGCTACAGAGGAAAGTACGTAAACCTCAAGTGGGAAACTTCAAAGCAATTCAAAGACTTTATCCGTTCTGTAAATAAAATAACAGGGAGAAGGGGAAAAAAACCCGAGCTGTGAAAATAGCCTGGCATTTGCAGATTTCCTGACTCTGGCTCCAGGATGAGCTTTTTAAAAACAGGAACCAAACATAACAAATGATACCTAATTTATTTTAAAAATACTTCATGATTTTCCATTATCAAGCCAGCTGGAAAAATGTCAGTTTTTTAAACTTTAGGCTAGAGGTAAGAAGAGGGTAGGAGGGCTGACAGCTGTACTTTATCTCATGCTCTGAACGACAAAGTGTTCTGTGTATCCTACAGATCAATACAGATACACTGACATTATGAGCATGAGTGCTACAGTGGTCAAATAATGCAGCTTAACCTGTGACTCTCTCTCTCTCTCCCTCTCTCTCTCATATATATATATATATATATATATATATATATATATATATATATATATGTACAAATAAATAAACTCTGAGCATCTAAAGTTACACACATTATATTAAAGGTGATAAAGACTTATAAATGATGCAGCATGAACGCACAGAAAACGGCAGCATTTTGAGAGGTTGTTTAGTTTACTGGCTCAGTGATAGCCTCCCATTTCTCCCAAGTATATCATCTCCTCATTTCCAGCCAAGAAGTCCTGATTTTCCCCTCTGAGTGACACCAGACTTCACCTCATCAACAACCCATCACTACAATTAGCACATGCGCCACAGAACAGATTTCACAAAGCCACCAACTCACTTGTACACATTTCTCTGGATTGACTCAATTCACAGAGGGGAGAAATAAAAAGACACAATCTGTTATTTCTAAACTAGGATCAGAACATTTTTGGACCGGATTATGTTTAATATGTCAAGTACAAATAAAAATGTATGTAATTACAAATTTTTAAAAATGATCCATTTCCTTGTACACAATGTGGCACACTATACATACATTTTTTTAATTTATGAAATTACCCAGCCTAGCTATCATACTATACAATATATCCAACACAATCTATATACAGTATATTCACACTACACATTACATTCTAGTAATAAACACAGTAATAAATAACACATACATTAATGAAATAATTACATCAGAACAATCAAATTATGTTCAGTGCTTCATCACAAACTGTAAGGTGGTAGTATACAGCCATGTGCAGCATCACAATATCTGCATGTCCGAACATAGAAACAGTGATAGCTCACGAGCACTTATATAATGTGCCATATTGATTGTGCCTATGAGTTAGCTGTAGATATCTATTCTAAACAATGCCTGATTATTTCAGGAATCATACACATCACTGTTAGTGGTGTTCATACTAAATAAAGAATATGTTACGCAAGGTTATTGATGCAACTGTGTACATCAATCCGAAGATCATGTAATACCGCTATAACTGGCATTGCTCAACTGCAACTCCAAAATCCTACTTCTGATTTACATCTTTTTATGCTTTTAAAATAGAAATATTTTAATATAAGGTAGACTACAGATTTAATCGGGGGCACAGTGGCATAGTGGTTAGCACATCCACTTCACAGCAAGAAGGGCCTGAGTTTGAGTCCCAGACTCAGGAGATGCTAAGTGGAGTTTAGATGCCCCCCCCCCCCCATGCTTCTGTGGGTTTCCTCTGGGCACTCTGGTTAACTCCCACAGTCCAAAGACATTAACATTACGCTGTACCAATTTTTTTCTAGCTGTGGATGAGAGTGTGAATGGTTGTGTGTTGCCCTCTGATGGTCTGGCGAACTGTTCAGGGTGTACCCCACCTTTGCACGGTGTAAGCTGAGATAGGCACCAGCCTCCCCGTGACCCTAGTAGGACTAAGTACTGTGGCAAATGAGTAAGATTCAAAGAGATTTTGTGCACAATGTTGCACAATGATTATGTACATAAATACTGTATAGAATGACATTGACATTACCTTTAATCATGTCAGTGTAACACTTAAATAATTTAATGTAGAGGATGTATCAGTGGACATCAGACAGAATAAATTTGCTCACAGTAACAGTGGGTGCAGGGTCACCCTACAGGCACTCTCTACTATTCAGAATGTGTAGGTTTATAGATTTCTTAATTCAATTTTTTGTGTATCTCAAATATAATAGGAAGTAATTGGGAGACCTATTTCTATGCATTAGTTGGTTAATTTGTACAAAGACAGGGCTCTTCTGATCCACAAACTCCTTTAAGTCTTGGCAACACCAGTTCAGATTCTGTTGGTTAGATATTTGATACAATGTCGCCATCACTTGGTCAGGGAGGAGAAAAAGCATTAAGCCACAGGGAGTCTGGAAAGCTGCAATTCATGACCTGACTAGCTTTTTTTCCTTTCGGCTTTTTCCCTTCTCCAGGGGTCGCCACAGTGAATCATCTGATTAGCATGTTTGATTTGGCATAGGTTTTTAGGTCGGATGCCCTTCCTTTAGCAAGGGGCAGAAACACGCTGACGGCTATGCGACCTACTCTTTACGAAAGTCAGCAATGGTTCTTTTACATGAATCTCTCACCATAGACAGTGAGAGACATGGCCGACTTTTGATAACAAAGTTAGCTGCACTGTAGGGAAAAGTGACAACCTTGTGGAAAGTGGGATTTGAACCCCCAACCTTAGGATCAGCGATCCAGCAGCACCCTATACCACCAGGCCACCACTTCCCTCAATTTATGACCTGACTATATAACCCAATTATTTTCATGTGCCAACATAACGGTGTCACCTTCCATGATATTAACCAAACCTTAAAGTGGAAGTGCTTTGATTTACCTTAAACACCTTCAATATACTTTCTTTCTTCCTTTCGGCTTTTTACCTTTCTCGGGAGTCACCACAGCGAATCATCTGATTCGCACATTTGATTTGGCATAGGTTTTTACGTCGGCTGCCCTTCCTGTCACAACCCTTTAGCAAGGGATAGAAACACGCTAACGGCTTTGCAGCTACTCTTTATAAAAGTCACCAATGGTTCTTTTACATACCTCACACCATAGAAAGTGAGAGACATGGCCCGCCTTTAATAACCCAGTTAGCTGCACTGGGGGGTACAGTGACAACCCTGTGTGGACTCGAACCCCCAACCTTAGGATCAGCGATCCTGCGCCCTATCCACTAGACCACCACTGCCCCCGCCCACTGCTTCAATATACTAAAGACTATTAATGATTTCGCTCATAATTTGTATTCTACAACAAATGTACACTGTGGGAATACATATTATGCTTTCAAAAGCATACGTAAAGCAAAAGCATGTGTGCAAGTTGTGGTTAAGCACAAACACCATCTCCATAATTTATTAAAAGTACAGTGAGTCGTCCACTTCCGACCACTTTTGGTTCCGGCAGACCGGTCGTAAGTCATTCTGGTCGTATGTCGACTTTCCATCCAAATACACTCAAGCCAAACAAAAACAGATGAATAAATCTCGCGCATTTAAATCCGTACATCTATTTTCAATTCCACGTCACTGTGACACGCAGCGGAGAGCCAATCCTTTCTGTACTCCACTGTGTGGGCGGGTCCAATTTTATTGGATTATAACAACAGCCACAGACTGCGCGTGTTGTTTGAGTAAAGAGGTAAATTTCCCTCGTTTTGATCGGCTCATTTCCACGAAGCCAAGCACAGCTGGCAAGCAAACACAAATGGACAGACATGGAAAAACTTCAACCCGCAGACCAGCCGATTACCAAAACTTGGGATGCGCTTCCTGTCACAAACACTGCAGCGTGTGAGTCCAATAAAATTAGAGTTTCAAGGTATCGGACCCGCCCACACAGCAAGGATTGGCTCTCCGCTACGCGCCACAGTGACGTGGCATTGAAAGTAGATGAATAGATTTGTTCTGAGCAGTTAGAAAGTGGAGCTGCATCATCTCCTGCGTGGCCTTTTAAGATGCTGGTGCTGCTGGCAGCACAAACAACTGTTGTACGCAACACTCGCACTGCACTGCCATGAATCATGCTTCACGACTTTTGCGATCGTAAAGTCGATCAGACGTAACTCGCACGGGTCGTAAGTCGACGACTCACTGTACTGTATATTATAATAATAATAATAATAAAATAATAAAGAATCATTCATTTACATATGCACAGAATACAGTCATGCATCAATCTGATTTTTTATGGCTCATACAATCATGCACCCTTTCACAAATACACCTGTACATCCATCTCTACTTGCTACTCTGTACATCATACATCCTACTCTGACTCTCAGCTACCACTAAGTGTAAAAATGCTGCTTAAAAACTCCAAAATGTGAACCATTTGCTTCATAACTGCAGTGATCCTCAAAATGTTAGGTTAAATCCTCATTTCTTCCTAACCATATGATTGTGATTTTTTTTTAAACTAAAGAATCTCTAGAAAAAACAAACAAAATTAATACATAAGTATATTAATATTATGGGAAGTTTATTTCATATCAGGAAGGATTGCATGAATTTTAGGTTTCAACTGTGGAAGGTTAAACAAAGCGCAACAACCTGATACCAGCTTCTATTGCTGTCAACGGAAAAATATCTGTGCACCCGTAGTCATATCTTATGAAATGAATGAGGTTTATAAACCAGGATGGATTGAGTACAATTCTGTTCTCTGGTACCCCAAATTTTTGATGGCTTACAAATTCTAAATAGAACTTGTGGCAGAATTTCAGTATCCATTTGTTTATATTCAGGATAATTGTAGTGGGACACCTATAGACAGATGTACATATGTAAAGAAGTGTGATCATGCAGGCCCTGAAAAAAAAAAAAAAAAACAGTTATCACCATACTCCCCAAATTATAGAGCTTTGCTCCACCCGTCAAGAGCTCTGCTATTATGGACCTAAAGTGAATTAAAAGGTGGTGAAACTCAGTTCCTTTGAAGATCTGCAGTCTATTTAACCATCTTGCTTCATTAAATTATACCTCCATTATAGTGCTCTTCTGTCTGATCAAAGGCACTACTAAGAGCCATGTCATTTTGGTTCCTAAACCCAATGACTTTTAGCATGACCAATGAGGAGTCCACGCTTCCTGCCCCCCCCTTCTCAACACTCTTTTCTCTGCCAATCTATGACCTCCACAAGGCCTGGCTTGTTGATCCATTGTCTCTTTATCAAAATGAAGCCATCATCAAGCACACCCATCTTTGGCCTGTCCTATTTTCTGATGCGTTACATTTCTTCCACTCTAGGAAGCGTTGCTGGGTCAACCAGTCACCGCGTGCTACTGAACAGGAGGCTGAGCGTGGCAAGTGGAAATGACAGAGAGATTTAAAACACAGGTGGACGACTGGGTGTGAGAGAGGAGCAAAGCAAGAGAAGCTCCAGGAAGACCAGATGAGGGGAAGGCCAGGAAAAGGGCTTGATTTCCCATGGAAATACAACAAAGACTGCTTTCTAAAACAAAATAAGCAATAGTGTTTTTCTGTGACACCTCTTGGAAGTGTGTGTGTGTGTGTGTGTGTGTGTGTGTGTGTGTGTGTTCTCACATCGCATGGTAGAGAAAGGATAACCCATCACCACTGAAGCATTTGAGTTCTGAGCACCCTGCTGAACCATTCGGTGTTGGGCCATTTGCTAGGGCTGAATATCAACAGTAGTTTCAGGAGGAGCTGTCGTTCAAATGTGCACCGGATGAAGAAAATCCGATGCAATATCAGACCAGTTACTATCACGATTTACAATCAGCTGTAAGAATTATCTTGTCTTAAACTAATTAGCAGGCATATACTTCCTGTTTCTGCAGGAAGTGACCTGGGATGTAAATAAATTGTCAAGAAAAGGTATTCAGCCACACCAGTGAACCAAAAATAACTATTCTACGATGTAAACATCCGAGCATGCTAAAGGAATACAATAATCCAAGAGTTTAGCTTGAAGGGGTTAAAAGGATCAGATGACTGCTGAATGTAATGTGAAAGCTTCACACAGCAAGTGTTAATTGCATGATAATTAATGGAAGCATCAGTCAAGCAAGAGAAGCTAAAGATTAATCATCAGCCAATTAAATGCCCATGGTGAAGATCATGAGGCCTCAAAAAAATTAAATGAATAAATAAATAAAGATCTCACTCTGATCTAAGTCATCAGGCTCAAAGGAATAGCATCAGATCATTGGAAGAGAGTTCATTTTCTTAAATGCTCTCATTCCTTTCACACCTTTTCAAAATCTTTGTTTATGCTCCTACCATCTGGTATTGATATTGAGCACACCTTTAATTAGACACATGAGTGAGGTTTTGAATGCATGAGTTTGAAGAAAAAGGAGAGAAAAAGAAAAGGAATGGGGAATGGATGGTGCAGAGACGTAATACGAGCTCAGATTTCAGACAGATTAATTACTCGCATTCCCACAGATGGCACAATGGTGAGCTGTTCAAAGGCTTCCAAATCCATTAACAGAAAATGCGCAAAATCCAAAGAAAATATTCATATTGTCTGAAGAAATAAGTTTACTGAATATCTGAGCACAATGGACATGAGTGGAGCAAGACAAAACCCAGTTTCTGAGGGCAAGGCCTTCATTAAGGTTTGATGTGTGCAGGGTGGGTTTTGAATGGCAGGTACAATTTATGAATAACTAAACAAGGACATGGAGGAGAAGTGCATGCTTACGCTCCTCAGGCCCAACAAAACTTTATAAACACACTCAGAATTAGCCTCGGTAGGCATCGCTGACCTTCAAAGAATTGTGTTTTGAAGAATGGAATCCATTTTTGGCTGTTATTGTGTATATGAGTGCATAAAGATATAAACACAACTTTGCGTAATGTCTGAACGTGTGTGGTGGTGGGTTTACTCACAAAATCCTTCTCAAGCTTCTCCACCTCCTGTTTGTAGCTCTTCAGGCGGCTGTTGTACATGGCTCTGCTCTGGATGGGGATCTCTCGCACCTCCAGGTCCATCTGCTCCAACTATGCACATCAGATTTTATTTGCTTAACCACTCAATTATCTACAATGTGTCCCACATTTAGATCAATAGTTGCAGATAAACAAAACAAAACAACTGTGAAAGCACCAGGAGGGGGGAAAAAAAGAATTATTTCAAAAAATAAAGGCCCAGGGATCCTATGTTTTTTTTGACAAATAAAATATTTTCTCTTTCTTTTCAAAATAGGATTTGAAAAATCGTTCTGTCTTTAGCCCTTCTGGGTTCTCCATTGTACTGATAAACCTCTCGCAGACATATGACACCTTAATAAAATATGTTTACTATTAAGTAATAAGACAATAACCAATTTCTTAGAACATATTTACAGCAAATCCTTCCAACAAGGTATAACATTTATCCATTTATTACTTCCGACTGCTCGGGAAAGTCATCAAATTGGATAGAGAACAGAGTCTCAGTGCAGATCAAGAGTACATGCTGCGGTTCTTAGCTGACAGCTTCTGCATGTGTCCATGTCACATCAATGAGCATGTTCACCCCCCCCCCCCAACACACACAGAAACACTCATGCAAACAGCATCCAATCAACAATTACATGTCAGAACATGCACAAAGGCAATTTACATGCATCTTGTCCTTATTTTTAGCACAGCACATGACACCTTTCTCCAGTAATGGCATGAAATGTGTCATGTGGTGTCAATTACATCTATATTATCAGGATGGGATCATACTGTTAGCACGGCGAAGCCTTCAGCCACATGAAGAGAGTTTAATGTCACCGCTCACTTTACAGATGTTGTTTATGTGGGGGATTTTTTTCCCCTCCTCCTGCCCAAATTCATTATTTAGAAAATGTGGAAAGTGGAAATTACTGATCAAAGACCTACCAACTCTCTGACTTCCTCAAGCTGTTTGTCGACATTTAGAACCAGCTGCGTCTTGTCCTCTGAAAAGGAAAAAGCAGAAAACATATTGATCAGTTGATGGGAGAGCTGCGCTTTATGACAAGAGCCCTACTCTTGCACATCAACAGAAAAGAAGGGAAAAAAACCCAAGCCTGCATTTGAAGATGTATTTACTCATCCGTGTCATAGAAAGATGCGTATTTGATGTCTGCTATTTCTCCATGTGTAAACATCTTTGTTGGTCTGTGAAAAAACCCCATGCTAACTCACAGAGGAAGATGTCAATTTCACCAAACACAACTCGAGAGCCATCCAGCAAATTCAGGATGTGGCTTCTTTGAGAGTCGGGACAAAAATAAGCACCAAAAAACCCCCCACAAAAGTAAATAACAGACTAATGCAAATGAAATCTATGCTCAAGCAATAACCAATCAGGATTTAATAAGACAGAGTGCATACAAGACTATCAAACATTAAAAAAAAAATAAAATACCAAAAGCTAACCACCGATTCAATTCAGTTTTATTTGTATCGCCCTTTTTACAATTTGCATTGTTGCAAAGCAGCTTTACACAGTAAAATAGTAAAAGTAGGGGCTTACAAATATAAAAGAATTAAAAAAAATAAATAAATACCAACAACCATCAAATATTTACTGCAAAAAATGAAATAATGAATGGGAAGAATAAAACAGAACTTGCAGCACCACCTCAAAACAAAACACAGAAGAAAAAAATCTATTAACCAGTATAAAAGCAGACGTCTGTCAATACAATAAAAAGCAAGAGTACCCATCTTTTGTTGGACATCTATCCATTTTTTAAACCTAGATATAACCTCAGAGCCCACACAGTAAACAGCCTGGGGCAATTCTTTGTAAGGTGAGTAGACAAAGGCTGTTCTATACAGAAGCAGTGTAGGGCAGGCTGAAATATGCATGACCGTGCTGGATATGTACTGGACACTAGTAACAGCTCAGGAGAGTCGCAAGCTGAGCATCAGCCAACACGCAGTTAAACTTTTCTTCTTAAGGTGTGTCTTTACGTCGCCGCTCAATTTTTCATAGCGTTTGACTGGCAGACATTGTTGTTGTTTGGTTACTTTTTGAATAAAAAAAACACTCATTTAAGTTTAATGGAAAGAGAGCACACATTCTCCTTGAGTTCTTATTTAAAGCTTGGGTTTTGTGCTGTACAATAACAAAACCTAAACAGAAGACCGTCTATTTGAATGAATGAAGCGAGCCAGCCAAGGACATTTTAATCTGTCCAGTGTGCTTTATCAGGAGCTGCACATGTGACATTGTGCACTGAAAGAACAACAAAAGGAGAGTTTTGTTGATGCTGGCTTTAGGAGATCATATACAGGGTCGGCAACAAACATACAACGGGGAGAAAAGGCTTTATCCACATACACAAAACATAATTTAATTCAAGAACGAAACTTTTCGGGAAAAAGAACTAGTCTGGCCATGGGCGATGAGTAAACACAGTCTTTTTTCATATTCACGGCGTTATTTAAACACATTTAGCAGCTGGTGGTGGGCTGCAATGATGACAACTGTCCTCTTTTTGCCAAGCTTCAACACAATGCAACAATAGAACACCACAATACAATGCACATATCTCTTCAGTAAACAAGGAGGAAAAATACAAGCAAAAAGAGTAGTGATGCTCTCGAGAAAATTATTTAAATGAGAACTTTTTATTGCTGTAAGTTTTTTTATATATGTTTGTAGATTTACACATTAACTGTACCGTCTTCTATACGTAATTTGCAGGTGGACAGTAAATTGCAGATATTATGACATATTACTGAACTTGTTACCCCAAGTATCCATCAATTTTAGGAAGATGAGAATTATTTTTAGAATATATTATATATATTTGTGTGTGTGTGTGTGTGTGTGTATGTATAAGGTACAGTATTGGATCAAAAGTATTTGCGAAATCCCTTCAATGCATGAATTTGAGAAGCAAACACAAAAAGTCAAATAATAAATTAAAACATTTACCAACAACAAAATTTCGTGAAAATTTAACTATAGACACGTGTGTTATTCTACTTCTGGTATGATGTCATCGTTTTGTCATCTACCAAATAGGTCAGAACAGCCGAATCAAAAACAATGGGTCGCAGATTGATGGAGATTGACAGTGCCATGAAAGAATTGATCATAGATCAAAAACAACAAGGCACAGATGTACCGTTGATCACCACTGGAAAACTGTTATATTCAGTGATGAATCTCAAGTAGTCATTAAGAAAAATAATTGTGTATTTGTGTGGTGATCAGCAAATGAAGAATACCGACCCGAGTGTATGTGTGTTCCGAGCCCGCGGAAGTTGTCTGTTATGGTGTGGGATTGTATCACTTGTCACGATGTGGGGGCTTGGTAACATGACCCTACCCTCATATGGTGCCAGGTCAATTGCAACATAAATGCTGTCAAATACATTGACATCCTGGAAACGGCCGTCCAGAACGTAACTCGTTCATAAGCTGGGGAGCGTCTGTACTTTTCATCCAGTGCTGTATTATGTAGGTCTGGATACACACCAACTAGTCATGGTTCTTAAAACACGCAATCCACTGTTTTCATAATTTAATTTCATATAACGTCATACAACTGTTATGACAATTAAAGCTTAACAACTTTTAACCTTTTTTATTTTAACTCAAAATCAACAAACTTGCTAAATACGGCCATTTCTGAAATGCAAAAAAAAAAAAAAAAAAACAGAGAAACAGGAAACATACAAATGCAAAAGGAATATAGGGAAGCAAAAGTGAGTCATAAATATGAAGTTGGTGTGTTCTAATTATGGCATAAACATAACAATGGGAGCCTCTTTCCCTTATGCTATTCCAAATACCTCACAGCTTTCTATGGGAATGAGGTCTGGTGATTCTGAGACTAAAGGGTTCAAGTGTTCTGTGATGCATGTCAAACAAGCAACATGTAGATTTCACTCTGTGCAAGTAAACACTCTATGAAGTACAAAAGCCATTGTCAGATTTACTGAATTCAATTGTGTAATTAACAGTACAGTAATGTCCTGAAAGATAGTTGTATGTTTTTGAATATTCAATTCACAACATCCACCAAACCTGAAGCAAAATTTTTTTATTATATACACTATAATGGAATACAAAAAGTAAGAAGATTTTAACCGGGCCAACCTTAAAAATATATTTGTTGGCGGTAACATGGCCGGTTGGGCCAAAATTGTACATAAAAACCCGGCCTGAGCATTCACAGACGCAAAAAATAAAAATATACCCGGCCGATTGTGTTGAAAAAGCGGGTGTGTCTCCAATTATACACCATATTAAAAAGTGACCAAAGCGAAATCAGTATCAACCGTCCCTTGTGATTGGTCAATTGTGAGGCGCTCCACCAAAGTAGGTGCTTGTTGCACAGACCACTTTTGAGATAAAGGCCAGAAAAGTAAAAATGGTCCATTTTTATTGAAATTCGGATTTTTGCATAAACTATTAAAACAAGTATTCAACTATCACTTGCTCAGGTGAAATTGACGAAAACTCACTAAAAATGTCTTTTTCCCCCCATTTTTCTGGCGAGTACCCTCATAAAACTAGATTTAAAAAAAAAGTAGCAAACTTACTGGTTTTCGTTGCAATTATTCACCGAGTTCGGTACAAGACACACTATAATCCACACACCAGAAGAACAGCCGTGAAGTTGCCTTTCCATTTTGGTATTAAAATGCTGTTTCAGCAAATAAAATAAAGGTTATGAAGACGATATGCTCGTAAACAGTGCAGGCTAGTTGCTAAGGAAGATCTGAAACGAGCACACTAATTGGTCAACTCGGGCTTGCACATGTGCAGTGCCCGTCACACGTTAACTTCCGTTTTACTTCCTGCTTCTGGTTTACTGCATGCTGAATTTATCTCCATCTTTCTCTTCAATAACAGTCATTAAGTTTATGTATAAGATTGTGAATACACAGAATTTCTGGAAAAGGAGAGTGAAATGCTGTAATATCTAGCAGAATTAGTATAGATGTTAAATTCGACGCGAGAATTGGGCTTTGAAGATGACGGAATGCTTGGCGTTCTTGAAGACAGGGATGTGATTTGGGGAAGCTAAAATTATCTGAAAATTTGGCCGGGGGTCTGGGGGCTGCAGGCACACAGCTCGGTCCAAGACAGCGCCCTGGTGGGGGTCAAGAAGCTACTTGGTTTTCCTACTTTTTTTTAGTACTTTGAAAGCACTCAGATGAAAACAAAATCAATAAAACAAAGAAAATTTTCAATGCGATTTTCAAATATCCATTTATCATTGCAATATAGTCATCTCAATTCCAAAGGTACTGGATTTAAACTACCTTTGCACTAAAATCTTCTTTTCCTTTCGGCTTTTCTCTTCAAGGGCCGCCACAGCGAATCATCTGCCTCCATCTCACCCTGTCCTTTGCATCTTCTTCTCTTACACCAACTACCTTCATGTCCTCCTTCACCACATCCATGAATCGTCTCTTTGGTCTTCCTCTAGGCCTTCTGCCTAGTAGTTCCAACCTCAGCATCCTACTACACATATATATCTTTGCACTAAAATGTGCTAATGAAAATGTCAAAATATTTTACGAGAAAGATGGTCTAATCAAAAAGTCGAATCAAAAACATGTTGAAGAGTTGAAGTTTCATGAACTAATAATTGTTATATCAAGAAAAAAATCTAAAATACCTTAAATGTGAGCCACTCCATCAAAAGTAGGCTCTTGGGTACAAAAATGAAAAATGAGATTTTTCCACAGTCAGATAGAGGAGGCCCAAAGCTGCAAAATGCAGCAAAAAGTTTGTCAATACCTTGAAAACTGACCGAGACATTTCTTGTGTCAGCATTCAATTAAAAATTTCAAAAGTCGTTTTAGAGAAAAATGAGCGCAAAGATTGCACTTCTTCCAAGATCATTAGTCCTTAGCAACCAAACATTTTTATGCACTTCAGCCATATAAACTTTTAGAGAACATGTCTAGGAAGAGTTTTAGGAAGAGATGATAAGAGAAATTATCCTCATTTTAATCTGACAGGCACTTTTTAAACCCATCAGTCACCGTGATAAGCCCCAAAAATTAACAAAAAAGAGACTTTTTTTTCTCCATTTCTGTTTATTCCAGTAAGATCAGTATGTATCTTTTTGACCATTATATAAAGGTTCAAATGCCTTCAAATGATACTGATTGAAAAAAAACACTGTCAGATTCAAACAATCACACTGAAATTAAGAAAACTATATATAAGAAAACTATATAACAAAACTCTCTGATCACTTTACACAAGTAAGCTTCACCAACTCTGCCCTCATCATTATCATCTTCATCTATATCCTGCTCAGCAGATAATATCACATCTTCACAACCACTCATTACACTTTTATTAACAGATGCCTCTTCTTCATCAACATCAAAATTTTCATCAACACAGCTGGCATCATCATCATCAGTTTGTTTACTGTGTAAAAGGTATGAAACATTTAAGTATTTTTCAGGTCTTGCCCAATTTTCGTACAAAAATAAACAACCCAAGATCCAGCATGTCCAGTCCAGACAAGATTACACACAAATCAAATGATCAAAAAAATTCCATAATCGAATTTTGTATGCAGAGAAAAATACCAATACTCATACAGTACTCATATTGAGTTTCTAAAGTACATAATACTGAGCATATGGGATTTTCTTTGACTGAATTGCAATGAAATCATGTCTTTCTTAATATTCCAGCAGAATTTTTTTGATCATCTGATTTGTGTGTAATCTCGTCTGGACTGGACATGCTGGATCGTGGGTTGTTCAGTTTTGTACAAAAATTGGTCAAGACCTGAAAAGTACTTAAATGTTTCATTCCTTTTACAGATGAACAGACTGATGATGACTATACCAGCTGTGTTGATGAAGATTTTGATTTTGATGAAGAAGAGGCATCTGTTAATAAAAGTGGTGTTTGTGAAGATGTGATCCTTTCTGCTGAGCAGGATATAGATTAAGACGATAACGATGAGGGAAGAGTTGATGAAGCTTACTTGTATAAAGAGATCAGAGAGTTTTGTTATATGATTTTATTATATATAGTTTTCTTAATTTCAGTGTGATTGTTTGAACCTGACAGTGTTTTTTTTTAATAATAAACAGAAATGGGGGGAAAAAAAGTTGTTGTTTTTTTTTGTTAATTTTTGGGGGTCAACATAGTGACTGATGGATTTAAAAAGGACCGGTCAGATTAAAATGAGGATGATTTCTCTCATCTCTTCCTAAAACTTCTTAGACATGTTTTCTAAACGTTTATATGACTGAGGTGCATAAAATGTTTGGTTGCTAAGGACTAATGATCTTGGAAGAAGGGCAATCTTTGTGCTCATTTTCTCTAAAACGTATTTTTAGTTGAATGCTGACACAAGAAATGGCATAGCTTAGTCAGTTTTCAAGGTATTGACAAACTTTTTGCTGCATTTTGCAGCTTTGGGTCTCCTCTATCTGACTGTCAAAAGCTCATTTTTGGACGCAAGAGGCTACTTTCGGTTGAGTGGCTCACAATTTCACAAGTTCAGTGATACAGCGATTCTCATTAGCCAGTACTGTCTTAACAACAAAGGCGGAAAGCATCATGGAAGGGGGCAATGGTGAGGCAAAAAAATTCTCTGTCACTATTAAAGATTCCAATGTGAAAATAATAAATAAATTAATGCGCTTCAAATTGAGCAACACATTTGCTGACATTTTCAAGCAAATACAAGTTAATTATAAACTGCCAGCAACAGCACAGAGTGTGCCAAAGGTATTTGACTTTGACACTATGTTGACTGCAATATTAAAAGTTGCTATGTTGAAGAAACCTTGATACTCTGTTGATTACAATACAGAAATAATAAAATTTGACATTTAGTATGCTGATTTCAAATATAAGATATTTATTTCACTATACTGTGTTTACAACATCACATACATAATATAGCATGATGTATGAGAACAATTTCCCCAAAAATCCCTGGTGGCCTGTACAGGCAAAAAAATAAATAAATAAAAAAAGTCCTCCCTTCCGGGTGAATCTATATTTTTTTTTAATCATGTTATTGCCAACAAAGAATTTTTAAGTCCTGTTGTAATGGCAGGTCAGGTGAGTTCCATACACTCTGAGCAAAGCCAAGTGCAGTGTAGCTAATAGCAGCTTCTTGAGCCCGTTCGTATTTTTAGCAGAGTTCCGGAGCTCCATACTTATGCAAATGTCATGAACAGATGAGCTCAATTTTGCTGTCGTATTCGCGTTTACATGCCCACATAGGCAACCCAATATTCATTCATTAATTTTCTAAACTGCTTAATCCTAATTAGGGTCATGGGGAGGCCGGTGCCCATGTCAGCCTACTCTGGGCGAGGGCAGAGTACGCCCTGGACAGCTCGTCAGGTCATTGCAGGGCAGAAACACTAACAGCGATACAGCCTGATCTTGTTGAAAATCAGCAATGGTTCTTTTACGTGCCTCACACCATAGACAGTGCGCGACATAGCCAGCCTTTGATAACCCAGTTAACTGCACTAGGAGGGCAACCCAGTAAATGAAGAAAATGGCAAAAAAAATATTGCAATCATGCACCACCGCCATCAGCGATGAGTTCATTTGCACTTTGCAGCTTATTCCTTTACTTTACCTAGGAAGTCAGTAAACTTACTCATACAAAGACTTTTTGAGCTCCGTTTTAGGGAGTTCCTGATTATTTATATCATTATACACTACACAACAGCTCAGGTGAACTATGCTTGGAACATTGTTTTAGGCTCATTTAGAGTTTTAGTATTTACACACACACACACACACACACACACACCACAGAAATACAGGAAAAACTAACTAAAAGAGGTTTTAAAGTTATTTTTTCTGAATATAAGTTTTGCTCTGTATTTTCATTTCCTGACACCAGTATAAAGCAGATACTGCAGTTTTATAAGGCACCCTATTACCTTGTCTCGAAGCAGCTCTGGATGTTTTAAGCCTAGAAATATTAATTGTGAGAATATAAAGCAGTTCATTCATACAGCTATTTTTGTTTACATGGATACTATTATTAAAAACTGATATCATAATTTGTATTCTGGTGAGGGCAGCAGTGGCTTGGTGGTATAGGGCGCTGGATCGCTGATCCAAAGGTTGGGGGTTCGAGTCCCACTCTCCACAAAGTTGTCACTGCGACCCCCCCAGTGCAGTTAAATGGGTTATCAAAGGCTGGCCATGTCTCTCACTGTCTATGGTGAGAGGCATGTAAAAGAACCATTGCTGACTTTCGTAGAGAGTAGGCTGCAAAGCCGTCAGCATGTTTCTGTCCCTTGCTAAAGGGTTGTGTCAGGAAGGGCATCCGACCTAAAAACCTTTGCCAAATCAAACATGAGAATCAGATGATTTGCTGTGGCGACCCCTGGAAAAGGGAAAAAGCCAACAGGAAAAGAAAATGATGATAATCTGTATTCTGGTATCCAAATTATTACGGATTTGTTTCAAATATGGGTAATTGTTGGCCTCAAAAAAACCAATAAACAAAACTGTCATGAATAAATTTTGCACAAAATAAAATGGCATCAGCCAAAATAAAGTCACAACAGTCAGGATTTGGTATGGCCTCAGTTTGCAATCATGCAGGTGGTGATTTGCTGTGATAGAAGCAGAGATTTGCAGTAACACAGAACAGCAGAACTGGTTTTGCAGGTGTTGCAACAGGATGTTGCGAACCTGCTAGGGGATCGTCACTCTCTCACACCCTGGATGTTTGCCTCTTACCAGCTGACCTTGTCATGTTGTACCAGTTGATCAGATTTCTGACTGTGAAATATGTTCAGCCCATACACCTCAATTCCTCACTGTAGCTCAACCCAGGCCGGGCAATGGGTATAGTGGGGCCTGGGTTGCAGTGGGAGTCTCCAACCTTTTTGCACCAGGGACCAGTTTTATGTATGAAAATGCTTCCACGGACCGGATAGAGTCTACT
>CM045730.1:47833028-47873028 GCA_024760905.1 Plotosus lineatus | reverse complement strand
ATTTGGACATAAAGCTCAGATCCCTCTAACTTACGACCTGCTGACACCAATATCGAGCTGGAGTTCTTTGGTGAATCCACTGGAATGATGGCAAGCTCTGAATTTGTTTGCTTCACTTGAGTTTTAACTGTGTCACTGAGATGGAGCCGCCCGCCTCATCCACACACAAGATGAACCGGATCATAAGGTGCACTGGCAATTTTGAGTCCTCCTTATGGCCCGAAATATATGGTAAAAAAATGGACACCGTTATTTAGTTATATATAGAAGGGGAATAAAGATTAGCCTCGATACGACAGAATACATGTGCATGAATGACAAGGACCCAAGAGGAACGGTGAGATTACAGGGAGCAGAGATAAGGAAGGTGGAGGATTTTAAGTACTTAGGCTCAACAATCCAGAGCAATGGAGAATGTGGAAAAGAGGTGAAGAAGCGTGTGCATGCAGGTTGGAATGGTTGGAGAAAAGTGTCCGGTGTGATGTGTGATAGGAGGGTATCGGCAAGAATGAAAGGAAAAGTGTACAAGATGGTGTTGAGGCCAACGATGTTGTATGGTTTAGAAATGGTGGCCCTGGGGAAAAGACAGGAGGCAGAGCTGGAGGTAGCAGAGATGAAAATGTTGAGGTTCTCTTTGGGAGTAACGAGGATGGATAGGATCAGAAATGAGTACATCAGAGGGACAGCCCATGTAAGATGTTTTGGAGATAAAGCCAGAGAGGCTAGATTGAGATGGTTTGGACATGTAGAGAGGAGGGATAGTAAGTATATTGGTAGCAGGATGCTGAGGTTGGAACTACCAGGCAGAAGGCCTAGAGGAAGACCAAAGAGAAGATTTATGGATGTGGTGAAGGAAGACATAAAGGTAGTTGGGAGTAAGAGTACAAGATGCAGAGGACAAGGTGAGATGGAGGCAAATGATTCACTGTGGCGACCCCTGAAGGGAAAAGCCAAAAGGAAAAGAAGAAATGGACACCGTTATTTCTGAAAGTTATACTGTATACATCTACAATAATAGTCAGTTTGACTGAGGTCCCTCACAGCACTACTCTAAATCACTTGAAGTTTCTCTGCAGCATCTGTTGCCTTACAAAGGGGATTATTTTCAACAGTCCAATTGACAGTGCAAAGAAGCCCGTCAGAAGGCCCAAGTCAGCCTGAGTGGAGTGCTGTTGCTTCCTTGCCTTTAGTGGAGAATTGTACAATCACGCTGTTGACAGTGGCAAAAGAATCCAGAGGTTTTCAGCAATATTACGATGGCTAAATCCAGAGTAAGATTGAACCACAATATGCCCTGTATGAAAACCAATCAACTCTTTTGGTCCTTTTGTTCACAGCACAGCTAGTTGCTATAAACAACACTTTATGTACTGTAATCTAGAAATACTACTACTTTATTATATTATATAACATACACAGGGTGTAGCTCACACACCTTTAACACATCCTTCATCCTTCTATGTATGACTGAACAGGTGTAGTCTGTAAATGAGTGAATATGTGGATAGATGTATAGGTGTGTATATGCATGTGTCTATATCTGTACATATAGGTACAGTATGTGTATTCATGCAAATGTAGTATATTAACATGTATAGCTTACTTATAGTTCCTTAGTTGTCAAAACCAGCAAAACAATGACCCTAAAACCTCTCTCTTCCCATGCTATTGCTCCCCTATATTGGTGTTCTATAGCCAAAGAAGTCAGGGTTTAAAGTTGAAACTTGAATCGTTTAACTTTAAACTTTTACACCTTTGGCGACAGACTAGGGCATAAAAACTTGCAACTTCATAACGCATAGTTTTTGTTATCTTTCTAACTAAAACCAGGAAGAGTCTGTTTTATAGTTTTCCTTGTAACCTATTAGCCAGAACCAACACTCAGCTCACATAAGAACAACTCCCTGGAAATTAAAACTGTATGCCGGCTTCGTGGCTCTGGCTGTTTCCAGCTCGCTAGCATTCCAAGAAGCTAATAACTAGCTGCTGCGGTTTAACTGACAGTCTCTTAGGACAGTACTTACCGCCACTAAGTTTAGGTATTCTTCCAATTTTGTTGGTAATATCTGCGGTGAGCGTACCAAACTCCTGTTCGTAGGCTTCAAAATCCGAAGACATTGTTGTCAATATTGGATTTAAATGTTCTAAGACGGATGTCGCGACTCTACTACGCTGGTTGTATCAAATGTTGTTATTGACGCAGGCGTCACTTCCTTAGACGTGTCACAGAAATTGTATTCCGGTCAAACTACATTGCTGGGTCATTGGTCCCAGCAGGGGGTGGTAATGCAAGAGAACCCTATATTTAAATCTGATTCGGCTGACTTTGGTTTTTTAATAGCGAGTAAAAATCATATATTAATTGTAATGATATTTTTTGTCTCGGGTTTTGTCTCGTGTAACATATTTCCAGCGTTGTCTAATCGGAAGATATGAGTGCCGCACCGTTTAGTCTGCAGTGAGAGATCGAGGAAGTGGACCCAAATGCTTGGTGGGAGTGCATAGCCAGCTGTCCCTGCAAAGGAAAATATTTCTTGTCGAGGTAATTCTTTAGATATCTGAAACATATTACAATATTTTTGATTGTTGTTTATAATATTTTTGATTGTTGTTGTATATATATATATATTTTTGAATGAGTTGTTGTATTCAATGTGGCTTACCTGGAAAGAAAACGAATGACTGTTTACAGATTGGATTTCCAGATCGGATTTGTGTTCCATGTGCCAAATGTTTTATATATTTAAGTAAATGGTATGATCGATATGATGTGCAGTTTTTGTATCTTGTGTCACTGTGCAGTTTTTAGAAACGTTTTAGACCTGTCTGCTGAAATGAAAGAATCATAAACAAGCTGCGGTTAGTGCAGTAGTCAGACTGGCTGAACATTACGAGCAGTGTTTCAACAGACGTGAATTCGCAAACTGTTGCATCCTGAACTTTAACTTTCTTACCAGTGGCTAATAAGTCACTGCAAGAAAGTCCTGGGATCGGGTCCCGGGCTCGGCGAGGGCGTTTCTATGTGGATCCCCCCTCCCCCCTCGTGTGGACCCCCCCCCCCCACACACACACACACACACACCTCGTGTGGACCCCCCTCCTCCCCGTGGTGATCCCCCCCTTGTGTGGATTTCCCCATGATATTCTAGTTTCCTCCCACAATCTAAAGACATACAGTATACACGAGATTATGTCCAGGCTGTATTCTGCCCTTGCCTGGAGGCTGGGATGAGCCTCAGCCTCCCCACAACCCAAATTAGGACTAATCAGTTACAGAAAATGAACTGGATGATGAAATGAAATTGCTTCCATGTGTGGCCTTTAGTGTGAATGTGTGTGTGTGTGTGTGTGTGTTGGTCCTGTAACAGACTAGTTCAGGGTGTACTCTGCCGTCGCTCAGTGTCAACTGAGATAGGCTCCAGCCTCCCCACAATCCTTGTAGGATTAAGTGGTTTGTTGAGTGGCTGGGTGAGTTATCATCAGAAATGATGTTCAGTGCTTCATCACAAACTGTAAGATGGTAGTATACAGCCAAATGAGGATGGGTTTAACTTTTGGGCCTGCTTCCTCTCAAGGTTTTTTCCTTGCATCCATTGAGGGAATTTTTCCTTGCCATCTTTGGTGGGGATGATGCTCATTTAGGAATGTGCAGAGGTAATAGGAAATGTTTAAATTCTTTTATACTTTGTAATCCCCTACTTTCAGTGTAACGCTGCTTTGCGGCAATGTCCATTATAAAACGCATTATACAAATAAAAGTGAATTGAAATTAATCATCCCATACAAGAGTAATGATTGGACTTACCTTTTCTGTATGATTTGTCTCTGTTCTGCATAGATGGGTGACATCCTTCCAGCTTGAAGAGTGCAGCAACAGGCTGGCCAGAGAGAAAGGATGCCACATAAGAGGAGTTCAAGTGACTCTACGACTCCTGTAACCTATGACACAGCTGATAGCTGGATGTTGCGCAGAAGACAGAAAACATATATTTTATTCTCCTCGTGGTCAAAATCATTTAATGAGAGAAAGACAGCATAACCAACAATTTTCCATTTCAATCAATTTTTTAAATCAGAAGAAAGCTCACTGTACAAAATGAACATTATATCTGCCATTATTGTATTTGAAAACCTCCATGAAGTTAGGAGGCTCTGCCACTGGGGTCCGATCATTGCACTCACTGTCATTGCTGTGTGTTCTTCTATGGCCATTCTGGACTCTATTATCTGGTACTGGCCATTAGACACTACTAGTGGCAGCATTAACTTTATTATGCTTATCAACTGGACTGTCCTCATTCTTTACAACTATTTCAATGCCATGTTTGTGGGTCCAGGCTATATTCCTTTACGATGGGAACCGGTAAATATGAAATTCTGGCATAACTTGGGAATTTTTTTGCTAATCCTAATTCTTGTTTTTATCATTAATTTGATTAATTCTGTGTAATATAACTGAATATTGGTAATATAATGTCTTTTCTCTGACAGGAACATCAGAAAGATGCAATGTACTTACAGTTTTGTAGAGTGTGTGAAGGTTACAAAGCCCCACGATCTCACCACTGCAGAAAGTGTAACAGGTAGGGGTTGCATGGGGTTTAATGCTCACTAATTAATACTCACAGCATCTTAGATGGGTATAGCATTTGCTACTTAAGAACTATGTTACTGCATAGTATAGTTAGATACATTTTTAATCCATAGCTGCTCTTTCTCCTTCAGATGTGTGATGAAGATGGATCACCATTGTCCCTGGATCAACAACTGCTGTGGCCATCTCAATCATGCTTACTTCACCACATTCCTCATTCTTGCCCCACTAGGCTGCATCCATGCTGCTTTCATTTTTATCATGACAATGTACTCTCAGTTAAATGATCGGGTCAGTAGGTTCATCCATTAATGTGTCTTTTCATTAGGTTCTGACAAATGAACTACTGTAAACAATAACAATCCTTAAAGATTTTGTTCATTTCAGATATTGAATTGTAAAGCACTATAATATAAACATTACAATATAAATTTACAGTGTGCCTATATGCTAAAAACAGATCTATCTGTTGTATTTCTACTGCAGGTCTCTTTTGGTTGGAGCTCAGTGAAGATAGACATGAGTGCTCCTCGACGTGTCCATCATCCCATAATCCCATTTAGCATATCTGTGTTTGCAGCCAATCTCTTTGCCCTAGGATTGGCATTGGGCACCACCGTTGCCGTTGGCATGTTATTTTTTATTCAGGTATAACATATTAATTAGACGATCATTAGATTTATGCTAGTCCCTTGAGTTTTTCCCATGCAAAATTTTCTCTCACACACACACACACACACAGTTAACTATATTCCGACTAGATGGCAGTTTTGGCCAAAAACACTTCTTTCAATTAGTAATGTTTTACTCGTACAGCATGACTAAAGAAATGCCATAGCATACAACTACTTGATAAATAGTATTTTTTTTTAACTTTCAGCTGAAAGTGATTCTGCGAAACAAAACCTCAATTGAAGTATGGATTGAGGAGAAGGTGAGCTTCACTTTTTCAATATCAGATGCAACACAGTTATCGCAGGGCGGAAACACGCTGATGGTTTTGTAGCCCACTTTTGTCAAAAGTCAGCAATGGTTCTTTTACATGCCTCACACCACAGACAGTGAGAGACATGGCCAGCCTTTGATAACCCAGTTAGCTGCACTGAGGGATGTTGAAGAATGTTAATTCTAAAAAATGATATGGTGAAAAGGGAGTGTTTATTATCAATTTGATGCATTTTGACAGGCCACTAGATCAGAGTCTGTTTTTTGGTTTGGAAAAGTTGGCAGCTATGTTCAAAATATTTATTTCCACCCAGAGTTCCACATTGAGTTTTGATGATGGAGAACTGAACCAATCCATAAAATCTTCTCCAGCATGTCCAAATACTTTCAACAGGCTTAATATCAGGGCTCTGTAATGTAGTTCATATGTGAAAATAATTCCTCATGCTTCTTGATGAGAGTACCTGATCATTCAATACATTCATGTCATCAACTGACTTCATTTTATTGTCACATAATGTTTTGAATCTCAGCCCAACCAACTGAAGCTACAGTGCCTTGGTGATTATGTATCTTTTTCGTTTTCTTGTTGACAGGCAGCGTGTATAAAAAAAAAAAAAAAAAAAAAAAAAAAAGAACAACCGAAGTAAAAGTTCATTGTTTATTTGTTTACCTATGCGCAGTACTGTATTAATCCCACAAGGGGAAATTATCTGCATTTAACACATCCAAATTATGCATGCATGCACAAACACTCACATTTGGGGTGCCCAGAAAGCAATTTGGGGGTAGGTGGCTTGCTCAAGGGTATCTCAGCCATAAATGTGGAGGACGGGAACGTGAACCTCACTCCCCCACCGCCATACTTTTTCCCTACTGGTTCGGAAATCAAACCAGCAACCTTTCGGTCCCAAAGCCACATCTCTATCCATTAGGCTAGAACTGACCTTAATATGAATTAAATAGGAGACCTTAACATCCAAAGATGAATGAATCGCACTTTACAGGTGTGTACTTTAAAATTGTTTTGGTAAATAAATAAATAAATAAATAAATAAATATTGGCCATTTCCTTTCATTCTAAATGAAAGTTTTAGAGTTCTGTAGAAGAAAGGTCTCGTGTCATGAGCTTTACTTTACATGCTTTTGGATGGAGTCACTTAAGTACTCATATGAGCTGAGATGGTTATTTAAAAATCTGATAGACAAGGCACCTCTTTGACTTTCACTCATCATGTTATCACTGAGCTCCTGCCTGACAACTTTGTGACAAAATTGTTGAACTGCTTGTACCAAACTAACAAGTCAAAGATATGAGTCCCTTCAATAGTTACACTCGATGTTTCTTTGTATTGTGAAGTTAAAAATACATGGCTGTGTCTCATGCAGACTCAAACAAAGAATACTCTATTCGTTGTTTCTCGGATGTTCTTGTTACACCTGAATGCATATACAGTACAATACTCTTTAACTGACAAGCCTCAAATGTTCCTTTCAGGCCAAAGACAGAATCAAATACTACCAAACGGGAGAGGAGTTTATCTTCCCATATGACCTGGGAAGTCGTTGGGAGAATTTTAAACAGGTGTTCACCTGGTCTGGTACCCCAGAGGGAGATGGCATTGAATGGCCCATAAATGACAAATGCCACCAGCACACACTAACTGTATGTTCTCACATTAAGTTTGAATAATATCAATTCCTTTTTTTTTTTTTTTTTTTTTTTATTTCCACCAAAACCAACTGAATTTCTGTCATCTTTTTTCAGATTGAGCAACTGAAGCAGAAAGCTGACAAGCGTGTGAGAAGCGTGAGTAGTTGTCATGATGTTTAATGGACACAAGATGGCAGAATTGACATTGACAATATCTTGAACCAGATTCTGCATTCTGTAGGTGCAGTACAGAGTTGTGGAGGACTACAATGGAGCTTGGTGTCCACTAGGAAAAGGAATAATTACCTTCTTCAGGTCACCATGCACTGAGGAACCCAGGATCAAACTCGCTAAAGGGGAAAACATCTTCGCTACAAGGGGAACCAAGTGAGATACTGACACCTTCATTCAAACTCGGATTAATTGAATGAGTCTTCTTGAGAATAAATAAATGTGAATTAATATTTTAATATCCAGGTGGTGGATGTATGGGGACAAAGTTTTGGATGAGGAGCAGACGAAAGGTACCATGATATTCAGCAGTGTTTCATACAAGTACTGTATTCGAGTATTCCTATTTAATGTTTTAGTTGAACCTTCCAATGTTGTCTATCTAATTTGTTTTTTGCTGCTGTAGCTGGAGTCCGTGTTCGAGGGTGGTTTCCACGCCGCTGTGTGGAAAAGTGCCATTATGACTCCGCGAATAACACACCAGCATACCAAGAAAAGAAAGACAAATAATAGGGTGTGTTTTACTGTCTGACTTGTATAGTTTTGGCAACAAAATTCTTCAAGGGTTCTGTGTATGGTTAATGCAAGGGTATTAGCTTTCTAAATGGGTTCTATAACAAATGGGGGAAATGTCTGCTATATAATTACTGTATACATATATCCTTTTGGGGTTCCCTTAAAAAATTGAATATTATTATTATTTTTTTTTTTTTTTGACTGAGGATTGATTATCGTAACTCAGTACCGTGCTGTATGTCTGTTCCTGACTGAGCAAGAAATCAATGTCTGATTTTCTAAATAATTTCAAGGACAGAACAACTGTCTATCTGTCCAAACCAGCAAATTCTGATTCTTTATATAAACTTGTGTACCTTTGTAACATTTTCCAAAGAAAATATAAATGACTTGTTTCACAGATTTGTTCCTGAAGTTGTGAACCAGGGCTTTGTAAGCAGTGCTTCGAAGCTGAGCTAATGTTTACTTGAATATATTATTTTCTGTTTCTTTCTCTTTTATGTCCAAGACATTTATGCAATTCTTTATCAAGCTGTATCAAAGTCTTAGTCATGCAAAAACTCTGTTTGTACAGAAAAAATAATGTGATTTTATTTTTTATTATTTTTGTAAGCCTGATGTGAGTCCCAAAATAGACAAGTAAACATTTCGGCTATGCGTAACGTCATTTTGTTTTTGTTTTCTTTTTAGTGTGTGTGTGTGTGTGTGTGTGTGTGTGTGTGTATATATATATATATATATATATATATATATATATATATATATATATATATATATATATATATATATATATATATATATATAATATATATATATATATATATATATATATATATATAAATAATATATATATATATATATATATATATATATATATATATATATAAATAATATATAAAAGGACAGGACAAAGACTTTCTATTGAAACTCCATTTATCACTACAGATCTGTTTCGAGAGGTGGTGAAACCATCCTCTCTCTTCAGGTGATTATAGAAGAATTTTAGAAATATTCTTCTATAATCACCTGAAGAGAGAGGATGGTTTCACCACCCCTCGAAACAGATCTGTAGTGATAAATGGAGTTTGAATAGAAAGTCTTTGTCCTGTCCTTTTATTTTTGTTTGCGAGTGAAAGGGAAAAAGCCGAAAGGAAGACAGACAGACAGGCTCTACCAAAAAGTATTGAGCACTCTCCTACGGAATGATCTACTCAGAAAATCCTCTCTCTGTATATATATATATATATATATATATATATATATATATATATATATATATATATATATATATATATATATATATAATATATTTATTTATTTTCTTATTTTTTTAAATATATATATATATAAATAGTATATAAAAACATAACAATGGAAATAATTTATTCAGTAATTCTGCTTATCAAGGCTTAATATTTTCAAACGTACATAACATTTCAGTTTAAGGATTCAGCATTTTCCAGTCTGATCTTTGTCTTTTGCAACTTTAGTGAAAGGTGAAACATAAACAACAACACATTTCCTATGACTCAGAAAAAACAGTGTTTGAATAAAAAACTCATAACAAAAGTCTAATGGAAATCATTAAGTTTATATGAAAGCATTTATACTATCGGCCGTCTTCATTTAAACACATTTTTAAACTTGTAACAATCCCATTTTAATAGATGGCACTACTTCTCACTGAGGAATTTGTGATGTTTCAGGGTTCAAAAGTTACAAAAAACTAACCTTATTTTGATATTCATTCATACCTGTAGATATGTCTAAACTGTAAAGACTTTTATTAGGCTTCTGTATTCGCATTTCTTGTGTGTGTGTGCGTTTTTATATTTATTGAGAAATTGACAACTGCCCCAAGGTTCCCGTTCTACCTGAGCTGCAATGAAGTGCTCTTCCATTATACTCAATGCATTGAAATAACTGCTCATGGCAATCTCACATATTATAGGTGCAGTGTAGAGAAATAATGCTGGAAAAGGAACATTGCCTTAATCTGTACATTCAAGCATAAAACAAGGCTTTATGGCTGCACTCAAGCTGATGTAGCTCTTCTCTGAAACCTCTGCACCTTATTTCCAGATCTAAGCTTACTAGTACTGTGATGCTGTAAATTCCTTCAATTCTTTTGAGTTGGTCTGAATGTCACAGAAACTTCATCTGGATGACCTTTGTTGATACATCACTGTAGTTTCTCATAAAGAGCTTCAATCTCATGTTTGAAGAGCTTGCTGAGGTCGTTTCGTTTAGCCTTAAGCGTTGGAGTGAGAAGGCCGTTCTCAATAGTGAACTGTTCAGTGTGGAGATGCAGGTCTTTCACCTTAGTGATGGAAAAAGTCAGCAACATTAGTAATACTTATTTTGTGTATATTAATGTTGTCTGTTTCTTTTGACTGATCTTTTCTGTAAGAAATATACACTGGACTTGCTTACTCCTTTGGACATGTCACTCATTTGAATGTCACTTACTTGTTCAAAGGATTTGAGCCCTGCTTCACGTCCCAGCTTTACAAGGTCAGATAGGATCGTCTTTTTAACTTGCTGTAAAGGAATTTTTAATAGTGGAATTATACTTCACAACAGGGTGTGTGCATCAGAGATTATTTTATATTAACCAAATAGATTACAAGTAACAGTGATTTGTTCACCAAGTGTCCACAAATAGCGTTTGCCTTTCGAATGATAGTAGTACAACTGCACATTAACCAATATATTGTATGTACTGCATGTATTTATCTACAAACAAACAAACAAACAAACAACTCTTTATTGTCAAAGTACATTACATACATTGAAATTTGCTTTGTGCGCTAGGCACCTGTCGCCACTGTGCAGCGCCAGTTATTGCGTTGTTCTATCCTTTTTTTGATGCTGAGCGCCAAGCAGGAAGCAACAACTGCCAAATTTTAACGTCTTATGGTATGACGCGGCCGGATTCGAACTCCGACCTACCGGAGGATAAAGCGGACGCTCTACCAAATATATTAACATAGACTATTAGAGACATGAGACACTATTAGAAGAAAAAGATTTCCAGAACTTGAAAGGTGATGCATATAAGATAAGATAAGATAAGATACAGCTTTATTAATCTCACAATGGAGAAATTCACTGTTACAGGCTCTTGAGGTACTATCAGTAGGGGGTGCAAAAATAGATACAAGTACAAACATACACACATACATATATATTATATAAGTAAATAAATAAATAGATACATAAATAGTATAAATTACTAAACAATAAAAGAAAAGAAAAGAATGGAGCAACTTTATAGACTATATTGTTCAGTTCAGTTCATTTTCTGTAACCGCTTCATCCTAATTAGGGTCGCGGGGAGGCTGGTGCCCATCCCAGCTAACTCAGGGCGAGGGCAGAGTACACCCTGGACAGCTCGCCAGGCCATCGCAGGGTGGAAACACGCTGACGGCTTTGCAGCCTACTCTTGTCGAAAGTCAGCAATGGTTCTTTTACATGCCTCAAACCATAGACAGTGAGAGACATGGCCGGCCTTTGATAACCCAGTTAGCTGCACGGGGGGGGGCAGTGACAACCTTGTGGCGAGTGGGACTCGAACCCCCAACCTTTGGATCAGCGATCCGGCGCCTTATACCACTAGACCACCACTGTCTATGCAATATTGCTGAACAGGTATTTCCTAATTGTATATGTGACATTTAACCCCAAATCAGCAAAAGGATTGTATAGTGAAATGGAAATTAGAACTGAAAACAATGTTCTGTAAATAATGTTTGTCTTGTTTTGCACTCAAAACAATATTAGAGCACATTATTTGATGTTTACTTCATAATTCAGTGTGTTCCTCCATCAAAATAGAATGTTAAAAGGTTTGCATGATCTAGTATTTACCATTTTGTAATGTGATTCCTTTTCAAGACACATAAGACATTGAGGGACATACAGAAGTGTATTTTGGCCCATTTTTCCTGCAAACATATAGTATCTGACGGTATGCAACAGTCGTCTTCTTTTCCTTTTGGCTGTTCCCCTCAGGGGTCGCCACAGCGAATCCTCTGCCTCCATCTCACCCTGTCCTCTGCATCTTCTTCTCTTACACCAACTACCTTCATGTCCTCCTTCACCACATCCATGAATCTTCTCTTTGGTCTTCCTCTAGGCCTTCTGCCTGGTAGTTCCAACCTCAGCATCCTACCACCAATATATTCACTTTCCCTCCTCTGTACATGTCCAAACCATCTCAATCTAGCCTCTCTGACTTTGCCTCCAAAACATCTTACATGTGCTGTCCCTCCCTCATCCTATCCATTCTCGTTACTCCCAAAGAGAACCTCAACATTTTCATCTCTGCTACCTCCAGCTCTGCCTCCTGTCTTTTCTCCAGGGCAACTGTTTCTAAACAAAGAACATCACTGGCCTCAACACCGTCTTGTACACTTTTCCTTTCATTCTTGCTGATACCCTCCTATCACACATCACACCGGACACTTTTCTCCAACCATTCCAATCTGCCTGCAGACACTTCTTCACCTCTTTTCCACACTCTCCATTGCTCTGGACTGTTGAGCCTAAGTACAGTACTTAAAATCCTCCACCTTCTTTATCTCTGCTCCCTTTAACCTCACTGTTCCTCTTGGGTCCTTGTCGTTCACACACATGTATTCTGACTTACTGAGGCTAACCTTCATTTCTTTACTTTCCAGGGCATACCTCCACCTCTCTAGATTTTCCTCCACTTGTTTTCTGCTCTCACTGCAGATCACAATGTCATCTGCAAACATCATAGTCCATGGAGATTCTTGTCTAACCTTGTCTGTCAGCCTATTCATCACCATAGCAAACAAGAAGGGGCTCAGAGCTGATCCTTGATGCAGTCCCACCTTCACCTTGAACTCTTCTGTCACGCCGACAGCACAGCTCACCACTGTCTTACATCTCTCATACATGTCTTGTACCACTCTAACATACTTCTCTGCCACTCCAGACTTCCTCAAACAATACCACAGTTCCTTTGTCGGCACCCTGTCATATGCTTTCTCCAGAACCACAAAGGCACAATGCAGCTCCCTCTGGCCTTCTCTGCACTTCTCTATTAACATCCTGAAGCTGTGCAACAGTGAAGGGTTATTATTCATTCATCCATCCATTCATTTTCTGAAACATTTAATACTAATTAAGGTTTCAGGGAGGCTGGCGCTCATCTCTGCCAACTCTGGGCGAAGGCAGAGTACACCCAGGACAGCTCTCTAGGCCATAATCATATTTTTCATTTCATAATCCACTACACGTTTTCTTGAGTCTGAATAGCTGGTCAGTCCAGCATCTACTCCGTCCTCCTCCACAGGCCGCAATATCTATATGTTCTTCTCCACATTAATGCTACCATCTCAGCCATGTATGTTACTTTTGTCAAAGGTACTGACACAAAACTAAGCTATGACAGACACTGGCTTTTGAACTTCTTGCTCACTCTCAGGATGGTCCTTTTTTGTTCCTTTTTTGTTTTTGAGCACAAGGAGTCCATTTCATCCAAAACAAACCTTGAGTGCTGATTCCTCTGAACAAAATATACATTCTACTGTGTTATGGTCCATCTCAGATGAAGCTCACAGTGCTTTTGTAGAATGTGGATGTAACTCACCAAAATTCCTTCGGATACCTGAAGTAGTTTAATTATATTACGCACCACAGTGTGAAATATTCAAAAAGCCTCCTATCTTTCTTTATGGAATTTGTATTTTGTGACTCTTTATAAAATTCCAAGCTACTTAACTTGCAGTCAGCTGCACTCTAGTCGAGGACAGAGTACACTCTGTGGATGGTCAGCTATCCAGAGTGTATCCTGCCCTTGCCCAGAGTCAGCTGAGATGGGCGCCAGCCTCCCTGCAACCCTAATAAGGATTAAGGGGCTTAGAAAATGAATGGATGAATGAATGCTATTTTAGCACGGCATTATTGTATAGGGTATCTGACCTGGTTTTTACACAGCTCCTCAAATGTTCCCTTCACTCCAAGCTTCTCAGCCAAACTAGGTAGTGTCTCGGCATCTGGCACCACAATGGCCACTAAAGAGGACTGAAAATAGAACAATACTGTATATACAATAATGAGTTAAACTCTCACTGCAGTTGCATATTATTAATATAATATATTTTTAAAAGTAGGATTTAAGTTTCTTACCTGCAAACTGTCCCCATGAACAAATACCTGTGCAACTGAACCACATCGAACATAAACGTTCTCAATCTTCTCAGGAGCAATGTACTCGCCTTGGGCTAATTTGAAAATGTTCTTCTTTCTGTCAATGATCTTCAAAACTCCATTCTATTAAATTGTGAAAAATCATTCCATGAACGCATCACTTATACAGGGAGTGGACTAAATATATAAGACAACTAGGATCTATATACTGTATTGAAAATCAAACAAAATACTGTATGGTGTGGCGAGCATGATTGAACACACCATACCCAATTGAACCAGGTGGATCATTTGTTCTCAGAATTTTATAGTTTATCCAATGTAAAAGCTTAATATTGATTTAATTTCGTATAATTAACTTATGACTTAGAAATAAGAATAGCGTCTTACTGGAAGCCATTTTCCAATGTCACCCGTATGTAGCCATCCATCTTGATCGAGTGCTTCAGCTGTCCTCTCTGGATCATTCAAATATCCACAAAACACATTCTTCCCTTTGATACAAACCTAAGGCACAAATTACAGGTTGTAAAAACCATTATAGACCTTCACATTTTGGCAGAAATGTGCTCATAATACCTCTCCTTCGTTGTTAGATGCGAAATAGTTCATCTCCTCAACATCTACTAGTTTGACCACATTACATGGAACAGGTACTCCAACATGTCCTAAACACAAAAGCACTTTAAGTGATACTAATGCTACATTTATGTACAGTATATCATTTAAGTATACATTAACTTTGAGGACATATTTTGTTGTCATATAAGGTGATTTTACTATCGAAGCATACCAGCAGTCCAATCACCAGGCAGGGAGATGGTGCAACCAGCTGTGCACTCAGTTTGGCCATATGCCTCAAATATCTGGAAATAAAGTCGGAGACAAATGTCAGCTCTGGGTCACTGAGATAAGTGAGCATACACACATGTCCTATGTTAGCTCTAACCTGAACAGAGACAATGACCAGCGTTCAGCAGTGATTTGCCGTTTAAACATCCATGTTTAGTTAAAGTAAACTTCCCAGATCAACGGATGCATATTACATTTTATTCCTAGCTCTTAAAGCTGCATGCGCAGTATCTCATCTGAAAATAAAGATCGACCTTTCATCCTCAGAAACACAATGGTGATATACTACATCTCAGCAATAAGAAGTATGTAGTGTGAAAAGAAAGAAATCATGAGACACCTCAAATATCCCCTGAACTGAACAATAACAAAGTGACTGAGGGTAAAGTACTTAATAATGAAGTGGGGTCACATGATATAATTCTTACGGAACAATGCGATGTTACAATGTGTAGAATCTTTTTCTTTTCCTTTCAGCTTTTCTCTTTTTCAGAGGTCGCCACAGCGAATCATCTGATTCGCATGTTTGATTTTGACATAGGTTTTTACGTCGGTTGCCCTTCCTGTCACAACCCTTTAGTAAGATGGCTATGCAGCTACTCTTCACGAAAGTCAGTGATGGTTCTTTTACATGAAACTCTCACCATAGACAATGAGACACATGGCCAGCCTTTGATAACCCAGTTAGCTGCACTGGGGGGGGACAGTGACAACCTTGTGGAGAGTGGGATTCAAACCCCCAACCTTAGGATTTGCGATCCAGAGCCCTTTACCACCAGGCCACCACTGCCCTTACACTAGAACTACAGTGTCTGTTGCTATTTTTGAAGCAAAATGTTTATATTTTCAGGAAATCACTAATATACACTTTATTAAATTTAGTGATGAAAATGGTGAACATGAAACAACATGACCTCATCGTACATTACTTCTCATTAGTCTTATTATTTGGGTTATTTTGACTTTAGAATTGAGACGGTTTAATATTTTGTCCAGAAGTTGAGTCGCTGCATCCGCATGCATAGTAGGCCTCTGTACTCCTTGAATAACTGCTGCCCACAGTTGGGCTATTTTAATTTTTTTCTTTACATGCTAATCCAGGATTGTCAAACTTATTTTCACTGAGTGTTGAATAATTACTGAACATCTGTTTTGAAAGGGAAACCATGATATCTGCATGATTTCTCCTCTTTTAATTTGGTCACTTGCATTTTCTGACACCACTTAACATCAGCAAGCTAGTCTGCAAACTTTCATGCTAACGGTTTACTTGAAATAGGCTGCTGCCACCTAGGGGAAGGACGATGAAATAGGTTTCATGGTAATTGTCGATACAAAAAATGTACAATAATCAAATTCTTTGAAATCTCCTGCAGGCCACATTAAATGAGTTGACGGGCCTGGTTTTCTTCCTGGGGGCTTGTGTTTGACACCTGTGTGTTCATCAGTGGGACATATTACTGTATTTTACTTTTGTATTGCCGTGAATTAAGGTTATCTGTTTTTATATATATATATATATATATATATATATATATATATATATATATATATATATAGTTTGCATGCTACATGCAGCTTTAAAACTACAAACCCTCCCCTATTTTTTCTTTGTAGTTAATACATACCGTATATCATAGTAGTTATAGAATACTAAGCTCCCTATTTGAAATAATAAATAAAAATGGGTTAGTTCTGTATCTCGTACTAAATCAGTCACACATTTCTAAAATCGTTTGCTTGACAGCCATAATGAAATAATGAAATCAAAGCAGTTTTGTTCACCTGGCAACCAAGGCAAGCTCTGAGAAAGCTGAGCACAGCAGGTGAAATGGGAGCAGCACCTGTCACCATCACCCGCACAGATCCCCCAAGAGATTCCTGGGACCAGAGACACATACAAGCGTTCAAGATCAAGATCAGTGACTGTTTTCATTACCATTTCAATACTTTCTTTTCGAGAGCTGGAAACTGAACTTCCTTTACTTAGAAATGTAAGCGACAGTGCTGTCAGAGCAACACTGAGGAACACTGTGACCAGATCTATTTTTATGCCTGATAAGGATACCTGCACTTTGTGAAAGATGAGCTTGTCCCATATGCTGTTATTTCTGATGATGCCCTGCTTCACCTCTGCATGCTTCCTTTGAATGGCAAAGTTCAGGAGCCACTTCTTGAATGGAGTCTGGGCCCCACTTTGAATCTGAAAGAATGAAAGGAAGGTCAGGAAGACAATGAAAACACTGTGTATGAGCTAAAGAACATTGCAGGGACTCGACTAAAACAAATGCCCATAGAATCAGCATCATCCAGCATGAAGAACATTAACTTATGTATGAGAAAAATAGTGTGGATAAAGAATCTTAATACCTTGTCATACACACGATTGAGAAGACGTGGGACGACTGGGAAAACTGTGGGCTTCAGAGTTTTCATGTCATCTGGAAGCAGTCTGATGTCTCCTTGGAAGAAGCCTACTCGTCCACCTACACCATACAGCACTGTCTAGTGGATATACACAAAGACAGCACCAAGTTCAGTAAATAGCCAAGAGCAGTTATGAAATCATGAGCCCAATAAATAAAAATTCATATGACAAAGTCATCACATACTGCGGGTTACTGAATTGAAGCGCTACCACAAACGCTTATACCTGTACAACTCTCTCAAACATGTGAGCCAGCGGCAGGAACGAGATCAACACATCAGTGGAAAGTGGTGTGAAGGCACTCTAGGGGAAATATGAAGTGATGTGTCATCATTAATAAAACAAACTCATCTCATGAATTAATATCACTGATGAAACTGGCATGATCGTCTTGGCAACCTTATTGCTGTATAATACCTCAAAACTTTTAACAAAGCTAGCAGCATCTGCGACTACATTTTCATGAGTCAGCATGGCTCCCTTCGGATCTCCTGAAAAAGATAGTGTGAGTTAGCTGTTTTTGTAGCTGCATGTATAACACATACTCAGATGTATATAAATACAGCTGTATACATCTTTCTCTCTCTACATCTACATCGACATCCAATCACGAGGAATGGTACTCATATAGGGATTGTCATGGCTGTAATTACAACGATCTACCGTATGGTTCGCCAGGCCGCATACGAACTCACTCACACCTACAGGCAATTTGGAACAGACACTTAACCTACTATGCATGATTTTGGGACTGTGGGAGGAAACCGGAGGAAACCCACACAAGCACGGGGAGAACATACAAACTCCACACAGAATCACCCAGGCCTAGAATCCAACCAAGGCCTTCTTGCTGTGAGGCGGACGTGCTAACCACTACGCCACCATGCCGTAGCTGTATACATAATATATACTGCACCAATAAATTAAGTCAAAAACACATTCAGTCATGTTGCAGACCTAACAATTAAGGCAATTGGTCACCATAGCCTTGCACCAGCACTGAACACAGAAAAACCTTGGCTTATTCAACCACAGCACGCACTTACAAGAGCAAAGCGCCTACTTGGACTTCTCCTTGGACCAACGGAAACACGTGCACTGCACATGTGTGATGCCTTGTGTAACACCACTGACCGAACTGAGGTCAGGCCCCCTCCCATACATGGCAAAGGACTCTGGCACACATCTTTTGATTCGGTCTTATATAAGAAAATACTCATTTGGTTAATTAAAAATATTGTCCGTGTGTATGCGGTAAGGCAAGCAGGTCTGAAAGTCTTTTTCCTTCAGTTTATCAACAACAGAATTATTTTGTTTGGTGACCAATTTCCTTTAAAATCAGTCAAATGGCTTAACATAATTGCTGCTACATGGTAACGAGCTTATGATTAGGTGATGTGCACCCACCAGTAGTTCCACTGGTGAAGCATACAATACTTAAGTCTTCAGGCTTTGGTGGCTAGGTGGAAAAACAAACAGATTTTATGTTAATTTCTTTACAAAGAGTATTATTCTTTGACATTCCTTTAATGTTGCTTACAAAGCCAAGAACTTACAACTGGCTTCCGCAGATTCTCTTTCCCGAGAGCCTAAAGTGCAAAAATATACATACTTTAATTTCTGAGAAATTTCTCAAAAAATATAGAAATAGCATCACTTATTTCATAATACACAGGGATCGCTCACTTTCCACGGTTAATTGGGACCGAGATCCCCATGCAGCCATCGAAATCCGCGACGTAGGATCACCCCCCCAACCCCCACCTGACTGACGTATACGTACATGTATATGTCTATCTAATATCAATAAATACAGTACATATTCATTGCTATAAATGCTTATAATAACAATTAAACATTAAAAAATAATGCATAAGACATAAATAAAATATAAATATACACACATAGAGACACGCACACACGCATGCACAAATTCAGATGCACACCTCACAACATTGTTAAGTAGTTTTGATGGGAGATTTTGGGTTGTTTTTTGTTTTGTGTTGGTTTAGGTTTTTTTTGTTGTTGTTGCATAATTGGCCTTGTTTTGTGGCATTTTCCTTAAATTTCCCCCTATTCTTCCTTAATTTCCTTATTTTTTAATTCAATGAATATTTTTATTTTTATTTTTTAAAAACCACGACGCACTGAAGTCGCATGAATTGAAACTCAGAGTAGCGAGGGATCCCTGTATATAATAAATATACTTTGAGATTACCTCCACATCTTTTAAACTCCAGATTTCCACTGAACACTTGGATGCTCTTTCTGTTACTGAAGCATCAAAAGGGTCCATAACAACGATAGTTTTGAGCACAGGGGTGAGACCTTTTTCACAGTTCGCGATAAGAGTCTCTGCTTTGTCCTGTTTGTCACAAACTACTGTAGATATGCTGGCTGTAAAGATATGAAATACATGGTAATTAGGATCATCTTAAAATAGTGTCAATTAAATGATGGTATATTGTCAGTAGCCATATATATTTGAGCATGTGTATGATCTGTTATCTAATTGCTAACATTATTCAATTTTTAACAGGACATAAGCAGCGTATTTAAAATAAGCACTTGTTCTTGGGTGGAAACATACAAGCAGAAGGATTTGCAAGCTCAAATGTTTAATTTTGAATAATTACAGCTTCATGGCTTCATTGAATCTCAGGGGAACCCAGTAAGGTGTTATCTGTGCCCATGAACACCTCTAATTGAAGCTGAAAGGTAAGCAGGTCTAATTACCTCGGTTAATGATGAAGATAAGTGCTTCAGGACCCAGAGTGTCATACAGAGGAACTGCCACCATGGAATACGTATAGCAGGCCAGTTCAGAGATAATCCACTGCATACAAGGAACACATATTGATCGGTCGACAAAACCATCATCTGCCTTCCATCTGCCACACAACTGATCTTTAAAAACTTGTTTTCTGGTTTATATACTGTATAACCAAAGACATTAATTTTAACTTATTTCTGAAACAAACATGGTATCTCATGCATCACTTGAATTATAAGCCTAAAACAGTTCATAAAGTTCATACATTTTGTCAAATGTACTTAAAATGAGGCAGTTCCACAACAACGAGAGTCTTATTACATTAAGCGGTAAGACAATAAGTTACTGAAGCAAGGAGTTAAGTTTTTTAATTACTCAAAGCTAAATATTAATGGTTAGTTTTGAATGAAACTGGTTTCCATTATTTTTCTTGTACAAAGTAGAATACTGAAAATATTGTGCTGTAAATTAAGGAATAGTGTGATCGACATATTAATAAATAAGAGAAAGAAAAGCAATAGTAGATGCACTGAAAGACATTCTGATCTCAATATAAATATTTAAAAAAATCATTATCGACCAATTTTTTATCAGCGGGTTAAAGCTGTTACATTAGGAATATCACCTCTGGCCGGTTTTGAGCAAAGATACCAATGAATGGTTTTGATGAGTGCTCCAGTCCTCCATGGAGCAGTCCAGAACCCAAGTATTCAGCTCTATTTGAAACCTGAAGAAACCAAAGAACACGACTGAAGCATAAACACCTTCTCACATGTAGCCTCTTATATCCATGGTAAACTATCATAACTGTTATACAGTCCAATTAGGAATACCTGTTTGTATTTCAGCCACTGGTACGGCTTCCCAGGCTTTCTGTACCCCAAGCAAGGCCCATTTCCTGTGCAGATATTATAAGATAGAGCAGGGGTGAGACAAGAATGAAATGAAAAGTGTACAAGATGGTGTTGAGGCCAGCGATGTTGTATGGTTTAGAAACAGTGGCACTGAGGAAAAGACAGGAGTCAGAGCTGGAGGTAGCAGAGATGAAAATGTTGAAGTTCTCTTTGGGAGTAACGAGGATGGATAGGATCAGGAAAGAGTGCATCAGAGGAACAGCACATGTAAGAGGTTTCGACGACAAAGTTAGAGAGGCTAGATTGAGATGGTTTGGACATGTACAGAGGAGGGATAGTGAGTATATTGGTAGCAGGATGCTGAGGTTGGAACTACCTAGAGGGCCTAGAGGAAGACCAAAGAGAAGATTTATGGATGTGGTGAAGGAAGACATGAAGGTAGTTGGAGTAAGAAAAGAAGATGCAGAGGACAGGGTGAGATGGAGGCAAATGATTCACTGTGGCGACCCCTGAAGGGAACAGCCAAAAGGAAAAGAAGGAGAAACAGGGGTGAGACAGATGTCCAGATGCTGGAGAGTGTTCAGGGCATTTACATATATATATATATATATATATATATATATATATATATATATATATATATATATATATATATATATATATATACATACACACACACACACACACACACACACACACATATATATATACATATATATATATATATAAAATCTAAATTATTCATCCAATTAATTTTCTTTAACCGCTTAATCCTTCATAGGGTCATGGGGGGGCTGGCGCCCATCCCAGCTGACTTCTGGCGAGGGCAGAGTACACCCTGGACAGCTTGCTATGCCACGGCAGGGCAGAAATACACTGACGGCTTTGCAGCCTTCTCTTTTCTTGTTTAAAGTCAGCAATGGTTCTTTTACATGAACCTCACACCATAGACAGTGAGAGACATTTGATAACCCAGTTAGCTGCACTGGGAGGGACAGTGACAACCTGTGGTGAGTGGGGCTTGAACCCCCAACCTTAAGATCAGTGATCCAGCACCTTTAACCACTAGGCCACCACTGCCCTCTAATCTAAATTACTTTATGTTAATTACTAATACAGACGCTCACCGACCGTAAGTTGTGACAGTGACGTATGACGTATGCTGTGTGACGTATGACGCTCATACTGTACTTTCCATCCAATAATACCATTACCATATCTCATAAAACACCCCTAAATCAAATATTATAAACAAAACATTGTATAATAATATCAAATATATCAAGTAGTATCAACATTAATTTCAAATAAGTCACTTATTTATACCGAGGCACTTTACATGAAGCTTAAAACAGTCAATCAATGCTTACAATATGTGAAGCGCTCAATACCGAAAGTAGTGTACTTGCGAAAGTTATACAGACTTCCGGTCTTTCAAGTGCACAAGGGTGTCGTTGAACTCGTTTAGAACACAGCCTGCACTGTTGTAGTCTCCCAGCAAAGCAGAGCGTTCTTTCTTTTGTGTAAGTAAGTAAGTAAACTCAAGAGATGCATACAAAGAACAAGTACAAATCCATTAATGTATATTGATATAAAAATAAGTATACACTCTTCGGATTCTGCTAAAAGTTAATAAATATAAAGATTGTGCCGATCTGAGCAGATATTTAGTTCATCATAGAGCGGACTACGTAGGTACGTCTAAACTCAAAATTTGACTTTTTTTAAAGGAAAAAAACAAACAAACGTAAAATCGAAAAAACGTAAAACGGATGAACGTAAATCGGGGAGTCTCTGTACTGGATATGTGACTGGAGGCCTTTTACCTGAGGCATGTATTCCCCTTTGAAAAACTTCATACAGAGTCTTGGCATCTTCATCTATATAGGACATTAATTTGTCATCCTTAACCATTGCACTTTTCCTGGCTCCACCCTGCAAATCAGTATTCACAACAAAATTGTCTGAGTAAGTAGTTACAGAGTTTTCAAAACTGTATTACAATTCCCAGTATCAGGCATTAATATCGTAATGGCAGTGTCATTGCTTTGCAATAATATCACATATAAGTATAATTATCGCCCAGCTTGTGTATTGATGATAGAAAGCTCTCACCGCAATGCCCACAGTCTGTCTATTCAGATCAACCGCCAATTGCAGGGGCTTGGGTCTGGTGTTGAGATAAGTCAAGGCAACTGCACCAAGCCCAAACAAGAACACCAGTGCCAAGGTGGGGAGTGGGGAGAATAGAAACCCAAATAAGAACTCCATACAGTCAGATCTGTTTGGAAGGGGAAAGTACAATAAAAAACACACAACAACAACAACAACAACAATAATGAGATTTCCTTTCGAATGCCCTTCCTGACACAACCTTTTTACCCAGCTAACACGGTCACGTTGTAGACTCAAAGTAGACTTTGCAGACAAACATCCCCAAACCATTGCTGCAAAGTCACGAGTGACATCCGTGATGAACGTGGCAGAAACATTGACCGGTCACGTTGCAGCAACGTCGCTATAAGGTTTACATGACGTTACATGCAGCCTGACGAATAGGGGTGGTGGTGGTCTAGTGGTATAAGGCGCTGGATCGCTGATCCAAAGGTTGGGGGTTCCAGTCCCACTCTCCACAAGGTTGTCACTGTCCCCCTCCCAGTGCGGCTAACTGGGTTATCAAAGGCGGGCCATGTCTCTCACTGTCTATGGTGAGAGGCATGTAAAAGAACCATTGCTGACTTTCGTAAAGAGTAGGCTGTAAAGTCGTCAGCGTGTTTGTGTCCCTTGCTAAAAGGGTTGTGACAGGAAGGGCATCCAACGTAAAAACCTCTGCCAAATCAAACGTGCGACTCAGATGATTCGCTGTGGCGACTCCCGAGTAAAAGGGGAAAAGCCGAAAGGAAGACAGACAGACATGCAGCCTGACGAAACTGCGACCTTTCTGCCATGTTACAAAAGGTCTCAACAACGTTGCGTGTTAGCTGGGTAGCAAGGGACAGAAACATGCTGACGGCGTTGCAGCCTTCTCCTTTACGAAACTCAGCAATGGTTCTTTTACATGCCTCACACCATAGACAGTGAGAGACATGGCCCACCTTTGATAATCCAGTTGGGGGGGGGGACAGTGACAACTTTGTGGGGACTCAAACCCCCAACCTTAGGATCAGCAATCCGGCACCCTATACCACTAGACTTAATAATAATAATAATAATAATAACAATAATAATATCTAAACTTAGGTCAGTGGTGGTCTAGTGGGATAAGGCGCCGGATCGCTGATCCAAAGGTTGGGGGTTCGAGTCCCACTCTCCAGTGCAACTAACTGGGTTATCAAAGGCCGGCCATGTCTCTCTCACTGTCTATGGTGTGAGGCATGTAAAAGAACCATTGCTGACTTTCGTAAAAAGAGAAGGCTGCAAAGCTGTCAGCGTGTTTCCGCCCTGCGATGGCCTGGCGAGCTGTCCAGGGTGTACGCTGCCCTCGCCCTGAGTTGGCTGGGATGGGCACCAGCCTCCCCGCGACCCTAATTAGGATGAAGCGGTTACAGAAAATGATGATGATGAATATCTAAACTTAACATATAATTTATAATGCATCAATAAAGATTAAACAAAACTAATACTTATATGAAACTACTTATATATAAAGTATTTTTTGTTGTTACCTTCAAAGATAGAAGGCAAGAATGGAAAGAGATTAAAATGATTTACGATATGATATCTCCAGAAATTTACTTATCATATTCTCAAACTGGGGACTCACTCTCAAAAAACGTTTAGAGGCTGTATATAACATCTTCAGCTTGTTATTTTTGCAATGGCGTGTTGATCTACTAAGGGCAGTGGTGGACTTGTGGTAAAGGTGCTGGATAACTGATTCTATGGTTGGGGGTTCAAGCCCCATTCTCCCCGTCCCCCCAGTGCAGCTAACTGGGTTATCAAAGGCCGACTGTGTCTCTCACTGTCTATGGTGTGAGGCATGTAAAAGAACCATTGCTGACTTTTGTAAAGAGTAGCTACATAGCCGTCAGCATGCTTCATAGAAACAATATTTTTTGAACGCATCAGATGACATAGACAACATAATAAAAAATACTAAAGAGTGTTGCACAGCCTTGCTCCTGCAACCACAAAAACACAGTGCGCTTAAAGTTTAAATGTGACTGTGTATCACCAGGAATAACTGTTTCTAATGCTCAGGAGTATGTAGAAAAAAAGCGGCTCCACAATATACGAAGGGGCTGTCCTATTAAGGGCTTTAAAAAACAAACAAAAAAAAATTAAATTGGATCTTGTACTGACATGGAGGAAATAAAAGGGGTTAAATCTGGAGTGATGCCTGTTCTTGTTGTCAGTATGTAGTCTGGCTGCTGCGAAAGATAAACCAGTACTGGACCTCACTACAGAGCCGAGAACCTTTAACTATCAAAATAAATTCTAATTTTTTTTTTCAGTTTTAATAAAGAATGCACATATAAACACAATTAACAATATTTAAGGCATTGCAAAACCATTCGGTCTAATCTAAAGTTACACGATGTTTCTTCATCAGTACACCATATTTAATAAATCAACCTCGGCAGATTTATGCCCATGAGTTGATATTATTTTCTGGTGTAAATTCGTCACTTGAACGCTACAAAAAAATCTTCAGATGTGTAATGCATGATTTCAAGGAGAAGAACTGGTAAGCATTGATATAAACCAGGAATGATTTGAAAGAGATTTCTGTATTTCCACATATTTTTGCATGCCAGATATTTGTTAATAATTTATGGGTGGCTATGAACAGGGTGGCAAAATCACAAGCAGAAAAATTCTTACCCAACCACCAAAATTAATATGTACTATTTATTATATATAATATTGTCATAGTATTCTGTTCAGCTTGTACAAATTCATAAAATGCTATGTAATTTAGTAATATTCATTATTCTTAGCTAAAATTTGTACCTGTATATCCTGCCGGAGCCGACAATGTTGCACAGATAGCAATGCTAGAAACGAAATCCAACAGAAAGAGCTCCTTCCATATGCAGCAAGAAACACAGGAAGACTAAAGAAAACATGAGTGCAAGTCCAATAGAAAAGCTGAAAGCACACAAGTGACCTTTGAACCATGTGTGCTATCTATCACCTGATAAAAAAATTTGCATGGACATAAATATAGACGTTTAGTATTTCAATAAAACACTGAACATGGGGTCTTGTCTTAAATGTGTACACAGATCTATTGTGTTTTTGGAGGTCAAACTGACATTATGATCCACATTTTATCTCTGAGAGCTCATGGATAAGCCTACTATTTGTACTGTACTGTCTCTGATCTAGCACTGGTTAACTGCAGGGCTCTAAAAAACAATTCTGATGTCTATTGTATCATCTACTGTATTCACAAAATAAATCTGTGGACTGGACACCGGTGTTAAAAACACTACAACTCGAGATGTTCTTCAATCCCAATGCAATTTCACACGACTCAAGAATTACATGAGTTATATGAACATGAATCCATAATTTAATTATACAAATGAAGTGTGATGCATTGCACAGGTGGCTCACAGTTCCATGCTTGTGAGTCAGTGCACCAATTATAGCTTTACTGAGCATTCAGTCAGCAGAGTCAGAAAAAGCTGCTAACAAGAGAACCCCTGAGCCAGCGTGCCACTCATCAACCATCATTTTCACATCCCGGCTACAGTCGGGCATAGCACAGCATGACCTTTCACACCTTTTCCGTCTCTGTAGAATTACCTTACCTCTTTGGCCCGAGCAACTCAGCTGAACTTTGACATGTGAATGCAATGAAGGCCTAAAAAGCAGATAAAGTGAGAGCACCTTTGGACGGTTTGTAATCGACGACTGATAAAAGTGATAAAAATAAAAAAATAAAAGTCAAGGCCCATCTTCTTGTGATTGCCCCAGGATGACTACATCTCTTCTGCCCTGCGATGGCCTGGCAAGCTGTCCAGGGTGTACTCTGCCCTCACCTGGAGTCGGCTGGGATTGGCGCCAGCCTCCCCGCGATTCTAATTAGGATTAAGCGGTTATAGAAAATGAATGAATGAATACAGAATGTAGTTGTAATAAGCTATGATTAAAAATGATGAATCATCAATCATGTCAAGAAGCACAGAGTATACAAAACCATCTACTATTTTATAATGACTTTATTAAATCATTCATTCATTTTCTAAGCAGTTTCATTCTAATTAGTGTTGCAGGGAGGCTGGTGCCCGTCTTAGATGACTCTGGGTGAGGGAGGGGCACACTCTGAACAGATCCTCAGGCCATCGCAAGGCCAACACTCACACAACCATTCACACTCACTCTCGTATCTGGGGCGATTTGGAACACCTAATGAGTCTAATGTGTGTTTGGACTGTGGGAGGAGGCCAGAGTACCTAAAGGGAACCCACACTAGCACTGGATGAAACATGCAAACTCCACACATGCAAACTCCACACACAGCATCCAGAATCTAACCAAGGGCGTAGGCTGGTCTGACAATGGGGGGGGGGGGGGGGGGCACATCTTGGTTGACCGGGACTCGAGTCTCACGGGCTATAGGCCTAAGCCTTAAAGGAGTGTAGAGAAACACAAGAACAAATTGAACACCAGACTGTTTTAATTATATACATAATTTGGGTCATAATTAAAATTGGTGTAGAGGTCTTATAAATGATGTTATACAATTATACAACACTAATGAATCTCAATGCATCAGTGTTCAGTTATTATTGCTTACTGATAATATGTGAGGTAGGCGAAAGTAGGTACTTGTCGTTGATTGTTGATTGGTCAGCTCGGGCTTGCACAAGCGCAGTGCCCGTTACACGTTAACTTCCAGTTTACGGTTTTCTGCATGCTGAATTTATCTCCGACTTTCTCTTCAGTAACAGCCATTAATTTTATTTATAAGATTGTGAATACACATAATTTCTTGTCGAGCGGAACTCAACTTCTGCTGGGGGGGCACGTGCACCCTGTGCACCCCCCCAGCCTACGCCCTTGCTAACCCAGGCCTTCTTGCTCTGAAGCGGACATGCCACAGTGCTGCCATTGTTTCTTAAAAATCATCTTCATTTTAATCTTCATCCTCCTCCACTTAATCCAGGGTGGGGCTGCTGGGGCAGCAGCTTATGCAGTGAGGTAAAATCGTCCCTCTCCACAGCTATTTACTCCAACTCTACCAGGGGGACACCATGGCGTTCCCAAACCAGCCAAGAGACATAGTATCTCCAGTGTGTTCTGGGTCAAGCGCTGGGTTTCTTTCCCGTTAGACATGTCCGAAACACCACACCAGGGAGTCGTTTGGAAGACATTCTGAACAGATGCCCAAGCCATAACTCCTCTAAATGTAGAGGAGCAGTAGTTCTACTATGAGCGTCTCCTGGATGACGGAATTTTTCACCCTGTCTCCAAGGGAGTTCTCTGCACCACTGCAAAGGAAGCTCATTTCAAGCCAGTCTTGACTGGTATTCATGATCTTGTTTTATTGGCCACTACCCAAAGCTCGTGACCATGGGTGGGGATTGGGGTGGTGGTGGTGGTGGTGGTGGGGGGGGGGGTAGGAACTTAAATCAACCGGTTCCAATTAAAGAAGTTCTGAATAAACAGATTCACCAATACTACTGTTTTAAGTGCACATATGCAATTAGCAGATGACCTTAACCAGAACGACATATAGATGTAAGGCCAAAGCAAATACCCTTGAAAAAAGTTATCATTGAACATACTGGGTATGAACGCAGGATGGGCTATCATATATCTGCGAATGAGAAAGGATGTAAAAAGTTAGATAAGCATCTTACAATAAGATTTCTGAAAATAGGCATTATTTATGTTCTTGAAAAATAGGTGATCAGATGTACAGGGATCCCTCACGTTCCGCAGTTAATGGGGACTGAGACACCCCCGCGACCGCTGATTTCTGCGAAGTAGTTTCGACCCCCAAATATGCGAATCATTCACTGTGGCAACCCCTGATAAAGGAAAAATGCCGAAAGGAAATCTCTCTCAGTTTCGACGCCCCTGATTGAAGTATACGTACATGTATGTGTATATAATGTCAATAAATACATATTCAACGGCGGCACGGTGGCGTAGTGGTTAGCACGTCCGCCTCACAGCAAGAAGGCCCGGGTTCGATTCCCGGCCTGGGCGTTTCTGTGTGGAGTTTGCATGTTCTCCCCGTGCTTGTGCGGGTTTCCTCCGGGTGCTCCGGTTTCCTCCCGCAGTCCAAAGACGTGCACTGTAGGTTAATTGGCCGTTCTAAATTGACCGTAGATTCTCTCCTGCAGCGGCACTGGAACCCAGTCGTATCGGCATTTGCCCTTCCATTGGATCCTTCCGGTGGCGCCGAGACATGGGGGGGGACTTGCTGCTTGGGTAACAGCCTGTCCCTCATTACTCCCTACCCAGGCTCTGCGCACTGGGGGGTATCACCAGCTGGGGTACCAGCCAGAGCGCAGCCATAGTCCTTCGGGACTGACGGAGACCTACTACATATTCAACACTATAAATGATTATAATAACAATTAAACATTCAAAAATAGCCGCAAGTAAATAAGGCACAAATCAAATATAAATACACACACAGATAAATACATATTCAATGCTATAAATGCTTATAATAACAATTAAACATTCAAAAATAATACAAATACACACACATACAGATGTGCACCTCACATAAAAATGTAAATAGTTTTGTTGTGGGTTTGGGTTGTTTTTTTTTTTATTTTTGCTTGTTTGGGTTTTTTTTTTTTTTGCATAATTGGCCTTGTTTTGTGGCATTTTCCTTAACCTTCCCCTATTTTTCCTTAATTTCCTTATTTTTAAAATTTTCAATGAATATTTCTGAAAAACCCACGATGCACTGAAGCCGCAGAAACTGAAGCACGAAGTAGTGAGGGATCACTGTGTATGAAATACATTGATAAAAAATCAGACACAGTTTCAAATTAAGAATAAATTTCTGACATTTTCAAAAAAAAATTTAAATAAAACACAAAACCCCAGGTCCCCAAGGATTCCACACTAGGATTCACTAATATATTTCTTCTTGTATACAAACAATAATTTGTTGTCTGAAATCAGTCAAGAAGACCATATATTGTACACTTACTATAATTTATTAATAAAGTTGTAATTGAACAACAACAACAATAGAAATAACAAAAACAATAATATATATATTTTTTTTTCAGAAGTAAGCTTTATATAAAACAACATCTGTCAAATCACAGTGCTGACTAAAGTGAAACGTTTCCAGTTAAAAGTGCGAACAACAAGAAGCTTGATTAAAATGATTTCCCTTAGGAAGAGAAGGTAACTACGTCATCTACCCAGCCTTTTAAATCCCCTTGATGTTTCTTTCGCGATCTAATCAGGATTTGCGCAGGCAAGATGGAAGGAACATCAAATTCTAAAACACCTGCGCACTCCAGATTCTGGGTCTTGACATTGTTTTGTTGTTCTGCTCTTGTCATCTCCACCATTTGTAGCCATACAAACCAAAACAAGCTGTTGGTGGGATTTCAGGCTCCTCGGAATTTATCCTTTCCATTCAGTGCTTCAAAACTGGGTTCTGCAATGCAGATTGCTATAGATAAAATTAATTCCAACCCATCCTTTGTTGTAAATTATACCCTTGACTTTGTGTATGTGGACACCGAATGTAAAGCGAAGCTGTCTCTCGGAGCATTCATTGACCAAATTTGGAAGGATAATATATCAGCTCTCTTTGGGCCACCTTGTCCTGACGCAGCAGAGGTAAGCTTCTCAATCTAATGAACAGTATATTGTTTTAAATTGGTCAACCAATAAGGCTTATTATGATTTCAGTAGTAACTGAGACATTAAATGCCGTAGGTCACTGGACTTCTTGCATCCAATTGGAACATCCCAATGTTTGGCTTTGTTGGCCAGACAAACAAAATGGATAATACTCTTATTTATGATACTTATATTAAAATTGTGCCTCCACTTAAAAGAGTAGGAGAAGTTTTGCTCAAAACACTGGAGTTCTTTGGGTGGAAGAATGTTGGTATAATTGGAGGAGGCGCAGACTCTAATACTTGGGACAGAGTGGATGGACTTTTTAAATCTGTGGAACAGCATCTTCAAGGCAAAGTAACAATCACAAGCAGCATCAAATTTGATGTCAGTGATGAAGAACTCACTCATAAAAATGTGAAGCATATCTCCAAAGTTGCAAGAGGTAACAACTAATTATCGTTTCATAATAGTTGGGATTGAGCCAGTGTAGTGGAATTTGCTCTTGAGTAACTCAGACCTTTGTGACAATGTACTATTACAATGCATAAATGCCCTTGTGCCCTGATGGTGTGTCAATTTTCATATAAGAAAGTGGTGCATGTTATCTCTTCTGTGAATGAGTTCGAAATCGTTTACAGCTCTGTTAACTTTACTGACCTGAAAGGTACTATTTTGCCATATCTTAAGACACACTGATAATATATCTCCTTTTAGGAACAATTGTAATATCTTTCCATTGTCTTCCCTCCACACATGTCCAAAAATATTTAAATTCTTATTTTTTCTAACACTGTTTACAGTGATAATAGTGTTAAGCAACGTTGAAGACTCCACTAAACTGGTGATGGAGGCTGAAAGACAGGGATTGATGAATGGAGAGTATGTTTTTCTTCTTGTTCAACAGTTTGAGGTCAGTGGCAATGTGGTGAGTAACCTGTCAGAGACATATTAGGTAAATCTCTATTTATACAATGTATACATGATTTATGAATGTATACATATATATGATTTGTTTGCATTGTATTCATTGTATCTTGAGTAAAGTCCGAAAGACACAAGTTGTAATGTTGATTAAATAGAGATTTACCTTTCTCTATTACCTGTACATTAAAAGTTTACCATCCATAATCTTTTAAACTCCCAGTACATTACTATAACATACTCCATAATGACTGTGAAAATGTGACAGGTATAAGAGCAAAGAACATAAGCCTAGAGCCTTGTCCTGAGAGTTTAAAGGGTCAAAGAAAACAGATGCACTCAGCGTATTTTCATTTACATGGATGTTCACAGTCACCCAAAATAAAACCACAACTTAAATCAGCAAGCTCTGAATTATGTTAGACATACACTTACATACACTTATTATTCTAGACTAGGAGACACTGTTTTTTCCTCCACTGCTGTTCAATTAATACAGTTTCAGAGGAATTGAAAGGTGACTTGTTGGCATAGGAGTTAATGCTCCTGCCTTACAGCAAAAGATCCTGAGTCCGAGTCTTGAGCAACTCATTTCTGTGTGGAGTTTGCATGTCCTCCGACAGTCCAAAGACATGTGGTGGATGTGGGTGTGAATGGTGTTGTGTCTGTGCTGTACCTGCAATGATCTGGCAAGGTGTTCAGGCTGCATCACAGGTTAAGCAGCAGATGAGCAACATTTTACATATTACACAAATTATATTACACACACACACACACACACACACACACACACACACACATATATATATATCTTCTTCTTCTTTCCCTTTCGGCTTTTCCCTTCAGGGGTCGCCACAGCGAATCGTCTGCCTCCATCTCACCCCATCCTCTGCATCATCATCTCTTACACCAACCACCTTCATGTTCTCCTTCACCACATCCATGAATCATTTCTTTGGTCTTCCTCTAGGCCTTCTGCCTGGTAGTTCCAACCTCAGCATCCTGCTACCAATATACTCACTATCCCTCCTCTGTACATGTCCAAACCATCTCAATCTAGCCTCTCTGACTTTGTCTCCAAAACCTCTTATATGTGCTGTCCCTCTGATGTTCTCATTTGTCCCCTGATGTACTCGTTTTATATATATATATAAATAAATAAAACATGTTAGCCTCACATCAAGTAGGTTCTGGGCTCAATTCCTGGCAATAGTTGTATGTATGTAGGCCCTGCAGTAGCCTGGCAAGGTATACAGGGTGTACCCTGCCTTCGCCCAGAGTCGGGTGAGATGGGTGCAGCCCTCTTACGACCCTAATTAGGATTAAGAGGCTTTAAAAAAAAAGAATGAATGAATGAAAACTAGAGTTAAAAATTGAGTGCAGATTCTACAAGCACATTTACCTCTGCACATTGTTCTTTCTCCTCCAGGATAACCTGTGGAAAACTGCTTTAAGTGACAACAGTCAGAGAGCACTGAAGGCATTTGACATGGTGTTTGTCCTTGCTGAGAAGTCTTATGAAGGCTACGATTATTATGACTTTTTTGAACGTGTTCAAGAGAGGTTAAGAGGGCCCCCTTTTTACAGCAATCTTTCTTCAGACAGAGAAGTGCAAAGTCCACAATAAAAACACCGTCACATACTTTTCAATACGAGGCCTCATTTAACCGACGATTGTATATTTACACCATCATATATCCATTTGTATTTAAGGTAAGCCCTTATTCAAGCTATTTACATGATGCTGTCCTGCTCTATGCTATGGCACTAAAGGAGGCCCTCAAAGACGGCAAAGACCCCCGTAATGGGCGAGAAGTTCTTCAGAAGCTCAAAGACAAAAACAGCATTAGATTTTATGGTAATTTATGCGGTGTATTTAACCTAAGATAATTTATACAAACTTGAAAAATCTTTAGCTTCAGATTTCCAATTCTGAACATTTCTATTATTTAGACATCTGTTCTAATGTAAGTATTCTCTACAGGAGCCTCAGGTTTAGTTCACTTTGATGAATATGGAGAGAGGAATACAGACTACTCTTTATATGACTTGCAGCTACATGAAGGTGCTGTCAAATTTGTGTCCATTCTCACATTTGACAGCCATACAAAAATGATCAAGTAAGACAAAAATATCAAGCTTTCTGATGCTACTGGTCCAATTTTATATAATTCATAAAGTTCAATTATTTAATTAAATTCTAAAAGTTAGAAAGGAATTTGTTTTCTCTTTTTTCTTTAGAACAACCTCAAGATTTTCAACTGTGATATGGCCAAGTGGGCAAATACCTACTGATAACCCACAGTGTGGCTTTGACAATGAACTCTGTGAATGGTTAAACAGCGGTATGCTAAGTTATTAAAAAGATTGTATTGCTTGCATTATTGTATTCATAATTCTATTATAGTAGTGAAAAAATGATGACAATGGCCTCAATGATTGTGTCCTAATTATTCCTGTTCTTTGCTGATGTAGAAATATATATGGTGTCATTATTGGTGGTCATGCCACTACTTGGAGTGCTAGCAATCATCCTGATTACATTCTTGACCCTGCAGAAGACCCGCCTGCAGACAAAACTAGATGACTCCAATTGGTGGCTCATCAACTACAATGAAATCACTATTCTTAGTGAGCCCAAGGTTGGATTTTAAAAAAATCAGCGCAAAATTGCACTCACAGACCAAACTGATATAATTGACATCACAGCTGTTGGCTTTTCAGGGAGGGCAGGCATTATCAGTAAACACCATTCCCAGTAAAAGTGGAAGTGGTGGATCTCAGACCGTGAACTCTGCTAACAGCTTTGACATGAAGGACAAAAACGGCAAAGAGACCATCTACACAACAATCGGCCTGTACCAGGTACAAATGGTCAAAGAGTGTACTTCATCATGGCAGGTTAATGACACCATTTTACCTCTCCAAAAACATTTTCAACATATTTCTCTATTATAATCTAACCCAATTTCATCATGTCTAAGGGAAATCATGTGAGCATCAAATATTTGGACAGTCAACTTTTGCGGGATGTCAAGAAACCATCTATCATTGCTGAGTTCAATGTGGTAAAGACAAAGATTACAGCACCATATTTAATTCCAACCCTATGGTTTAACAATGAATTTATATTTGGTAATTAACATTTTCCAGTTGAAGGAGCTTAAGCATGAGAACTTGGTACAATTTTTTGGAGTATGTAATGAACCCCCTAATGTCTGCATAATCATGCAATACTGCAAAAAAGGCAGTTTGAAGGTAATTCATTTTCAATTTGCAGTTCTATATCACTTACTGAATACATAAATATTTATATGGCAGGCTATCAAGGGTGTACTTTGCCCTGACCTGGACTCGGCTGAGATGTGCACCAACTGCCCCCTGACTCTAAGCAGTTCAGAAAATAAATTAATGAATATATATATATATATATATATATATACTAGTCCTCAAAAAATTAGCATATTGTGATAAAGTTCATTATTTTCTGTAATGTACTGATAAACATTAGACTTTCATATATTCTAGATTCATTGCACACAACTGAAGTAGTCCAAGCCTTTTATTGTTTTAATATTGATAATTTTGGCAAAAAAAATAAAGAAAAACCCAAAAATCCCTATCTCAAAAAATTTGCATATTTCATCCGACCAATAAAAAAAGTGTTTTTAATACAAAAAAGTCAACCTTCAAATAATTATGTTCAGTTATGCACTCAATACTTGGTTGGGAATCCTTTTGCAGAAATGACTGCTTCAATGCGGCGTGGCATGGAGGCAATCAGCCTGTGGCACTGCTGAGGTGTTACGGAGGCTCAGGATGCTTCGATAGTGGCCTTAAGCTCATCCACAGTGTTGGGTCTGGTGTCTCTCGACTTTCTCTTCACAATATCCCACAGATTCTCTATGGGCTTCAGGTCAGGAGAGTTGGCAGGCCAATTGAGCACAGTAATACCATGGTCAGTAAACCATTTAGCAGTGGTTTTAGCACTATGTAAATTGAGCAGGTGCCAGGTCGTGCTGAAAATTGAAAATCTTCATCTCCATAAAGCTTTTCAGCAGATGGAAGCATGAAGTCCTCCAAAATCTCCTGATAGCTAGCTGCATTGACCCTGCCCTTGATAAAACACAGTGGACCAACACCAGCAGCTGACATTTTGAGTAATGAACCAGGCTGGGAGTTTATAAAAGCCTCAGGAATCTTTTGCAGGTGTTTAGAGTTAATTGGTTGATTCAGATGATTAGTTTAATAGCTCGTTTAGACTACCTTTTCATGATATGCTAATTTTTTGAGATAGGGCTTTTGGGTTTTCATGAACTGTATGCCAAAATCATCAGTATTAAAACAATAAAAGACCTGAAATAGTTCAGTTGGTGTGCAATGAATCTAAAATATATGAAAGTTTAATTTTTATCAGTACATTACAGAAAATAATGAACTTTATTACGATATGCTAATTTTTTGAGAAGGACTAGTATAGCGTAGGCCTCCGTCAGTCCCGAAGGACTATGGCTGCGCTCTGGCCAGTATCCCGACTGGTGATACTCCCCAGTGCACAGAGCCTGGGTAGGGAGTAATGAGGGACAGGCTGTTACCCAAACAAGTCCCCCCCCTGTCTCAGCGCCACCGGAAGGATCCAATGGAAAGGCAAGTGCCGATACGACTGGGTTCCAGTGCCGCTGCAGGAGAGAAACTACGGTCAATTTTAGAACGGCCAATTAACCTACCGTGCACGTCTTTGGATTGCGGGGGAAACCGGAGCACCCGGAGGAAACCCGCACAAGCACGGGGAGAACATGCAAACTCCACACAGAAACGCCCAGGCCGGGAATCGAACCCGGGCCTTCTTGCTGTGAGGCGGACGTGCTAAGCACTACGCCACCGTGCCGCCTGAAGGACTAGTATATATATATATATATATATATATATACTAGTATATGTGTGTGTGTGTAGGAAGATCGTCATTTAGTTTTAGTATATTAATACTATTTGATATGTATATATATATATATTTATATATATATATATATATATGTATATATATATATATATATAGTTATTATTATTATTATTATTATTATTACACAGAAATTAATTTAGTCCTTGTGTGCTTTTCTCCATAAATATTAGGACATTCTCAGGACCAATGAAATTGAACTGGACTGGATGTTTAAACTATCCTTTGCCTATGACATTGTTGGTGTGAGTAAATAATAAATATGAAATATATATATTTTTTGCAATTCAAAACTATTTTCAAGTTTCAATGTACAGTATTCATCGAGTAGATTATGAATCATACAGTCATATCTTTTTGCCTGTTTTTCTTTCTCTTTAGGGAATGGAGTACATACATAGGAGTAGTCTGAAATCTCATGGTAATCTGAAGCCAACCACGTGTTTAGTGGACAGCCGACTGCAGCTCAAACTTTCAGGCTTTGGACTATGGGAATTCAAACATGGCACCAAACACAGATTGATTTCACTTGAGAACCCAAAATATGAAGGTGCTTTCAATATCCTGATTTGGTGGTTCATTGGTGCGCTGTGGAGTGTGGCAAGACGGGTGTCCCTACCATGATATATTCTCACTTTGTGCATACTGTTATTGGTATTGGGAGATTTAAAAGATTAATCTTGACCCTGACCAGGAGAAAGCAGTTACTGTAAATGAATGAATTAATGAATACATTAAATATCTTAATCTCTAAAAAAGGTGCACTCTTAATGTCACTATGTAATAATAATGGGGGGAGAGGCAAAGAGAATAAATGTTTCATAAATATTATCAATTCTGCTTTATTTCCCTGCAGAGTTGTACTGGATTGCTCCAGAGCTTTTAAGAGAGATGTACCTTCCATACAATGGTACTCAAAAAGCAGATGTATTTAGCTTTGCAATAATCATGCGAGAGTTAATATACAGCTCAGAAATGGGACCCTACCATGACATACAGCTGGAACCAAAAGGTAACTGCTATTTTATCTTTCATCTGGATGTCAACCATGCTTGAACCAGAGAAATGGATTAGAAAGAGAAAATAGCATTATGATAACAATATTCACTGATAGTCCTTTTGTTCATGGTGCTTTTGGCATTCAGAAATTATCAAGCAGCTTCGGGTACCTCTTGCAGGGGAGCCCCTCAGACCTACGCTGTCTGCTCAGATGTGTGATGAAGATGTGGTTGCTCTTCTAAATACATGCTGGAGTGAGAATCCTGACCAAAGACCACCCTTTGCATCCATTAGGAGAAGGTTGAGGGAAATCAGCCCTGACAGGTATTTAATATACTCACATTGAATATTGAATACAATAAACTCCACTCACTTATTGTACTGTCATAATGTGATGCAATAAACAGAATCTTATTTTTATTGTTAATTTAGTTTGTGGATTATTGCTTTACTGGATATTAAAATAATGAATTGTTTATTAAATAATTGTTTATTATAAAATTGTTTATTATAAAATGAATTGTTTATTATAAAATGTCATAATTTTTAGCCATACCAATATCTTGGACAATATGGTAAGCAAGCTGGAGAAATATGCTAATCACTTAGAGGAAGTGGTGGAAGACAGGACCAATCAGCTCACTATAGAAAAGAGCCGAGCTGATAAACTTCTCTCTAGTATGCTTCCCAGGTACCAGGCTCAGTTGTACCTCTGCAGACTTAAACTTTTTTATTTTTCTTTAGTAGAGTTCTAATTATGCATAATCTATTATTCTACACAGATACATCGCAAATCAATTAATGGCAGGAAAGTCAGTGGAGCCCATGAGTTATGACTTGGTGACTATTTTCTTCTCTGACATTGTGGGATTCACCACCATGTGCTCAGTCAGCTCAGCTTTCGAAGTAGTGACACTCCTCAATGACCTTTATAGCCTGTTTGACGAGATCATCAGGCTCTATGATGTATACAAGGTACACTAAATCTGCAGATGCACATTAACAATATAATGAGACCGAATGTACTGAATATGCACTTAATTACAAGCATTAAAGCTGGGGTTGCGAATCTGGAAAGCTAGCGAAATTTAAAAGCAGCATCTCTTTTAAGGGTCCAGCTAAAGCCTATGCTGCCAAGGTCCTTTCAAAGCCCCACACCCCTCCACATGCATGATCCCTACTGTGACTTCTAGTTCATACATGGTAGGGTCACACCTGGGCAGGAAGACATGACAACATTTGATTGGATATTTCCCTAATGGACCACGGTGCAGTGATTGATCAGCATTATTATAGAATTACAGTGACTACAGATGACATCTGTTTTTTTGGGAACATTTTTTCGGATCATCTCAACCAGTACAACAGTTTATTTATACAGCTACAAAGTTCCCAACCCTAGCTTTAAGCATGACATGGTATGGTGGCATGACATTTTTTTTTCTTTGCTGTATTAAAATTCATATTAATGTTTACATTACAATGGTCTTTGTGTAGGTGGAAACTATAGGAGATGCATATATGGTTGCAAGTGGGCTGCCTATCAGTAACGGCACCAGGCATGCAGAAGAAATTTCGATTATGGCCCTCCATTTCCTCAGTGCCATTAAAAGATTTAAAATTAGACACTTGCCCAATGAGAAGCTGACTATACGGATTGGCATTAACTCTGGTAATAGGAATAAACTATTCAAATAATTTTTCTCTTCACATAAATTTTTTTAAACAATAGCTAATCTTGTGCCTCACCAACAGGTCCGGTGGTTGCTGGGGTTGTGGGAACTACAATGCCCCGCTACTGTTTATTTGGAGACACAGTGAATACTGCCTCTAGAATGGAGAGCAGCAGTCTACGTAAGCACAGAAATCAACAGACTGACCCTTATTTGTTATAGAAACAAGCACAGGATTCAGAATAGGGAATGGCGTAAGACTGAAACGCATTTTGTATTACAGTCATACAGCTCATCTCAGTTCACCCTTATAACATGTACCTTACTGTACAGAGTTATATGAATATGTAAAAAAAAAAAAATTAAGCAAAGCTACCTTCTAAAATAATAATATTGTTATTGATTGAACTTTCAGCCGGACCCAGGAATTGCAGGAGATGATGAACAGTTCAACAGAATGCAGTCGTGAGGATGGGCACAAACAAGTGTCCGTCCTCACGCTGGTCCCAAGCCCGGATGAATGCAGAGGGTTGTGACAGGAAGGGCATCTGGCGTAAAACATTTGTCAAAATACACTATGCAAACTACAAATACTAATTTCATACTGGCTTTGGGTGTTCAGGCAGTGCTTCCAGATGAT
>CM045730.1:47708028-47828028 GCA_024760905.1 Plotosus lineatus | reverse complement strand
CATCTTTGGCATACAGGAACTTTGAATTCTACACACCATACAGAGATAGTCATTGAATTTAGTTTGAATACATCATGTCGTCCTTGAAATGAACTCTTTTGAACATGTATAGGTTATTTAAGTTATTAACAGGCTATCCTAGCTCTAAGTTATAATAAGAATGTGATATGCTATGTATAAATAATACTGTGAGACTCTGTATATTAAACAGAGGTGATTAAACCATCATGATGTATTCTTCATCAGTAACCCTATGATTGGTCACTTTAGAACACTTGCATGTAAGTAAAGGACCAGCACTTACTGTAAACACGTTCATAGACAATTGTGACTTAAAAGAACCTAAACTCCCATTGTTGACATAAACCGTCGCCACTCTGGAAGAAGCAAATGATTTAGTAAAAAGGCTGCAAGCCCTTTGGTCAGAATGAATTCTTAACCTACTACTACTACTGTATGGATGTCAATGTAATAGGGCCTACCTTTGACTGAAAACTGCATTGTTGACCAAGTAAGCTGCTCTGTATGTGCAGCTAAAGGTGTAATTCACTGGCTGGTTCCGCACTGTGAGTGACGAGTCATTGGAGATTATAGAGTTGTAGAAAATGTACTTTGGGTCTTTACCTCCAACATACTTGTCAAAAGAAAAAGATATTTTGTGACATTAAATTAAAATCACATGATTGGTGGCCATTAATGCACTTATTTAAACCGTAGATAATTAGGGTTATAACTATAACTTTTTTTTTGGCTGAGATGTATTCATGAGGTTAAACTAAAGTAGGTTACCTCGGACTGCGTGGCACAGTATGAGAGATTCTTTGGTGTGAGATCAGGAATGGTAAAGCGGTAGAAACCAGGAGTATTGACGCCCGTGTAGCACACACCACCCAAAGACAGCTGTCCTATTTCCCACCCATATGGGCACTCGGGCACATTTGCAATGATGGCATTTGGGAAGCAGGAAATCATGACATAATCTAAAAAAAATTAAGTAAAATAATAATAATAATAATAATAATAATAATAATAATAATGCATGTTAAATTACGATACAGATGCATTTCTAGTAAACTGTCTCACTATGGTATAATTTTTTTTTTTTATAGTTTGATAACTACCAGCTTTTTGTGGAGCACAAGCCCATGATACAGGAAGAAGAAAAATGAGTGTGAAGACAAAAGCCATTTTGTACGCTGCAAGAAAAAATATGTTAGATCTGCATTTTGCACTTCACATGATTCTTAATGTTTCATTCAATTCAGACTTAGAGCTACAATGATAAATATTACAATATAAAAAATACAATACCAGCCCTGGTTCATAGAGGAAATTCCTACTCAGGTTCTACCACAGTGTGAAGACCTCAAACAGTCTTAATCAGTGCTGTTAGAGCACAGGTGCAAGTGGAGATCACCTGTCTTCCCGCAGGAGCCGTTTTATATTCCTACAGACACGCATTAACATCCCTTTATTCTACTGTCTGCCAGTCTGGTGAGATCATTTGGTGATAGGATTGTGAACCACAACACAAAAGCTTTCTGTCCTTGCCAGACATTGACTTTTAGATTAACAACCTCTCAAGGGAAGACAATTTTTCTCCTCGATTAGCATGTTGTTTTTTTCTGTACAAACTTTTATATATATATCCGACACAATGCATGATACTTCTAATTAAAAATAATAGTATGAACTTAAGCTATTGCAATGTACATAATTTGAAGAAAACCGCTGCTGTCTAAACATTAAGGTCTGGCGTCGACAGACAGATCTGAAGGGTGATGGGGTCAGTGGGGGGATGCGGTTGGATGCCCACTCACACTATGTTACATAATGGCTTTCAGTCGGATGGAGGAACAGGTACATTAGGCCACACTTAGCATTTATTTAAAGCAATCTCACCTTCTCCAATGTTGTGTAATAGAATTTAAGGGGTACAGAGTCATCAAGGTCATTCTTATTCAGCTTTGAAGAAAAAGGAATACGGTAATTACTGAAAGCATTACGGAGTTCTGTTACAAATGTCTTCAGTCTTTACCTGAAAGAGACGAGATCCACTAAGCAGCATCAAGATTAACAATCCTGCAATGACAATACTGGGGGGTGGGGAGATACAGAGCTGGATAGTCAGAAAGCCCCCAGAGTACTTGAGCATTATGAAACCTAATGAAATATTTCTTGAAACGAAAATCCAAAATTACCCCAAATGTGTTCCAGTGTTATGTCTAAAAATATTACACTCATATTTCTATGACAAGTATGCGAACTAGACTCAGCTCATTTATATGTCAAGTGTATTTGTTTTTTCCCCTCTTTGCACAAATTTAAAATTCAACATGAGGAAAATATGCAGAGTAGATGCAGATAAGCAGCAGGACTGGTGTATGCTATCAAGTTTCAGACTCAGCAGAGGGCACTCTAAGAGAAGCTGGTATTTAACTTCATGCTGTTTCACTTGAATATTGAGAAAGGCTATTCAGTCATTCATTTTCTGAGCCGATTAATCCTAATTAGGGTCGCAGGGAGGCTGGCGCCCATCTCAGGCAACTCTGGGAAGATATATCCTGGACAGCTCGCCAGGCCCATGGGGTGATTTGGAGCAGCCAATTAGCCTACTGTGCATGGTTTTGGACTGCAGGAGGAAACCAGAGTAGCCAGAGGAAACCCACAAAGCACATCAGAATCAGAATCAGAATACTTTATTGATCCTGGAGGAGATTATGTGTACACAGTTGCTCCATACAGGTAACAGTGAGATAAAGTCTTGATAACAAAATTTAAGAAAATAACAAATATGTATCTACAAATATACATTTGGAATATATACACAGTATATATATATATATATATATATATATATTGATTTGATTGATTAACTGTTTGGGTTTTTATACCTATATACACCGGCTCATCAGGCCGGTGCTTATCCCCGGTTTCCGTAAGGTGAAGCAATCAGGAATTCAACTCCTCCTGGATGGGACGCTAGTCCATCGCAGGTTACCTTCCCAGTATATTTTTACTGGTACCCATTTATACTACTGGGTGAACAGAGGCACACTTGTGGTTGAGACCTTGCCCAGGGGTCTTAGCACAGTGAGGGTCTCAGTGGGATTTGAACTCACAACCTCCCGATCATGAGCCCAACACTCTAACCACTGCACCACCGGCTCCACACACACACACACATATATATATATATATGTATGTATGTATAGTGCCATGCAAAAGTTTTTGATCTCTTACTGATTTTTTACTTTTTTGCACCTTTGTCACACTTAGGTTTTTCACATATCATCAAACAAATTTAAACATTACACAAAGATAACCCAAGTATTCAAAAAATGCAGTTTTGATGTTGTGATTTTATTTGTTAAGAGAAAAATCCTGTCCAAACCTACATGAACCTCCGTGAAAAAGTAATTGCCCCTTGTTAAAAGGCGAGGTCATTGTGATTAATCCTATTATTGGAGAAAACTGAGGTCAATTTCATGGCCACACTCAGGCCTGATTTCTGCCAGACATTTCCAATCAGGGGATCCCAAACATAAAACCTGTCTGACAAGGTGAGGTAGGCCATACTGAACACACATCATTCATGATCCAGTGAGCTTCAAGAGCAAACAAGAAAGAAGATTATAGAGATGTCTCAGTCTGGGAAAGGATATAGTCATTGGTAAATCTTTGGGACACCAGCAAACCACTGTCAGAGCCATTATCCATGAATGGAGAAGGCATTCAACAGTGGTGTCCCTTCCCAGGAGTGGTTGACCTACCAAAATTACTCTGAGAGCACACGGCAGTCTAACCAAAGAAGTCACAAAGGATCCAAAAACCACCTATAAACAACTACAAGCCTCACTTGCCTCAATTAATGCTAATGTTCATGACTCCACCATCAGAAAGACATGAGGCAAAAATGGCATTGATGGAAGAGTTCCGAGGCGAAAGCCACTGTTGACAAAAAAAGAATATCAAGGCACAATTCACTTTTTGCCAAGACTCATCTTGATCATCCCCAAAGCTTTTAAGAAAATGTCCTCTGGACTGATGAAACTAAAGTTGAACTTTTTGGAAGAAATGCATCCCGTTACATCTGGCTCAAAATTTGATAAAAAAAAGAACATTGTGCTTACAGTGAAACATGGTGGTTGAAAATGTGATGAGCTGGGCCTGCTTTGCTGCTTCAGGACTTGGGCGACTTATCATGATTGATGGAACCATGAATTCTGCTCGCTACCAAGAAATCCTGACAAAGAATTTTTGTCCATCAGTTTAAGACCTCAAGCTAAAGCGCACCTGGGTTCTACAGCACAACAATGACCCGAAGCACACGAGAAAGTCCACTTCTGAATGGCTAAAAACAAACAAAATGAGGGTTTTGGAGTGGAGAGGATTTTTTGTGCTGTTCAGTAGAGCATTTTGGTGGTACCAGTCTCTCACTGAACGTATGACTGATCAGCAGGTGGGAGGCATTGTTCAGAATTGTCTTTATTTTAGGCAACATTCGCCTCTCTGACTCTACTGTCAGAGACTCCAGTTCTATCTCCACAATGTTACCGGTCTTGCGGATCACTTTGTTTAGTCTGTCAGCATGCAACAGCACAGAGGATTGCGCTCACCACAACAGACTCATAAAACATCCTGAGTAGTGTCAGACAAATATGAAACAACCTTAACTGCCCCAGAAAATAGAAATAGCTCTATTTCTAAAGTGCGGTAGTGCTAGTTTTAACCCAGTCCAGTTTATTGTCAATATGAACTCCAAGGTATTTGTAATCCTCTACCATTTCCACATTGTTGCTTTGGAAGGAAACAGGAGTCGCTGGTGTTTTGATCTCATAAAATCCACAATCAGTTCCTTGGTCTTTGTCATATTATGCTGCAGATGATTCTGCTCACAGCATGTGACAAAGGAATCCACAACATCCTGATACTCCATGTCATCACCTCTACTGATACAGCAGAATACATCCATCAGAAAACGTCTGAGGATGGAGGTTTCTACTCAATATACAGTAGGCCCTTGATCATTCACGGTTCAATGCTCACGCCCCCCGCATACTCGAGGATTGGTGACAAACATGGAAGTAACTGGAACGTGATTCAAATTTAGCCAATGGCTGAGAGAGTTTGTTTCTCCTTCCTTCTGATTGGTTGCTGATGATGTGTACACCTTTTTTTTCTCCTTCGCATACGTCATCAAGTGATTGCTGGAATTGTGAATTCATGGTTTTTTAGTGTGTTTTTAATGATTATTTAAGCCCTATGATGTCACTCAAACACCCTGCATCTTCTCTAGCTTCTGGTAAGGAGCCTAAGTGCTTTATTTATTCATAAATATTATCACAGTACAGAATTAAAAAGTTTTTACTTAATCATTACTACATTTTACTGCATTATTACTGTATTCATGAGTAAGATTGTCTATAGAATGTGTTTAAGAATCATATTTTAGTGCATGTAATATCATACATAGGATTTTAAAACCACATCAATAACTCGCGGATTTTCATGATCTGCGCAAAGGGCAGGAAACAAACCACCCCAAAAAATGGGAGCCTACTGTACTAGATAGATAGATAGTGATGCAGTGGACAGGCTCTGCAGTGGTTGTGATGTCAGGTCGTTGTGACACCTGTGCCTATTGAGAGGGCCGTCTACTATGAAGTACATGGTGAGCATGTGATGCTGGAAAGGGTGTACATAAGAGACGAGAGTTCTACACCACCTCAGCCCTTTATGCAATGAACCTCATTGAACCCTAGACAACCAAAATGTTACGAGTCATTGCTAATCTTTGTGTATCTACCTAAAGAAACTGATATATATATATATATATATATATATATATATATATATCTTTTTCTTTGGGCTTTTTCCATTTTTCAGGGGTCGCCACAGCGAATCTATGATTCACATGTTTGATTTGGCATAGGTTTTTACGTCGGATGCCCTTCCTGACACAACCCTTTAGCAAGGGACAGAAACACCCTGATGCCTTTCCAGCTACTCTTGTTGAAAGTCAGCAATGGTTCTTTTACATGAAACTCTCACCATAGACGATGAGAGACTTGGCCTGCCTTTGATAACCCAGTTAGCTAAAATGGAGGGGACAGTGATAATCTTGTGGAGAGTGGGACTCGAACCCCCAACCCAAGGATCAACGATCCAGCACCCTATACCACTAGACCACCACTGCCCCCCCCCCATGCACACATATTTATCATATGTACTTTTACTGTAACTTTTACTAGTGACCTGTTTACTCTCTGCGGTTCTCTCTATGTCCTACTTCTTCTTAGCTAACCTCTTCCTTTGTACACATTCCTGTACTCCCTCATTCCACCACCAAGTCTCCTTATCTACTGTCCTTCCAGAGGACACAACAAGTACTCGCCTACCTGTCACCTTCTTCACCATTGGCGTCATCCTGCACACCACCATCCTATGCTGTTTGGCAACACTCTCACCCGCAACTACTTTGCAGTCACTGACTTCTTTCAAATTACATCGCCTACACAAGATGTAGTCTACCTGTGTGCTCCTACCTCCACTTTTATAAGTCACCCTATGCTCCTGTCTCTTCTGTAAAAAAAAGTATTCACCACAGCCATTTCCATCCATTTTGCAAAATCTATCAACATCTGTCCTTCTGTGTTCCTGTCCTGTATACCAAACCTGTCCATCACTTCCTCGTCCTCTCTGTTGCCTGCACCAACATGTCCATTGAAGTCTGCAGCAATGACCACTCTCACCTCTGGGGGTACTCTGCATCACTTCATCTAACTCACTCCAGAATCTCTCCTTCTCTTCTAGCTCACATCCTGCCTGTGGGGCATAAGCACTAACAACATTGAACGCCTTCAATTTCTAACTTGAGACTCCTCACTCTGTCTGACACTCTTTTCACTTCTAGAACATTCCTGACCAGCCCCTCCTTCAAGAAGACTCCCACACCATTTCTCTTCGCATTCAAATCATGAAAAAAGAGCTTAAACCCTGCTCCTAAGCTTCTAACCTTGTTACCTTTCCACCTGGTCTCTGGGATACACAGTATGTCCACCTTACTCCCCTGCACCAGCTCTCTATCTTTTCCTGTCACTGTTCCAACATTCAAAGTCCTCACTCTCAGTCCTAGGCTCGTCTTTCTTCTTCTCTCCACCCATTGACACACCTCCCACCTCTCCTTCCTCGACCAACAGTAGTCTAATTTCCACCAACACCCTGTTAGGTAACAGCATTGATGGCGGTCATTGTTAACCCGGGCCTCTACCGATCCGGTATGAATTTCGTTTTGATCATTTGTATATCAATTTTGGCAAAAGTTTTAAGCCAGATGCCCTTCCTGTTGCAACCCTCTGCATTTATCCGGGCTTGAGACTGGCGTGAGAGTTAACACTGGATTGTGCCCCCCAGCTTCATTGGGACCGAGATCCCCCCCCATGACCACCAAATTCCACTAAGTAGGATGAACCCCCAACTCCCCCGACTGATGTATATGTGTATGTATATGTGTATATAATATGTGTATATAACTCCATAAATGCATATAATAACACTTAAACATTAAAAATCAATGCATAAGATGTAAATAAAATATAAATGCCTACACATACAGATGTGTGCGCACACGCATGCGGATGCGCTTGTCTGCACTCAGATGCGCACTTCACAGGCATGTAAGTAGTGTTGATGGGAGGTTTTGGGTTGTTTTTGTTTTTGTGTTTAGTTTTTTTTTGCCTAATTGTCCTTGTTTTGCAGCATTTTCTTTAACTTATCCCCTAGTTTTCCTTAATTTCCTTATTTTTTTAATTTGATGAATGTTAAAAAATAAATAAATATATATATTTTTAAAAATGCGATGCACTGAAGTCGCATGAATTGAAGTGCAAAGTAGCAAAGGATTCCTGTACTCTCTTAATATTCAGCACTAAGCTCTATTTGTATTTCTATTTACTTTGTGTTGTTTTTTTTTCTTTCTTTCTTTTTGTGTCAGTGGTGGAATGGCTGTTTTTTTCCCCTCTCATCATTAGTCTTGGCAAAGTGCAATGAGTCCTGTTTGCACTCCTGTTGGAAGTTTTGCATTAACTAAAACTACTGCCTTGTCATTGGTGAAGTTTTAATGGCAACAAATGACACCATGTAGTGAGTACATATGCTTTGTTCTGCTTAAGTGGTGGCCTTGTACTGTCTATCACTGTGTATAACTTTGTGCCCCATCGGATCTGAAATATGATTTTTTTGTTTCTTTGGTAGTCCTAGGTTAATTCATTCATACATATCATCATATATTTTGTATATTAATTTGGACTGACTGGCTCTGGGCAGTGGTGTCCTGGTGGTAAAGGTGCTGGATCACTGATCCTAAGGTTGGGGGTTCAAGCCTCACTCTCCACAGGTTGTCACTGCCCCCCCCCCACTTCCCCCCAGTGCAGCTAACTGGGTTATCAAACGCCGGCCATGTCGCCCACTGTCTATAGTATGAAGTTCATGTAAAAAACAAACATTGCTGACTTTCGACAAGAGTAGCTGCAAAGCAGTCAGATTGTTCCACCCCGCAATGGCCTGTCGAGCTGACCAAGGGTGTGCTCTCCAATCGCCCAGAGTCCGCTGGGATGGGCGCCAGTCTTTCCCGTCACCCTAATTAGGATTAAGCGGTTACAGAAAATGAATAGATGAACAGTCACTCATTTTCCAAAGGAGTTAATTCTATTAGGTTCTCAGTGAGGTGACAGGATAAAGGTGGGATGCACCATGAATCACTTGGCAGGCCATCACAGACCCAACACAAACAAACATAACAATTTACACTCAACCTTACATTCAGGGGTAATTTGGCACAGCCTAATGTGCATTCCTTTGGAAAATGGGAGAAAACCAGAGTATCCAAAGAACACACGTAAAAGTTATTTTCTAGAAACAATCTTAAGTTACAAATTTACATGTTTTAAAAGCCTCCATCTATCGAGTATTTTGGAGTTCTGTAATTTATTCATTAGTAGGTAGGATTCATTTGAACTATTGAAGCAGATGGACAAAAGTCAACTCATGCCTTCTGCACTGATGGATTATAGACATGAGTTACGGAATACAGTCAAAGAAAATGTTCCCATGACAACTGTATACTGAATACGTGACATGCGTTGGTGCATTATTCAAGCTGTAAAACCACCACACTGCACTAAAACCAACACAGAGCAGTAAAAATGTCTTCTGCATTGCTGAGTTTCAGGATCAAGAGAATTTGTCAGGGTAAATGTTTTTGAAGCTGCTCAATCAGCGTGATTGGTTCTAACCAGTGCTGTAGTGGCGGGTACACAACGTGTACCCACTTGTTTTAGTGACTGAGTTGCGTGTACTGACTTAATTTGGTCTACTTTATAGTTGATCAATGTAAATTTCCATGACCGTGTGAATAAAAAGCGGAGATGAAGTGCTAAATAGTTTCAAAGTCAAAGGTTAATTTAGTAAATCTAGTGATCAACATGATTCCATAAACACCACGAATAAGCCTTATAGTATTATACCTCTGATTTTGTACTGCTATCTGAGCTCAAGATTTGTGTCCAATGAACTTCCTTTCATTCGCCATGCACGGGTTTACTCGTGTAAAGAGTGCAGAAAGCTTGCAAACCGAGTCCAACAAAGTCCCAGGTAGGTAAGGCTAAGCTAGCTTGTGTTTATATTTGGTTCACACGGTCACACCCGGTGACAGACCTACATCCCAGAAACTGTTATTTTAAGATCAAACAAGCATTTCTGCAGTCACTTTATGTCTTGTTTGTCCTTGTTCACAGGTCTTACTTTTTGGTAATAACTAAATGGTTAATCCAAGCTAACATTGTAATCAGATTATCTTCTTCTTCTTTTCCTTTCGGCTTTTCCCTTCAGGGGTCGCCACAGCGAATCATCTGCCTCCATCTCACCCTATCCTTTGCATCTTCTTCTCTTACACCAACGACCTTCATGTCCTCCTTCACCACATCCATGAATCGTCTCTTTGGTCTTCCTCTAGGCCTTTTGCCTGGTAGTTCCAGCCTCAGCATCCTATTACCAATATACTCACTATCCCTCCTCTGTACATGTCCAAACCATCTCAATCTAGCCTCTCTGACTTTGTCTCCACAAGGTCTTACATGTGCTGTCCCTCTGATGTGCTCATTCCTAATCCTATCTATCCTCGTTACTCTCAAAGAGAACCTCAACATTTTCATCTCTGCTACCTCCAACTCTGCCTCCTGTCTTTTCCCCAGGGCCACTGTTTCTAACCCATACAACATCGTTGGCCTCAACACCGTCTTGTACACTTTTCCTTTCATTCTTGCCGATACCCTCCTATCACACATCACACCGGACACTTTTCTCCAACCATTCCAACCTGCCTGCACACGCTTCTTGACCTCTTTTCCACACTCTCCATTGCTCTGGTTTGTTGAGCCTAAGTACTTAAAATCCTCCACCTTCCTTATCTCTGCTCCCTGTAATCTCACCGTTCCTCTTTGGTCCTTGTCATTCATGCACATGTATTCTGTCTTACTGAGGCTAATCTTCATTCCCCTCCTTTCCAGGGTATACCTCCACCTCTCTAGATTTTCCTGCACTTGTTCTCTGCTCTCACTACAGATCACAATGTCATCTGCAAACATCATAGTCCATGGGGAATCTTGTCTAACCTCATCTGTCAGTCTGTCCATCACCATAGCAAACAAGAAGGGGCTGAGAGCTGACCCTTGATGCAGTCCCACCTCCACCTTGAACTCTTGTGTCACACCGACAGCACACCTCACCACTGTCTTACATCTCTCATACATGTCCTGCACCACTCTAACATACTTCTCTGCCACTCCAGACTTCCTCATGCAATACCACAGTTCTTCTCTCGGCACCCTGTCATATGCTTTCTCCAGATCCACAAAGGCACAATGCAGCTCCTTCTGACCTTCTCTGTACTTCTCTATTAACATCCCCAAGGCAAACACTGCATCTGTGGTGCTCTTTCTTGGCATGAAACCAAACTGTTGTTCACAAATGCTGACTTCTGCCCTTAGTCTAGCTTCCACTATTCTTTCCCATCACTTCATCGTATGACTCATCAACTTTATCCCTCTGTAGTTGCCACAACTCTGCATGTCTCCCTTGTTCTTAAAAATGGGCACCAGCACACTTCTCCTCCATTCCTCTGGCATCCTCTCACTCTCTAAGACCTTGTTAAATGTTCCTGTCAGAAAATCTACTGCTACCTCTCCTAGACACTTCCATACCTCCACCGGTATGTCATCAGGACCAACTGCCTTTCCATTCTTCATCCTCTTCAATGCCCTCCTCACTTCACCCTTACTAATCTTTGCTACTTCCTGGTCCTCAACAGTCACCTCTTCTACTCTTTTTCTCTCTCATTTTCCTCATTCATCAGCTCTTCAAAGTACTCTTTCCATCTTCCCAGCACACTTCTGTCATCAGTCAATACATTTCCCTCTCTGTCCTTTATCAATCTAACTTGCTGCACGTCCTTCCCATCTCTATTTCTCTGCTGTGCCAACCTATATAAATCATTTTCTCCTCCTTACTTTCCAACCGAGCATACAAGTCATCAAACGCCTCTGTTTGGCCTTTGACACTGCTACCTTTGCCTTACGCTGTGTCTCCCTGTACTCCTGCTTACTCTCTTCGGTTTTCTCAATGTCCCACTTGTTCTTAGCTAATCTCTTCCTTTGTATACACTCCTGCACTTCCTCATTCCACCACCAAGTCTCCTTATCTACTTTCCTTCCAGATGACACACCAAGTATTCTCCTACCTGTCTCCCTGATCACATTAGCTGTAGTTGTCCAGTCATCTGGAAGCACCTCCTGACCACCCAAAGCCTGTTTCAACTCCTCCTTGAAGACAACCTGACACTCTTCCTTTTTCAACTTCCACCACTTTGTCTTCTGCTCTGCCTTTGCCTTCTTCACCTTCCTCACCATCAGCATCATCTTGCACACCACCATCCTATGCTGTTTGGCAACACTCTCACCCACGATTACTTTGCAGTCACTGACTTCCTTTAAATTACATCGCCTGCACAAGATGTAGTCTACCTGTGTGCTCCTACCTCCACTTTTATAAGTCACCCTATGCTCCTCTCTCTTTTGGAAGAAAGTATTCACCACAGCCATTTCCATCCTTTTTGCAAAATCTACCAACATCTGTCCTTCTGCATTCCTGTCCTGGATACCAAACCTACCCATCACTTCCTCGTCCCCTCTGTTTCCTGCACCAACATGTCCATTGAAGTCTGCCCCAATGACCACTCTTTCACCTCTGGGGGTACTCTGTATCACTTCATCTAACTCACTCCAGAATCTCTCCTTCTCTTCTCGCTCACATCCTGTCTGTGGGGCATAAGCACTAACAACATTGACCATCACACCTTTAATTTCTAACTTGAGACTCATCACTCTGTCTGACACTCTTTTCACTTCTAGAACATTCCTGGCAAACTCCTCCTTCAAGATGACTCCGACTCCATTTCTCTTCCCATCCACACCGTGATAAAACAGCTTAAACCTTGCTCCTATGCTTCTAGCCTTGCGACCTTTCCACCTGGTCTCCTGAACACACAGTATGTCCACCTTCCTCCTCTGCATCATGTCAGCCAGCTCTCTACCTTTTCCTGTCATAGTTCCAACATTCAAAGTCCCTACTTTCAGTCCTAGACTCATGCCTTTCCTCTTCTCTCTCTGGCAACGGACACGCCTCCCGCCTCTCCTTCTTCGACGTCTTCGACCAACAGTAGTCCAATTTCCATCAGCACCCTGTTGGTTGACGGCACTGATGGCGGTCATTGTTAACCCGGGCCTCGACCGATCCGGTATGTGGTTCTTTCTTGTGATTCGCATAGTTTATTTGGCATTTGTTTTACGCCGGATGCCCTTCCTGACGCAACCCTCTGCATTTATCCGGGCTTGGGACCGGCGTGAGGGGGAGACACTGGTTTGTGCCCCCCCTCACGGCTGCATTATTGTAATCAGATTATATACTTACTAAAATATACTAAACAACGTTATGACTATCCATATTGAACAAGTACTTTTTTGGATATTTTCATTTAATAAGTCACCATTAGTTATTGAAGGAATTAGGGGCAGTGGTGGTCTAGTGGTATAGGGCGCTGGTTGGGGGTTCGAGTCCCACTCTCCACAAGGTTGTCACTGTCCCCCCCCAGTGCAGTTAACTGGGTTATCAAAGGCAGGCCATGTCTCTCACTGTCTATGGTGAGAGGCATGTAAAAGAACCATTGCTGACTTTCGTAAAGAGTAACTGCAAAGCCGTCAGTGTGTTTCTGTCCCTTACTAAAAAGGGTTGTGACAGGAAGGGCATCCGACATAAAAACCACTGCCAAATCAAACGTGCGAATCAGATTATTCGCTGTGGCGACTCCCGAGTAACAGGGAAAAAGCCGAAAGGAAGACAGACAGTTATTGAAGGAATTAATAATTATAATTAGCACTAACAACACTTCTTTATAATTACATATGTATATGGAACATTGGAAATGGCCGAATGTCTTGCAGTGTATATATAATACTAGTATATTGTCATTTGTGGTTTGCATATTGTACTTCTAATACATGTACCAAGTAATTTGTCTGTGTTTTTTATGCAATTTTTGATAATTGTTAGATAAAATACATATATATAATCTACTCATTATAGATTTCAGCACTAACATTTTAACAATAAAATGTCTATATTTAAATGATAATGAACATACAGTATCATTTTACTAATTTCTTTGTTTTATTTTTTTATTTTTACAGATATAATTTTCAAGTTATGTAAATTTTATAATAGCTCAGAAAAACTGCTTTTAAAGTTGAAATGCTCAAAAATGCACCTCTCAGCCTTTCAAATTTCAAAATTTTCTGGGGGTAACCTGCCAGAATCCCCCCCTCAGCCCCTTGTGAGCTGAGGTGCTGCTGTACACCTCAGTCGCTTTGCGACCTCGAATGGCAGCTTTGCTGCCATAGTGTACTCGCTTTTTTTTCGACCACTACAGCACTGGTTCTAACCCCCATGCTCAAATTATAAGTGGTAGTGTTTGCTTGTGATTCATAAAGAATTTTACTGTATTCATTTTAATACAGTAATTGTGTTTATACCTGTCTCAACAAATAGAAACAATGCAAAAAATAATGACTAAACACCCTCAAAACACCCACAATCTGTCCACATGTGCTTTTGGACATGGAGAGACTTTTGGCTGTGTTCCGCTGGCTATCTTGTGGGGTGTAATCTGTGAATACGGTGTACCAAATCCGTTACTATAAGCCATTCTGTCTCTGTATTACTGGAGCAAGAGCTTGGTCTGCATTGGTAACAACAGGTTGAATTCATTTCTGTTGAGGGTTGGAGTCCCTTTTTTTTTCATAACTTTTATGGACATAATTTAAAAGTTAGAATTTCCATTATTGAGACGACAACCTGTAGCTGTGGCCACAGGTCATTGTTGCCTGTTGTGGGAGCAAACCCGTCGGTGAACACCTATGGGGAGCCGTGTACTGTTACAATTAGAAGACGTCAATGTGAAGCCAAGCTATCAGCAAGAACTCCCGCAAAGTCCCATTGTTGAAAAAAACAACATGTCCTGGAGAGGTTACAATTTGCCAAAGAGCACACTGACTGGCCTACAGAGAAATGGTGCAACATTTTGTGGACTAATACAAGTAAGATTCAAGATTATTAATTCTTTTTGGGTCTAGTGGCTGGTTTGTTTGTCAGACGAGCCCCAAACACTGAATTCAAGCCACAGTATACAGTGGTACCTCACCTTACAAAATTAATCCATTCCAGAGCCTTTTTCGTAACCTGGATTTTTCATAAGTCGAACCGCATTTTACATGTAAAACACGTGATTCGTTCCAAGGCCCCCAATACTACCCTTTAAAAATTATAAAAGCAGACCTTTTAAGGTACTTACTTTGTGTTGACCATGTCTTCTTAGCAGAGTTATAATAATAATAATTATTATTATTATGGATGCTTGTATAGCGCATACTCCACACACGCGTATGCTCAATGCACTCGTCACCACCATGCGGCGCCAGTTATTGCGTTGTTCTTTGCAAGGCTTTCTACTATGGCCTGTACAGCAAAGTAAAGGTCATGCTGGTGGCTTGGGAGGAGTACACTAGCCTCTCTCCTGGATTTCACTCAAAATCAACTGGCCAGTCTGAGATCCAATCAGGAGCTGGAAGCTACCTGCATTGTATTGCAGAACATAATGGAGTACTTTATTGGCCTGGGTCAAGAATGCCCGGCTCAGGAATCAGAGATTATTGTGTCTCGTCTATGTGCAGAAGGTGAAGAAGCGCGTGCAGGCAGGTTGGAATGGATGGAGAAAAGTGTCCGGTGTGATGTGTGATAGGAGAGTATCGGCAAGAATGAAGGGAAAAGTGTACAAGACGGTGATGAGGCCAGCAATGTTGTATGGTTTAGAGACAGTGGTCCTGGGGAAAAGACAGGAGTCAGAGTTGGAGGTAGCAGAGATGAAAATGTTGAGGTTCTCTTTGGGAGTAACGAGGATGGATAGGATCAGAAATGAGTACATCAGAGGGACAGCACATGTTAGATGTTTTGGAGACAAAGTCAGAGAGGCTAGATTGAGATGGTTTGGACATGTACAGAGGATGGATAGTGAGTATATTGGTCGTAGGATGCTGAGGTTGGAACTACCAGGCAAAAGGCCCAGAGGAAGACCAAAGAGAAGATTTATGGATGCGGTGAAGGCGGACATGAAGGTCGTTGGAGTAAGAGTAGAAGATGCAGAGGATAGGGAGAGATGGAGGCAGATCATTTGCTGTGGCGACCCCTGAAGGGAACAGCCGAAAGGAAAAGAAGAGTCTATGTGCAGAAAGATCTGGAAGAGGGATTTTTGGCATTGCTCTATTTCACATCTTGCAACCAACCTTTGGCTAGCCAGCTCCATGTCCTTGGTCATCCTGCTACTCCAGCAGATCCTCTCCACAGTGTTGGTTCAGTGATGTTTTCACTGTCTGTGATTCTGTCAGTACCAGCTGAGATTGCTGAGGGTTTTTTTTTTGTTTGTTTTGGGGGTTTTTTTCTGTCTACCTGCCTGCCCTGCATCAGTAAGCTTTACCAGCATGACCATTGTTTAGACTTTTTTTTTCCCCCTGATTTATTTTCTGTTGGTCCGAGAGATCCCAATAAATAACTAGTTTTCTTCACTTGCATTTGGGTTCAACCCAGTATGTCTCTCTTGTGACATGCAGAATTAAAATTGACCCTTCGCAGTAGCTACTGTGTAGCTCATGTATAGACTGTCTTTATTTTGTACTTACATGTTCTTGCTTATAAATTCTTACTCTACATGCATCAAAATCTGCACATAAAGAGGGGATGTAAAAATGACAAAAAATGACAACTCAGCCTGAATTGTATGATGAGCAATTATTGATTTCATATGAAAGGCCACATATTTACACACATACTGGATTGATATTTTCGCAACAATCCTCAGGTTCAGGATACTAAATAATCTGAGAACACAGGGTAGTTCAATGTATATATTGACAGAGAAGAGCTGTGATAGTTGCACAACAGAAGTCCATTATGTTCTGAATGTCGTCCTCCGAATGAGCATCAAGATCTGTATAAAGTTTAAAAACAGAAAAGGCTCTGAAACAATACATTCTTATTATATCACTCTATGGAAAACCAATATCCCTACAGAGCAAGCAAATTCCTAACAGTCACTGCAAGGGCTCTTATTTTTTATTTTATTTTTTTAAACTTAGAGAGTTTAATATGTTTTGATAAGTTGAAATTAAAACTTGTCGTATAGCTGGCAGTGTGTCTGCTCTAAACATCGCCAGATCAAGCAAAATCTTATTATTATTTTTATACATCTGAGCACTTGAGGTTTCAGGGCCTTGCTCAAGGGCCCAACAATGATAGCCTGATGGTACTGGGACTTGAACCCTTAACCTTTTGGATCAGTAAGCCAGAGCTTTAACAACATGAGTTTCCACTACATTCCCTGATACTTTAGCTAGATTTGTTTGCAATTAGTACACACTAGTGACAAACACAAATTGAAAAAAACAAAAAGAAGAAGAAGAATCTCTGAGCTTTATTTTCTTTATTTACCTACTACTGTATAAGGATAACTATTCAGCGGACTTTATGTATTGAATTCTTCCACCAGTTACTGTTTGGCTTTAGTATTTAAATTTATTGTAAACTGGATATTAAAGGCAGAATACAGTTACATTATAAGCAAACAAGGAAAACCATACATGCTTGATTTTGCAAAACCCTACCCCATTCAGGGATGACCTTAGACCAAGTTGTTAGGGAAGAAAAGGACATCACTGCACACTGGTTGTCTTCAACAATTTCCTTTTTTTAGTTAATAATACTCCAGTCTTTTCATATACATTCACTGAGGTGTGACAACACAGGATTGTTCATTTTGGAGGATGCATTACATGTCGTTCAGATATATTATAGTTCGAAAGTGTAGTCATCCACGCAGGCACTAACAATAAATGTGTTCATGCTGCAAAGGCACAGAGATGTTATGGCTAATACGTGAGTCTTTGCCGAATTTTGCCAAATGGGGACTGTTCAAGTAATATATTCACTTTGTTGTTCAACACCACGTTGAGTAAATGCAGATGGAGTAGTGTATGTATGTGCGCTCAAGCTCGTGTTCAGCCTGCAAAGAAACAAAATGTAAGTATTTTATGAAAAATATGTAAAATTTTCTATACCCACTAAGCCTGGTGCCAACTCTGGTGTGTGTGTGTGTGTGTGTGTGTGTGTGTGTGTGTGTGTTTGTGTGTGTGCGATGGTGGGGAGTATTTTGGGAATGGCTATTATCTGGCAAAATATTTCAACTCTTATTGTAAAGATAGAACGAGCTGTTGTGGTTTAATGAGTGGTTCCCTCTCAGACAAGCATACAAGCATAAATAGCGTTATCTTGTCATTAAAGACACCCTCCTTGAATCGCCACCTTATCATGGAGGAGGTGTTTACATGTTCTAATGGTCCTAGGAGCTATGGTGTTGGAGGGATTATGCCACTGGTAATGTCACCAAGAGAAAAAGGTTCAGACGAACCATGGTTCAAAAGACCGCGATGGATAAAAATATGGACAGGGTGTCTTTTGCATGGATTCAGGTCACTGGGTCCCCCCCCCTCCTGGAGCCAGGCTTGGGGGATGGGTTCAAAGGCGAGTGGTTGGGCTAACACACATAGAGGCCGGCTATTCCCAACAACCAAAAAGGAGACACAGGTCCAACCTCCCATGGACCCACCACCTGCGGAAGGGACTATAGGGGTAGGGTGAGCTGTGTGGAAACCGAAGGCATGGGTTCTGTCGGACACTATATTCAAACATAAGGGTGTTCATAAGTGCACTTGGCACAAGGACACCCTACCCCACAGTTGGATGATCAACTTTTTAGTCGTATAACTGGCCTTGCAGCTGCATTTTCGGAAACACAGGTGAAAAGAGGAGTTGAGCAGTCAACCAATCACCACTTGATGGTGAGGTGGCTCCAATGGCAAGGGAGTCTGCCCTCCAGACATGGCAGGCTCAAACGTGTAATTAGGGTCTCCTGGGAACATTGGGCAGAGACTTCTGTCAGATGAGCCTTTAACTCCCACCTCCAGCAGAGCGGCAACCACATCCTGCAGGAGGCGTGGAACAGCTCCCAAACCCAGATTGGATATAATAAAAATAAAAGGACAGGACAAAGACTTTCTATTGAAACTCCATTTATCACTACAGATCTGTTTCGAGGGGTGGTGAAACCATCCTCTCTCTTCAGGTGATTATAGAAGAATTTCTTCAAAGGATTTACTCCTGATTCAGCCTATAAATATACGAAATCGACCAAGGAACCTCATTCTCTCATTCATACTATATGTTTATAATGTATAATATGTTTAAAATGTACAATAAATGTAAATTTTAGCATATGTTTGCAATTTACCATGTATTTCTAATGTGCAATATTGATGGAATAAATTGATAGGATAAATGAATACAACTGTGTGTGTGATACAACTTCTGTGTATCTAGAGCTTCCTGTTCTTCTTGTTATTGTGACATGTGCGCTAGGCACATGAAACTGTTGGGTGAGTGTTCCTGTTTCGAGTTTTGGTTAGGGTGTGGGATTCGGAGAAGTAAAAATAACAACTCTATATGAGGAATTGTTTTGAAATGGAATTAGCCAAGCGTTAAGTGCCGCAGGGCACAAACATACCACATATGGAAATGCTTTGTGAACAGGAATTATTGCTTTGCACGCACATTCCTCTGTATAAATAAGCTGACACTGCATGTGTTCGAAGAGCTTCTGATGAATAAACCAGACTGATTTCACTCGTGTGGTTCGTTGTCCGTTGCTCCCGGAGTACTCCTAGACGTTGAGATGCAGGAATCCAGGTCGTGCAGGTTTGCCTGAGAGCTTCTTCCACGGAGAGTTCTTACAATCATGTTTATAATTTACAATAAATTTAAAATTTAACATATGTTAATATGTTTAATATCAATGTCAATAAGTTCCTTTTATATGCACCTCAATAAATCATTTCAAGCTAAAAACCATACACACAAGTCCAAACGACAGTGATTATAAACATGCTGTAGTTTCAGCACAGCCATATTTTACCTGGAATAGCTGTAAAGCGTCTATTAAAAAAAAAAATAAATAAAAAAAATAAATAAATCACATAAAATATTGATAATATACGAATGGTAATATATGAAAAGATCATGCTGAATGGAGAAAGTGCAATTTACTTAATAAAATATTAAAAATGTGATCAAACATCTGGATAAAGAGAATATAATATAACAGTAATTCATAGACCGGTATATATGAGACTGGAGTGTAGATCTGCTGATGTTGTATACAGATGATGGGCCACAGCTTCAGTCTTCAGATTTCATGTAGTCCGGGAATTTCTTCATGAATCACATAAATAAAAGAGAAAGATTTTAATTGTAAATCTTTAAAAACCTGATGATAGCAGCTGCATCTAAAAACACTGTGACTGACCGTCATAGGTGGCGCAGATGAAGTTGAGTTTGTTGTTCTCGGGCAGGTCGACCCACTGCTGCCCTCCTCCAGACTGCACCGTTCCGCTTCTCTTCTCATGTTTGCAGTCTTCATTCCACATCCCCTTCCCCGGGGCCCAGTCCTCATAACAAAGCATTGTTCTGAAAACCCAGAACCAGATACGTTGGATGCAGTTGTGACGTAGTCCCAGCCACACGTGTTCAGTGGAGGCGTTTCGAGTCGCTTCCTTCACCCAGAGCTGCATCTCCTCAGTTCTCACAGAGACTAAATCATGATGATGGTTCCTGCAATAATGCAGAGCTTCCCACCAGGTCAGACTCTGCTTGATCAGAATCAATCTGTCTGAAGAGTAAATTGTGTAAAACATAATCAAAATATACAAGAATAAAATAATTCAAATGAATATCAATAATAAACAAATCTGGAAACTACTGATGGAATTTAGTTTAATTTTAAAGTTACACGATGTTAATTGTAAAACCCCCCCCCGACCCTGGATGATTTTCAGATATTGTGGTGATGGTCAAATCACATCACATGCCTGTTACACACACACACACACCACTCTGTGTTACTCTGGAGTGTGTATAATGTACAGCTTTTCTTCCTGGTAATCTGATCTCCAGCTGATAGACTGCTGGTCTTCTGAACATTTAGGGTGGTTCGTAGACTGATTCTTTTAAGACTGGCACAGTGGCATAGCCTTTTTATCCCCAGCAAAATAACAGCTTGTCCCCTTACTAGAGAATGCATCTGTGAAGGCCACATTTATTGATTACCTGACTTCGAGTCAGCCATGATATCAAAAAAAAAAAAAATCCTGGCAAATTTATGAAAAATTACTGAAACCCATTGTTTACATTGGCTGGGAGGCAAGATCACCCCAATGAGATCCTCTATTCACTCATCATGTTTGCAACACCCTTCTGCCGAGACATCCTACCCCAACCATAACTGATAAACTGCGACTGCTTGGCTATCAAGAGCCTCCTGAACTACTGCTGTACAGTGTAGTTCAGCAGCCATACTGCAGAGGACAGGAAGAGCCTGCAGCAGGTGGTGAGGATGTCAGAAGCAGGTGATTTGAAATGACCCCCCACCCCTTGAAAACACACACACACACACACACACACACACACACACGCATTTACTTTGCATACTCTTTGACATGAGAAAAGTACCATCACTGAAATAAAGTCACGTTTTGCTTTAAAACAATTTAAAATCACCTTTCCCTTTGTACACTGTGTATTATTTCTTATTATATGATTCAGAATGCACTGCTATAATTATTTCATTAAAATATAAAAAATCTATTTAAAACTCAACTACAAACATGAGAGTCTGATTTCCACACCTGTAATGTTAATCCTGGACTTTACCGGTACACTGATGAGTGTAAATCCTCCCAGGAGGGTGTTGTGAACTTGTTCAGGTGTCTTTCTGCTGTTCTTCCTCTCACCTTCTGTTCCTGAACTGGACCCAAGTCTCATTATATCCCTGACCTCCTCCCTACATTCACCCTTCCCTACCCACGCCTTTCATTGCTGTTTGACTCGCATCATTAACATGCGAGATTGCAGTAAACAGGAAGCATCAACCACTTTGCATGAGACTCCATATGCCGCTGATCAATGACAGAGACGTTGAGACTTTTTTAAAACCTATATTAATCAACAGAGAGATTTAATTTGTCCAAGTTTCTGTTTTGTCAGTGTTATACTGGTATGAATATAATGCAGCCGTGAGGGAGGGGCACAACCAGTGATTTTCCCTCACGCCGGTCCCAAGCCCGGATGAATGCAGAGGGTTGCGTCAGGAAGGGCATCCGGCGTAAAATAAATGCCAAATAAAATATGCGAGTCACAGTAAAAAAATTCATACTGGATCGGTCGAGGCCCGGGTTAACAACGACCGCCAGCAGTGCTGCTAACCAACAGGATGCTGGTGTAAATTGGACTACTGTTGGTCGAAGACGTCGAAGAAGGAGAGGCAGAAGGCATGTCCATAGGCAGAGAGAGAAGAGGAAAGGCATGAGTCTAGGACTGAAAGTAGGGACTATGAATATTGGAACTATGACAGGAAAAGGTTGAGAGCTGGCTGACATGATGCAGAGGAGGAAGGTGGACAAACTGTGTGTTCAGGAGACCAGGTGGAAAGGTAACAAGACTAGAAGCTTAGGAGCAGGGTTTAAGCTTTTTTTTATCATGGTGTGGATGGGAAGAGAAATGGAGTAGGAGTCATCTTGAAGGAGGGGTTTGTCAGGAATGTTCTAGAAGTGAAAAGAGTGTCAGACAGAGTGATGAGTCTCAAGTTAGAAATTGAAGGCATGATGTTCAATGTTGTTTGTGCTTATGTCCCACAGGCAGGATGTGAGTTAGAAGAAAAGGAGAGATTCTGGAGTGAGTTAGATGAAGTGATGCAGAGTACCCCCAGAGGTGAAATAATGGTCATTGGTGCAGACTTCAATGGACATGTTGCTGCAGGCAACAGAGGGGACGAGGTATCCAGGTATCCAGGACAGGAATGCAGAAGGACAGATGTTGGTAGATTTTGCAAAAAGGATGGAAATGGCTGTGGTAAATAATTTATTTCAGAAGAGACAGGAGCATAGGGTGACTAATGAAAGCGGAGGTCGGAGCACACAGGTAGACTACATCTTGTGTAGGTGATGTAATTTGAAGGAAGTCAGTGACTGCAAAGTAGTAGTGGGTGAGAGTGTTGCCAAACAGCATAGGATGGTGGTGTGCAGGATAACGCTGATGGTGAGGAAGGTGAAGAAGGCAAAGGTAGAGCAGAAGACAAAGTGGTGGAAGCTGAAAAAGGAAGAGTGCCGTGTTGTCTTCAAGGAGGAGTTGAAACAGGCTATGGGTGGTCAGGAAGTGCTTCCAGATGACTGGACAACTACAGCAAATGTGGTCAGGGAGAAAGGGTAGGAGAATACTCGGTGTGTCATCTGGAAGGAGAGGAGATAAGGACACTTGTTAGTGGAATGAAGAAGGGCAGGAGTGTGTACAAAAGAAGAGGTTAGCTAAGAAGAAGTGGGGCATAGAGAGGACTGAAGAGAGTAAACCAGAGTACAGGGATACACAGCGTAAGGCGAAGGTAGCGGTGTCAAAGGCCAAACAAAGGGTGTATGATGACTTGTATGCTCGGTTGGAAAGTAAAGAGGGAGAAAATGATTTATACAGGTTGGCACAGCAGAGAAATAGAGATGGGACGGACATGCAGCAAGTTAGAATGATTAAGGACAGAGAGGGAAATGTATTGACTGATGACAAAAGTGTGCTGGGAAGATGGAAAGAGTACTTTGAAGAGTTGATAAATGAGGAAAATGAGAGAGAAAAAAGAGTAAAAGAGGGGACTGTTGAGGAACAGGAAGTAGCAAAGATTAGTAATGAGGAGGGCATTGAAGAGGATGAAGAATGGAAAGGCAGTTGGTCCTGATGACATACCGGTGGAGGTATGAAAGTGTATAAGGGAGGTAGCAGTAGATTTTCTGACATGAATATTCAACAAGGTCTTAGAAAGTGAGCAGATGCCGAAGGAATGGAGAAGTGTGCTGGTGCCCATTTTTAAGAACAAGGGAGACATGCAGAGTTGTGGCAACTACAGAGGGATAAAGTTGATGAGCCATATGATGAAGTTATGGGAAAGAATAGTGGAAGCTAGACTAAGGGCAGAGGTCAGCATCTGTGAACAACAGTTTGGTTTCATGCCAAGAAAGAGCACCACAGATGCAGTGTTTGCCTTGAGGATGTTAATAGAGAAGTACAGACAAAGTTAGAGGGAGCTGCATTGTGCCTTTGTAGATCTGGAGAAAGCATATGACAGGGTGCCGAGAGAGGAACTGTGGTATTGCATGAGGAAGTCTGGAGTGGCAGAGATGAATGTTAGAGTGGTGCAGGACATGTATGAGAGATGTAAGATAGTGGTGAGGTGTGCTGTCGGTTTGACAGAAGAGTTCATGGTGGAGGTAGGACTGCATCAAGGGTCAGCTCTGAGCCCCTTCTTGTTTGCTATGGTGATGGACAGGCTGACAGATGAGGTTAGACAAGGTTCCCCATGGACTATGATGTTTGCAGATGACATTGACATCTGCAGTGAGAGCAGAGAACAAGTGCAGGAAAACCTAGAGAGGTGGAGGTATGCCCTGGAAAGGAGGGGAATGAAGGTTTGTCTCAGTAAGACAGAATATATGTGTATGAATGAAATGAACCCAAGTGGAACGGTGAGGTTACAAGGAAGGTGGAGGATTTTAAGTACTTAGACTCAACAATCCAGAGCAATGGAGAGTGTGGAAAAGAGGTGAAGAAGCGTGTGAAGGCTGGATGGGATGTTTGGAGAAAAGTGTCTGGTGTGATGTGTGATAGGAGAGTGTCAGCAAGAATGAAAGGAAGAGTGTACAAGACGGTTTTGAGGCCAGCGATGTTGTATGGGTTAGAAACAGTGGCCCTGGGGAAAAGACAGGAGGCAGAGCTGGAAGTAGCAGAGATGAAAATGTTGAGGTTCTCTTTGGGAGTAACGAGGATGGATAGGATCAGGAATGAGCACATCAGAGGGACAGCACATGTAAGCCGTTTTGGAGACAAAGTCAGAGAGGCTTGATTGAGATGGTTTGGACGTGTACAAATGAGGGATAGTGAGTATATTGGTAGTAGGATGTTGAGGTTGGAACTACCAGGCAGAAGGCCTAGAGGAAGACCAAAGAGGCGATTCATGGACTTGGTGAGGGAGGACCTGAAGGCAGTTGGTGTAAGAGAAGAAGATGCAGAGGATAGGGTGAGGTGGAGGCCGATGATTCGCTGTGGCGACCCCTGAAGGGAACAGCCGAAAGGAAAAGAAGATATTGTTATGAATATACTTAGTAACTGTGTGTGTGTGTGTGTGTGTGTGTGTGTGTGTGTGTGTGTGTGTGTTTGTGTGTTTTTGTCTTTGTTTGTGTCTCTTTCTGCGTGTGCTTGTTTGTTTTGTGTGTGTGTGTGTGTATGTGTGTTTGCTTCCATGTTTTTAAATATTTTCATACATTTGCATAAAATTGACACAGAGAGAGAGAGAGAGAGAGAGAGAGAGAGAAAGATTATTTAAAAAATTCATAAAAAAATAAAGTTCCCCAGCTGCAGCAAACTGGGTTCTCAGCCATCTCTTTCACCGTCCATAGTGACTGTCTATGGTGAGAATTGTCTGAAGTTCTGCATACAATACATTTATACATTTCGCTTAGTTTTATTTTTTTTTAATGAACTCTATGATTCTTATAAACAACATGCGAGGTCGCAGTAAACAGGAAGCATCAACCACTTTGCATGAGACTCCATAAGCCGCTGATCCATGATAGAAATGCTTAGACTTTTTCAAAACTGTTAATCAACAGAGAGATTTAATTTGTCCATGATTCTGTTTTGTCAATGTTATATTGGTATGAATATACTAGTCCTTCTCAAAAAATTAGCATATTGTGAAAAAGTTCATTATTTTCTGTAATGTACTGATAAAAATTAAACTTTCATATATTTTAGATTCATTGCACACCAACTGAAATGTTTCAGGTCTTTTATTGTTTCAATATTGATAATTTTGGCAAAAAAGTAATGAAACACCAAAAATCTCAAACCAAACATTTTTGAGGACTCGTACTAGTAACAGTACAGTTTCAATTTAGACTTTTCCAGAAAAGCCTAAACATTGCCAGGAGAGGTCGAGGAATTACAGGTGAGATTTAATTGTTTTAACTTTTGTCTCAGTTCCAATTTGCACCAGTAACCTCTGGAGAAAGTTATGTGATGCTGAGGTACCAACTAACTGCCTGCTCCAGCTGAGGGGCGTCGCTGAGCTGCTCAGGTTGATTGCAGTAGCTCACACCTGAATTCACTCCTCTCATCTACCCCCTATAAACACAAACCGCACACTCACGTCTTCGCCAGAAGATTGTCTCACATCATGTCCCTGCTTCCTTGTGTTCTCTCTGGCTCCTAGTTCCAGTGTTTAATGTTGCTTGTGTTTTTCTTCGTCATCAGTACTGTATTTAAGGGTGTGCGTTCTGCTTAAGTGCTTCCCCTTTGAATAATAAATCCAGTCTGTGCCATCTCATACTGCTTCCTGTCTGTCTGTCTGTCTGTCTGTCTTCCTTTCGGCTTTTTCCCTTTTACTCAGGAGTCGCCACAGCGAATCGTCTGATTCGCACCTTTGATTTGGCAGAGGTTTTTACGTCGGATGCCCTTCCTGTCACAACCCATTTTAGGGACAGAAACACGCCAATGGCTTTTCAGCCTACTCTTTACGAAAGTCAGCAATGGTTCTTTTACATGCCTCTCACCATAGACAGTGAGAGACATGGCCCACCTTTGATAACCCAGTTAGCTACACTGGGGGGACAGTGACAACCTTGTGGAGAATGGGACTCAAACCCCAACCTTTGGATCAGCGATGCAGCACCCTGTACCACTAGACCACTGGTCATTGGTCTCATACTGCTTCCTGTATTCTGGATAAAAGTTCATTACGTCATTTCATCGCAGTTTTAAGTTCTCTCTCTCTCTCTCTCTCTCTATATATATATATATATATATATATATATATATATATATATATATATATATATACACACACACACGGCAGGCCTATTCGCAGTTTTGCACTCACGGTTTGAGTATTTGCAGACTGCTGAGCGACTCATACGTGATTCAAATACAGCCAATGCCTGTCCTCCTTCCTGCTGATTGGTTGAGATGATGTAACGCCCCTTTTTCCTTATTCTCACACAAGTTGTCAATGAGCCTTTTTTAGTGTGTTTTAATTACCAGTTAAGTTCTATGATGTCACTCAAACGCCTACTAAGCACCAGAAAATGGATGTCTCTTCTGAAGAAATAAGACTCTCCGCATATGAATTGTTGTAAAACACTCCACTATTAAAGTCTTTTTAAATTATTATTCCAGTACATGACCTAAGGTAATGTTTAAAATGTTTTCGTGTTATATTTTATTTATTGTGGTGTAGCATGTTTCTCATTTTGTTTTGTTTATCCAATTTATTACATTTCTTGTTCTTTTATGTCTTTTTGTTATGGTCTGTGTTTTGGGGGACTTTGATTTTGGCACTGTGCCTCAAACTAACTATTTACTCTACGCTTTGGCTGAGGGGCGTGGCTGAGCTGCTCGGTAGCACACACCAGAATTCACTATTCTCATTTACTCCCAATAAACAAAAGCATGCTCACCTCTGTGCCAGAGGATTAACTCATATCAACGTCACCGCTTCTTTGGTTTGTAACATTCTCTAACTTTTTCACTCTCTTCTTCTTCTTTTCCCTTCGGCTGTTCCCTTCAGGGATCGCCACAGCAAATGATCTGCCTCCATCTCTCCCTATCCTCTGCATCTTCTACTCTTACTCCAACGACCTTCATGTCCGCCTTCACCACACCCATAAATCTTCTCTTTGGTCTTCCTCTGGGTCTTTTGCATGGTAGTTCCAACCTCAGCATCCTACTACCAATATACTCACTATCACCTCTGTACATGTCCACATCTGTGGTACTCTTTCTTGGCATGAAACCAAACTTGTTCACAAATGCTGACCTCTGCCCTTAGTCTAGCTTTCACTATTCTTTCCCATAACTTCCTTGTATGGCTCATCAACTTTATCCCTCTGTAGCTGCCACAACTCTGTACATCTCCCTTGTTCTTACAAATGGGCACAAGCACACTTCTCCTCCATTCCTCTGGCATCTGCTCACTTTCTAAGACCTTGTTGAATATTCTTGTCAGAAAATCTACTGCTACCTCCCCGAGACACTTCCATACCTCAACTGGTATGTCATCAGGGCCAACTGCCTTTCCACTCTTCATCCTCTTCAATGCCCTCCTCACTTCTCCCTTACTAATCTTTGCTACTTCCTGGTCCTCAACGGTCACCCCTTCTACTCTTTTTACTTTCTCATTTTCCTCATTCATCAGCTCTTCAAAGTACTCTTTCCATCTTCCCAGCACACTTCTGTCATCAGTCAATACATTTCCCTCTCTGTCCTTTATCACTCTAACTTGCTGCATGTCTTTCCCATCTCTATTTCTCTGCTGTGCCAACCTGTATAAATCATTTTCTCCCTCCTTACTGTCCAACCTATCATATAAGTCATCATACGCCCTCTGTTTGGCCTTTGACACCGCTACCTTCGCCTTACGCTGTGTCTCCCTGTACTCCTGCTTACTCTCTTCGGTCCTCTCAATGTCCCACTTCTTCTTGGCTAACCTCTTCTTTTGTACACACTCCTGCACTTCCTCATTCCACCACCAAGTTTCCTTATCTACTTTCCTTCCAGAGGACACACCAAGTACTCTCCTACCTGTGTCCCTGATCACATTTGCTGTGGTTGTCCAGTCATCTGGAAGCACTTCCTGACTACCCAAAGCCTGTTTCAACTCCTCCTTGAAGAAAACACGACACTCTTCCTTTTTCAGCTTCCACCACTTTGTCTTCTGCTCTGCCTTTGCCTTTTTCACCTTTCTCACCATCAGCGTCATCCTGCACACCACCATCCTATGCTGTTTGGCAACACTCTCACCCACTACTACTTTGCAGTCACTGACTTCCTTCAAATTACATCGCCTACACAAGATGTAGTCTACCTGTGTGCTCTTACCTCCGCTTTCATTAGTCACGCTATGCTCCTGTTTCTTCTTGAAGAAAGTATTCACCAGAACCATTTCCATCCTTTTTGCAAAATCGATCAACATCTGTCCTTCTGTGTTCCTGTCCTGGATACCAAACCTACCCATCACTTCCTCGTCCCCTCTGTTGCCTGCACCAACATGTCCATTGAAGTCTGCCCCAATGACCACTTTTTCACCTCTGGGGGTACTCTGCATCACTTCATCTAAGTCACTCCAGAATCTTTCCTTCTCTTCTAGCTTACATCCTGCCTGTGGGGCATAAGCACTAACAACATTGACCATCACGCCTTCAATTTCTAACTTGAGACTCATCACTCTGTCTGACACTCTTTTCACTGCTAGAACATTCCTGACAAAATCCTCCTTCAAGATGACTCCTACTCCATTTCTCTTCCCATCCACACCGTGATAAAACAGCTTAAACCCTGCTCGCATGCTTCTAGCCTTGCTACCTTTCCACCTGGTCTCCTGAACACACAGTATGTCCACCTTCCTCCTCTGCATCATGTCAGCCAGCTCCCTATCTTTTCCTTGCATAGTTCCAACATTCAAAGTCCCTACTCTCAGTCCTAGGCTCACTCATTTCCTCTTCTCTCTCTGCCTACGGACACGCCTCCCGCCTCTCCTTCTTCGACGTCTTCGACCAACAGTAGTCCAATTTCCATCAGCACCCTGTTGGTTGACAGCACTGATGGCGGTCATTGTTAACCCAGGCCTCGACCGATCCGGTATGAATTTTGTTTTGACCATTTGCATTTTTAATGTGGCAGAAGTTTTACGCCGGATGCCCTTCCTGTCGCAACCCTCTGCATTTATCTTGGCTTGGGACCGGCATAAGGGGGAGAGACACTGGTTAGTGCCCCCCCCTCCCACCTCATGGCTGCATTTCTAACCTTTTCACTCTAAAATTCTGTTTTGTACTCGTTCCAGCTGAGGGGTGTGGCTGAGCTGCTTTGACTTAATGCAGTTATTACCTGAATTCAGTCATCTCATGCCTAATGCAATACGTTCCTCAAGTGGGCATTTTTGAAAAATACAGTGCTGTATGTTTTTCAAAGAGAATGCACTTCAAGGTGTTTTTATTTGTATGCTGTATAATGTTTGTATTTTATCATCAATCAATATCACAGTAAAAAAAAAAGTTTTTCTTAATCATTATTACATTTTATGACATTAATACTGAATTAATGAGTAAGACTATCTATAGAATGTGTTTAAGAAGCATATTTTAGAGCATGTAATAGATACATAGTATTTTACTTCTGGCTGCTCATTCGTGCATGTCACGTGATACATGGGGTTTTACTTCCGGATTCAGAAATATATATATATATAAATTTCTATATACATACATACAGTGGGGCCAATAAGTATTGGGCAATTTAAAAATGTGCAAGTTCACCCATTTAAAAAGATAAGGGAGGTTTGTAATTTTCATCATAGGTACACATCAAGCCTGAGAGACAGAATGTAAAAAAAAAATCCAGGAAATCACATTGTATGATTTTTAAACAACTTATTTGTGAAAATGGGAGGCCAATAAGTATTGGACAGCCAGCAAAAGTTACTTTTACTACTATGTAATGGAGCCTTGGTTGGCAATGACAGAGGTCAAACGGTTCCTGTAGTCTTTAAACACACAATACTTATTGGCCCCACTGTAGTATTGCATAACAATGATTAAACATTCAAAAATAATGCATAAGATGTAAATATAACTAACACACACACACATGCAGACGCGTTCACGTGTGCACACACAGATGCACGTGCACGCACTCAGATGCGCACCTAACATAAAAATGTAAGTACTGTAGTTGTGATGGGGGAGTTCATGCATTGTATTGGTTTGGATATTTAAACACAGTGATGTTAATGCACGGTTCATTTTGGTGCCCCAGTAAAAACATATACCTATGTCTTGAATTTGAAAAAACAATCCTATTTTATTTTTCAATAAAGGAGGGTTCGGTGAATAAGCAAATGAAACTGGTGGGGTTCAGTCCCGCCAACAAGGTTAAAAACCACTGATTGACATATATATATATATATATATATATATATATATGTATATATGTATGTAGAGAGAGAGAGCGAGAGAGTGCAGCTAACTGGGTTATCAAAGGCTGGCCATGTCTCTCACTGTCTATGGTGAGAGGTTCTTGTAAACGAACCATTGCTGACTTTCATAAAGAGGAGCCGCATCGCCGGCAGGGTGTTTCTGTCCCTTGCTGAAGGGTTATGTCAGGAAGGGGGTCCAATTTAAAAACCTATGCCAAATCAAACATGTGTATCATTTGCTGTGGCGACCCCTGAAAAAGGGAAAAAGCTGAAAGGAAATCATCATTCATATATATATAAATAATATAAATATATATATAGTGGGGCCGGTGGTGTAGTGGTTAGAGTGCTGGGCTTATGATCGGGAGGTTGTGAGTTCGACTCCCACTGAGACCCCCACTGTGCTAAGACCCCTGGGCAAGGTCTCAACCACAAGTGTGCCTCTGTTCACCCAGGAGTATAAATGGGTACCAGTAAAATATACTGGGAGGGTAACCTGCGATGGATTAGCGTCCCATCCAGGAGTTGAACTCCTGGTCTCTTCACGCTACGGAAACCAGGAATAAGCAACGGCCTGATGAGCCACTCAGCTCGGGTGTAAAAACCCAACAGACTTACCTTACCATATATATATATATATATATATATATATATATATATATATATATATATACACACTACACATTAGAGATTTTTAATCATCATGTGTGCTTTTATACACATAGGAATGGAAAGGAAGGCTCAAATTAACAAAAAAAACCACATTCTTCTTTTCTTTTCGGCTTTTTCTCGTTCTCGAGAGTCATCAGACGCCCACTAGAGGGGGGCATTGCATTATTTGTGATGTGCTCCATCAATATAGGCGCTTGACTCAAGTGACTTATGGTGCTTGTGGATAAAGCGCGACTTATCCAGACATCCGATCTTTCAAGTGCGCAAGTGAAGGTTGAGTACTAAACAAGTACATAAAGAACATAATAGTGTGACGTAATGAGCTTTCAGCTTTACCCATAATGCAGCTTGAGATGGCAGAGTGGATTTATTATTCAAAGGGGAAGCACTTAAGCAGTGCGAGTTCGGTTCCGGACGGCCTGTGAGATGAATTTGTTTGCAAGTCGTTACAGGGTATTCTTTAGAGGGGAACATATGTTTAAACCTTGTATAAGTAACATTTATGAGTTTGTACTGTATACTCTCTCTCTCTCTCTCTCTCTCTCTTGCTCTCTCTCTCTCTCTCTCTCTATAATCAATATCATTATGTCCCCTGTTTAAGCTCCTGGTCCTCTCAAGCACAACACAGCGGATCTGATCAGATCTACAGAGAGTTTCACTCTTATCCACTTCATTAAAATACTGGAGTCAATTTGTTTCTTCTTTGAAAGTTTTGGCAGGAGTTCAAAAATGTGCCTGTTCTGCTTCTCTTCCTGGACTGTGTCAGCCACGCCCCCCTCTGCTGGAGCCTAGTATTAAGTGTACCTCAGGATAATGTTTAATCATATTTAATACTTATATTTATGATACATCTTTCTATAGATTTTATTCCATTTCTATTTCTATTTTTTAATTTGATGAATATTTATTTATTTAAAAAAAAAAAGCGATGCACTGAAGCCACATTAATTGAAACGAGAAGTAGCGAGAGATCCCTGTTTTTATATATATCTATATATATAAAGGTCACTGAAGATGCCCTGAATGAGATTAAGTGCCTGCCAGTACTCGATGTGGAGCCAACCATCCAGAGGCTCAGCCAGGACCTGAATTCTCTCACCAATGACAATGCCCCAGGGGATGACGGCATTCTTGCCGAGGTGCTGAAGTGCTGCAAGGACACTGTCATCTCAGAGCTGCACCACATCCTCTGTCTGTGCTGGAGAGAGGGCGAGGTACTGTACCACAAAACATGCGGGACTCCAACATCGTCACTCTGTACAAGAACAAGGGTAACAGGAGTGACTGCAACAACTTCTGCAGCATTTTGCTTCTCATCATCGTTGGCAAGATATTCGCTCGAGTCGCTCTGACGATACTGCAAGTTCTTGTTGAAAAAGTCTACCCAGAGTCACAGTGCGGATTCTGAGCCAACAGGTCCACTATAGAAATGGTCTTCTCTCTCAGGCAGCTGCAGGAGAAATGCAGAGAGCATGGCAACCACTGTCCATCACCTTCATTTACCTCACGAAGGCCTTTGACCTGGTGAGCAGGAACGGCCTTTCATGATCCTCCCCAAGATTGGATGCCCACCCAGACTCCTTAGCGCGGGCTGCAGGAACGGCGGCATGGAGCCGAGCGAGGCAGCCTGTTTAGCCGCGCGGTCAGCCAAAGAGTTACCTCGTGCCTCATCAGTGTGGTCAGAGGAATGACCGCGGGTCTTTACGATCGCTAAACGGAGCGGGAGATTGCAGGACACAATAAGGTCCTGTACCAAAATAGAATGTGAAATGGGCTTACCGTCAGCAGCAGTGAAACCACGAGATTGCCAGATACAGCCGAAATCATGCGCCACCCCGAAAGCGTAACGAGAGTCAGTGTATATAGTAACGTCCTGGTCGGAAGCGAGAGTGCATGCCCGAGTGAGCGCATATAACTCTGCTGCTTGAGCGGAATTAAAGGGAAGCGAGTACGCTTCCAAAACTTGGTCCGGTAAGGAACATACCGCGTAGCCACAGAGGAACACTCCGTCGAAGGGTTTCGAGCATGACCCATCTACAAACAGGGAGAGACCTGTCGAGAGAGGTGTGGATAATAAGTCGGACCTAATACTGGTGTCATGGACAATGGTGTCCATGCAGTCATGTTCCAACGGTTCGCAGTCATCTTGAACATTAAGCAGGCGCTGTAGGGCCTGGGCCACGTTATCTAGGGAGGAGGAACAAGAGATGGTTAGATTATCAGTAGCACAAAGGATGGCCTCGTAACCTGAGCGATGTTGAGAAGACATGTGTTGTGTAGACAGAGTATTAAGGATATGCCTAACCTGATGGCTGGTGTGTAAAACGAGTGGATGAGAGAGCACTATTTTTTCTGCTTCGAGAACTAACACCGCACTGGCAGCGACGGCACGGAGACATGCAGGTAAACCCTGAGCCACAGTATCTAGAGTTTTGGAAAGAAAAGCACAAGGCCTAAGTCCCCCCCCGTGGTCCTGCGCCAAGACTCCAGAAGCCGTGCCGGCCTGGTGAGCGACGTAGAGATGAAAGGGTTTGTTGTAATCCGGGAGCCCGAGAGCCGGCGCGGAGCATAGGGCCGACTTCAGGGCTTTGAATGCATCCAGCATGTCCTCAGTCCAGACCAAGGGTTGGTGGAGAGGGTCAGTGTGAGCCACGGCAGAGCGTAAACGTTTGTCATAAAAGGAACAGTCCGGGATCCATTGTCGGCAGTAGTTAATGAGGCCCAGGAAAGCCAGGAGCGCTTGTTTAGTGGCAGGCTTATGAGTGTCCACTATGATTTTGACGCGATCCTGAGTAAGGCGTTTTATCCCGTGAGAGAGTTCGTAGCCCAGGTATATCACAGTGGGGAGACAGAACTGTAACTTGGGCTTGGAGACCTTGAAACCCTTTTCCCAGTAAGAGGAGCAGTTGAACGGTTGCATCGAAACACAGTTCATAAGTTAGGCCGGACACCAGGAGGTCATCAGCATAAGAGTGAACGCAGGAACCTACGGGAACGTCAAGAGACCCCAGTGCATCCCTAACTGCAGCCGAGAAAACGGCAGGAGAGTCAATAAATCCTTGAGGTAATCTAGTCCCGGTGTACTGTCGCTGCCGGTGTGTGAAAGCGAAGAGAGGTTGTGTGCTTGGCTCAACAGGGATACTAAAAAACGCCGAGCACAGGTCGATCACGGAGAAATGGGTGTGATCGCAAGGAATAGAAGCCATAATAGAGGGCACGTCCGGAACGACCGGTGAAACTGGAATGATGAGCTCGTTAATTTTTCTGAGGTCCTGTGTCAAACGCCAGGAACCGTCCGGCTTGGGAACCGGGTTCACAGGAGTGTTATAAGGGCTTGTGCACGGCACGATGATACCCTGTTCCAGAAGAGCGGCCAAAATAGTGTCGATACCCAACATTTTTTGAGGCGACAAGGGGTATTGTCGGATGTACACGGGCGAAATGTGCTTCACGGTAGCTTCATATGGGACGCAGTCCACACAACCCACGTCATTCTTATGCTCTGCCCAAAGATTGGTGGGCAGTGTATCGAGTACAGGGGGCGAGGTGGAACTCGCCACGCACGCTGAATTAACATTAAAGGCAAGGGCTGCGCTTGCAATGATAACAGAGAAACGGAGGAGGTGTCGCACGTTTGGATGGTCATGCTCGAACCTTGGAAAGAGATTTGGAACCCCAGAACACTCATGAGGTCACGGCCTAGCAAATTAAAGGGGCATTCGGACATATGTACAAAGGAGTAGGATATTTGCAATTTATCAAGCGTATGATCATCAGGAAAATGTAGGAGAAGGGGTGGCGTATATGGGGAGGAGAAGGGAACCCCATCTATTCCCACAGAGCTAATAGACCTGGAAGATACAGCACCCTGATAGTCCCTGCCTAAAGAAGATAGGGTTGCACCGCTATCGATAACAAAAAGATATTCTACCCCTTCTAGAACAACAGGAAGGAGGGGCAGATTCTCATTGCAGGGTGAATTAAACACTAGATGCATTAAGCTACAGGTCACGGGGTCCCTACTCCGTGGGCATCCCTATTCGTGCTCCCGCGGGTATGGGCGTGGTGTCGTCACTTCAGTGGGATCCGAGGGTGGTGGGGGCGAACTAGAGCCAGCATTACGGCGTGCTGCAGAATTCTCCTCATCTCTCTGTCTCTTTCTACACTCTTTTTTCCAGTGCCCTTCCTTACCACAATAATGACATTTTCCGGTCTTTCTATACGAATCCCTTCTCCTATTCTTATCACGCGGGCCCTGGGGGGCCACCGCCAGCAGAACCTTATTCTTCACATTCAATAGTCCATCTGATTCTAACATACGAACCCTTTCTCCGGCAGTTCTAACGATGAGACGTTGACGGTCTGTGAAATGCGGTTTAAGTGCGCTCTGGACTTCTGGGAGACAATTACTTAAAAAACTGGACACGAACATAGAGTTTGCCGCTTCGGTATCAAGAGGAAACCCTCCTACATGACGCCAAGTTTCAGTAAAGCGATTCCAAAATACCGAGGTTAGTTCGCCTCGCTTCTGCTTGCAATTGGTCACGTGTGAAAGATCACAAGCTCCCTCCCGTCGGGAGACTAAATAAGCCGCAAGTTGCACGCGCAGTTGGGTCAATGCCTCGGGATCATCCCGCCAAAAGAGGGTGGACCGATAGGTGGTGTTACGACGACCCTCGACTTCCCCTTCTTCTTCCACTTTAACATTAGTCACTACGTCATTCTCAGGGGCCAAACAGGGGATGTTCTGAAGGACCACAGCCTCATTGTAAGCTTCCTTGAGGGTGTGTTGCAGGATAAAGCGATAATCCCCTCCCGTTAGCTGGCAATATCTGGTGGACCGTATAAGCATATCTACGTAGGCGAGGGGTGTGTCCAAGCCGGGGAGCATGGAGATAATGTCCTTAAGTGCAGCCACGGATGGTGGCTCCACGACAATACCTCTTCCACGTTTCTGCCATATACAGGCTACATTCTCCACGGCCCTAGGTTTAGGTGGCTTCGGGAGAGGAGGGGGATCGGGCTGAGAGCCCGTGTCGGGACCAATGTCCGCCGGGTTTTCCCAATCCGAATCCTCATCCCCTTCCGTATCTTCGAATCCTCCTCATTTACTGGCGGAGGCGGGAGGGAATCACAACCTTGGGTCTTTGTTTCGATTTAATTTTAGGTCGCGCTCCGGCTCCGGGGGTTCCTCCTTCGGCAGCGAGCAGGGTTGGGTATAAGGCGGGAACCTCCGCTGGCTTAGGGTCAGCGGGGAGTAGCGGAACTATCTCTCCCGATCCTACTGGATAGGGTGGGGGAGCCGACGGGGGAGTTACGGGGGACACAGTTTGCACACAGCAAGCTGGACTTTTGGTATTTTTCCCTTTTCCCTTTTCTTTACTCATTAATTTAGGTTTGGGGACACTCTGAGTCACCTTCTTGGGTTCAAAGAGCTTTTTAAGTTGCAACCAGTACGAGCGCATTTCATACCATTTTTCATAAGCCTCCCTCATGTATTCATAATCCCAGGAGGGGTTGCCCAATCCATCATAAATCATGCGATGCGCGGATGTCAGAAATCTTGCATCAAAAGTCCCATTTCTAGGAAAGTTTGGCACTTGGTCTAGTCCCTCCGTCCATCCCGCCAAATTGCTGAGCCATGGCTCAGTATAATAAGCAAGACCACATTTATTCATCCATTCCTTGGGGGTTTCCCCGGGATTAGGCTTTGGGTAGGAATTTCCCATTGTTTACCCTCTAACAAAAATAAAAAATACGTTGGCATACAGGAATACACGTGCACCTTTTGTATAGCGCTCTTCCCAGTTATAGCAACTGAGGATAAACCATCCCATCTAGAGAAGGGGATAAACCGTCCCTTATAAAAAGGGGATAACAGACGCTCAGATACTGCTAACCAGGTAGTCAACCAAATCTTGTCTTACCTGATCAGGAGTATCACGTCGGGGTCACCAAATTGTAAGAACTCTCTCAGAAGAAGCTCTCATGTAAACCTGCACGATCTGGATTCCTGTATCTCAACGTCTGGGAGCACTCCGGGAACAGAGGACAACAAACCACACGAGTGAAATCAATCTGGTTTATTCATCTGCTGCTCAGTGTGTGTCACTGGGCATAAAGCTTTTATACAGTGGAGGTGTGTGCGTGAAAAAGTGGGTACAGAGTCACATGTTTCTTTGTTCACAGCCTAAAAGTTGTACCATAATCAAAGTGCATGATAAGAAACCATCCATCACATTCCTTTGCCTTAGGGGTGACATTTACTACTCTGTGAACTTTGACCTCAGAAAGGATGCTGCCTTGTAAAGCATCACAACAGCAATAAAAGTCCACGGTTAAAAGCACAGGAATGCTGCTAATTATAAAATGGTTAAAGATAAGTCAGAATGTGACCTTACACAACCTGTTGAGAGTGTGGCGGGAACCCCCAACCTTAGGACCCAGTGATCCAGCACCTTTACCACCAGGCCACCACAGCCCCCGTTAAGTAGTTATAAACGTCATATTTTACTGTAAGACTGGGACTTCAGGATATTTGTGTTCTGGAAGGGGATTTCATGAGTCATCTGAAAGTCTAAGCTTTCCTTTTGTAGCATTATACATTAAGAACACTCATGCGTAACCTCTCTGAATGTGTTAGTGTATATATATATATATATGGGGGCAGTGGTGGTCTAGTGGTATAGGGCACTGGATTGCTGATGCAAAGGTTGGGGGTTCGAGTCTCACTCTCCACAGGGTTGTCACTGTCCCCCCCAGTGCAGCTAATTGGGTTATCAAAGGCGGGCCATGTCTCTCACTGTCTATGGTGAGAGGCATGTAAAAGAACCATTGCTGACTTTCGTAAAGAGTAGCTGCAAAGTTGTCAGCGTGTTTCTGTCCCTTGCTAAAAAAGGATTGTGACAGGAAGGGCATCCGATGTAAAAACCTCTGCCAAAGCAAACGTGCGAATCAGATGATTCGCTGTGGCGACTCCCGAGTAAAAAGGGAAAAAGCCGAAAGGAAGACAGACATATATATATACACACACTAGTCCTTCTAAAAAAATTAGCATATTGTGATAAAGTTCATTATTTTCTGAAATGTACTGATAAAAATTAAACTTTCATATATTTTAGATTCATTGCACACCAACTGAAATATTTCAGGTCTTTTATTGTTTTAATACTGATGATTTTGGCATACAGCTCATGAAAACCCAAAATCCCTATCTCAAAAAATTAGCATACTTCATCCGACCAATAAAAAAGTGTTATTAATACAAAAAAAAAAAGTCAACCTTTAAATAATTATGTTCAGTTATGCACTCAATACTTGGTGGGGAATCCTTTTGCAGAAATGACTGTTTCAATGCGGCGTGGAAGTGCTCCAAAATCTCCTGATAGCTAGCTGCATTGACCCTGCCCTTGATAAAACACAGTGGCCCAACACCAGAAGCTGACATGGCACCCCAGACCATCACTGACTGTGGGTACTTGACACTGGACTTCAGGCATTTTGGCATTTCCTTCTCCCCAGTTTTCCTCCAGACTCTGGCACCTTGATTCCTAAATGACATGCAAAATTTGCTTTCATCCAAAAAAAGTACTTTGGACCACTGAGCAACAGTCCAGTGCTGCTTCTCTGTAGCCCAGGTCAGGTGCTTCCGCCGCTGTTTCTGGTTCAAAAGTGGCTTGACCTGGGGAATGCGGCACCTGTATCCCAGTCCACTGCTTCCACAGGTCCCCCAAGGTCTGGAATCGGCCCTTCTCCACAATCTTCCTCAGGGTCTGGTCACCTCTTCTGGTTGTGCAGCATTTTCTGCCACACTGTTTCCTTCCCACAGACGTCCCACTGAGGTGGCTTGATACAGCACTCTGGGAACAGCCTATTCGCTCAGAGATTTCTTTCTGTGTCTTACCCTCTTGCTTGAGGGCATCGATGGCCTTCTGGACAGCAGTCAGATCGGCAGTCTTACCCATGATTGCGGTTTTGAGTAATGAACCAGGCTGGGAGTTTTTAAAAGCCTCAGGAATCTTTTGCAGGTGTTTAGAGTTAATTGGTTGATTCAGATGATTAGGTTAATAGCTCGTTTAGAGCACCTTTTCATGATATGCTAATTTTTTGAGATAGGAATTTTGGGTTTTCATGAGCTGTATATCAAAATCATCAGTATTAAAACAATGAAAGACCTGAAATATTTCAGTTGGTGTACAATGAATCTAAAATATATGAAAGTTTAATTTTTATCAGTACATTACAGAAAATAATGAACTTTATCACAATATGCTAATTTTTTTAAGAAGGACTAGTATATATACTGTCCCTTAACTGTACTTCCATTTACAAGCTGAAATGTCCAAAGACTCCTGATGCAGTTTGTAGCACACATAACTTTCATATATTTTTATATGAAAGCCTGCTGGTATATAATCATTCGCTGGTGTTAATAAGCCTGAATTAAGTTGCCACCTGTCTCTTTGTCTATCTGGAGAATTAATCCTAGCATATTGACTAATTATATTGGCGAAGTATGACACAAGCCTGTGCTGTTCCCCTGCATGTATTTTCTTTTTCTTTTCCTTTCGGCTTTCACCTTCAGGGGTCGCCACAGCAAACCATCCGCCTCCATCTCACCCTATCCTCTGCATCTTCTACTCTTACTCCAACTACCTTCATGTCCTCCTTCACCACATCCATAAATCTTCTCTTTGGTCTTCCTCTCAGCCTTCTGCCTGGTAGTTCCAACCTCAGCATCATCTTCTTCTTCTTCTTCTTTTCCTTTCGGCTTTTCCCTTCAGGGGTCGCCACAGCGAATCATCTGCCTCCATATCACCCGAATCCTTTGCATCTTCTTCTCTGACACCAACGACCTTCATGTCCTCCTTCACCACATCCATGAATCGTCTCTTTGGTCTTCCTCTATACCTTTTGCCTGGTAGTTCCAGCCTCAGCATCCTATTACCAATATACTCACTATCCCTCCTCTGTACATGTCCAAACCATCTCAATCTAGCCTCTCTGACTCTGACTGTCTCCAAAACGTCTTACATGTGCTGTCCCTCTGATATGCTCATTCCTAATCCTATCCATCCTCGTTACTCCCAAAGAGAACCTCCACATTTTCATCTCTGCTACCTCCAGCTCTGCCTCCTGTCTTTTCCCCAGGGCCACTGTTTCTAACCCATACAACATCGTTGGCCTCAACACCGTCTTGTACACTTTTCCTTTCATTCTTGCCGATACCCTCCTATCACACATCACACCGGACACTTTTCTCCAACCATTCCAACCTGCCTGCACACGCTTCTTGACCTCTTTCCCACACTCTCCATTGATCTGGATTGTTGAGCCCAAGTACTTAAAATCCTCCACCTTTCTTATCTCTGCTCCCTGTAATCTCACCGTTCCTCTTGGGTCCTTGTCATTCATGCACATGTATTCTGTCTTACTGAGGCTAATCTTCATTCCCCTCCCTTCCACGGCATACCTCCACCTCTCTAGATTTTCCTGCACTTGTTCTTTGCTCTCACTACAGATCACAATGTCATCTGCAAACATCATAGTCCATGGGGAATCTTGTCTAACCTCGTCTGTCAGCCTGTCCATCACCATAGCAAACAAGAAGGGGCTCAGAGCTGACCCTTGATGCAGTCCCACCTCCACCTTGAACTCTTGTGTCACACCGACAGCACACCTCACCACTGTCTTACATCTCTCATACATGTCCTGCACCACTCTAACATACTTCTCTGCCACTCCAGACTTCCTCATGCAATACCACAGTTCTTCTCTCGACACCCTGTCATATGCTTTCTCCAGATCCACAAAGGCGCAATGCAGCTCCCTCTGACCTTCTCTGTACTTCTCCATTAACATCCTCAAAGCAAACACTGCATCTGTGTTGCTCTTTCTTGGCATGAAACCAAACTGTTGTTCACAAATGCTGACCTCTGACCTTAGTCGAGCTTCCACTATTCTTTCCCATAACTTCATCGTATGGCTCATCAACTTTATCCCTCTGTAGTTGCCACAACTCTGTACATCTCCCTTGTTCTTAAAAATGGGCACCAGCACACTTCTCCTCCATTCTTCTGGCATCCTCTCACTCTCTAAGACCTTGTTAAATGTTCTTGTCAGAAAATCTACTGCTACCTCTCCTAGACACTTCCATACCTCCACCGGTATGTCATCAGGACCAACTGCCTTTCCAGTCTTCATCCTCTTCAATGCCCTCCTCACTTCACCCTTACTAATCTTTGCTACTTCCTGGTCCTCAACAGTCACCTCTTCTACTCTTTTTTTCTCTCTCATTTTCCTCATTCATCAGCTCTTCAAAGTACTCTTTCCATCTTCCCAGCACACTTCTGTCATCAGTCAATACATTTCCCACTTTTTATCAATCTAACTTGCTGCACGTCCTTCCCATCTCTATTTCTCTGCTGTGCCAACCTGTATAAATCATTTTCTCCCTCCTTACTTTCCAACCGAGCATACAAGTCATCAAACGCGCTCTGTTTGGCCTTTGACACTGCTACCTTTGCCTTACGCTGTGTCTCCCTGTACTCCTGTTTACTCTCTTCGGTTTTCTCAATGTCCCACTTCTTCTTAGCTAACCTCTTCCTTTGTACACACTCCTGCACTTCCTCATTCCACCACCAAGTCTCCTTATCTACTTTCCTTCCAGATGTCACACCAAGTATTCTCCTACCTGTCTCCCTGATCACATTAGCTGTAGTTGTCCAGTCATCTGGAAGCACCTCCTGACCACCCAAAGCCTGTTTCAACTCCTCCTTGAAGACAACCCGACACTCTTCCTTTTTCAACTTCCACCACTTTGTCTTCTGCTCTGCCTTTGCCTTCTTCACCTTCCTCACCATCAGCATCATCCTGCACACCACCATCCTATGCTGTTTGGCAACACTCTCACCCGCTACTACTTTGCAGTCACTGACTTCCTTTAAATTACATCGCCTGCACAAGATGTAGTCTACCTGTGTGCTCCTACCTCCACTTTTATAAGTCACCCTATGCTCCTCTCTCTTCTGGAAGAAAATATTCACCACAGCCATTTCCATCCTTTTTGCAAAATCTACCAACATCTGTCCTTCTGCGTTCCTGTCCTGGATACCAAACCTACCCAGCACTTCCTCGTCCCCTCTGTTTCCTGCACCAACATGTCCATTGAAGTCTGCCCCAATGATCACTCTTTCACCTCTGGGGGTACTCTGCATCACTTCATCTAACTCCCTCCAGAATCTCTCCTTCTCTTCTCGCTCACATCCTGTCTGTGGGGCATAAGCACTAACAACATTGACCATCACACCTTCAATTTCTAACTTGAGACTCATCACTCTGTCTGACACTCTTTTCACTTCTAGAACATTCCTGAAAAACCCCTCCTTCAAGATGACTCCGACTCCATTTCTCTTTCCATCCACACAATGATAAAACAGCTTAAACCCTGCTCCTATGCTTCTAGCCTTGTTACCTTTCCACCTGGTCTCCTGAACACACAGTATGTCCACCTTCTTCCTCTGCATCATGTCAGCCAGCTCTCTACCTTTTCCTGTCATAGTTCCAACATTCAAAGTCCATACTTTCAGTCCTAGACTCATGCCTTTCCTCTTCTCTCTCTGGCAATGGACACGCCTCCCGCCTCTCCTTCTTCGACCTTTTCGACCAACAGTAGTCCAATTTTCATCAGCACCCTGTTGGTTGATGGCACTGATGGCGGTCGTTGTTAACCCGGGCCTCGACCGATCCGGTATGTGGTTCTTTCTTGTGATTCACATAGTTTATTTGGCATTTGTTTTACGCCGGATGCCCTTCCTGACGCAACCCTCTGCATTTATCCGGGCTTGGGACCGGCGTGAGGGAGAGACACTGGTTTGTGCCTGCCCCCCCCCCATGGCTGCATTTTTTCTCTGCTGTACCATTTCTCTGCTGTACCAACCGGTATAAATCATTTTCTCCCTCCTTACTGTCCAACCTATCATACAAGTCATCATACGCCATCTGTTTGGCCTTTGACACCGCTACTTTCGCCTTGTGCTGTGTCTCCCTGTACTCCTGTTTACTCTCTTCGGTCCTGTCTATGGCCCATTTCTTCTTAGCTAACCTCTTCTTTTGTACACACTCCTGCACTTACTCATTCCACCACGATGTCTCCTTATCTACTGTCCTTCCAGAGGACACACCGAGTACTCTCCTACCTGTCTCCCTGATCACATTGGATATGGTTGTCCAGTCATCTGGAAGCACTTCCTGACCACCCAAAGCCTGTTTCAGCTCATCCTTGAAGACACCTCCTTTTTCAGCTTCCACCCCTTTGCCTTCTTCACCTTTCTTACCATCACCATCATCCTGCACACCACAATCCTATGCTGTTTGGAGAGAACACTCTCATCCACTACTACTTTGCACTCACTGACTTCCCTCAAATTACATCATCTGCACAAGATGTAGTCTAACTGTATGCTCCTACCTCCACTTTTATAAGTCACCCTATGCTCCTGTCTCTTCTGGAAGAAAGTATTCACCACAAGTCCTTTCCATCCTTTTTGCAAAATCTATCAACATCTGTCGTTCTGTGTTCCTGTGCTGGTTACCAAAGTCTGCACCAATGACCACTCTTTCACCTCTGGGGGTACTCTGCATCACTCCATCTAACTCACATCCTGCCTGTGGGGCATAAGCACTAACAACATTGAACATCATACCTTCAATTTCTAATTTGAGATTCATCACTCTGTCTGACACTCTTTTCACTTCTAGAACATTCCTGACAAACCCCTCCTTCAAGATGACTCCTACTCCGTTTATCTTCCTATAAACACCATGATAAAACAGCTTAAACCCCACTCCTAAGCTTCTAGCCTTGCTACCTTTCCACCTGGTCTCCTGAACACACAGTATGTCCACCTTCCTCCTCTGCATCATGTCAGCCAGCTCTCTACCTTTTCCTGTCATAGTTCCAACATTCAAAGTTCCCACTCTCAGTCCTAGACTCATGCTTTTCTTCTTCTCTCTCTGCTTATGGACACGCCTGCCACCTCTCCTTCCTCGACCTCTCCTTCTTTGACCAAGAGTAGTCCAATTTCCACCAGCACCCTGTTGGTTAACAGCACTGCTGGCGGTCGTTGTTAAACCGGGCCTCGACTGATCCGGTATGAAATTTGTCTTTATGGTTTGCATTTTGTATTCTGGCAAACGTTTTACACTGGATGCCCTCCCTGTCGCAACCCTCTGCATTTATCCGTACTTGGGACCGGCGTGAGGGCGGTACTAAGGTACTAAGCATACCTCAGTGAATCTGTAAATATTACTTTGTATCGCCCACAGTTTTCCACTGAGTACACATGAGAAACCTCATACTGTTTGTTCTACACTATTTCAAAGATCATGGCTCACAAAGTGGACGAGGATAAAATATTTCACAGATAAAGTGCCATCATGTTGCTTCTTTGCAACTGTAAAGTGTGACAGTGGAGGGCGGTTGGAGCCTGGTGGTAAGGTGCTGGATTATGGACCCCAAGGTTGAGGGTTCAAGCCCCATGGTCAACGGTCATCTCTGCTGCAGCTGAGTTATCAAAAGCCGGCCATGTCTCACTGTCAGTGGTGAGAGGCATGTAAAAGAATCTTTCGTCTAGAGTAGAGCGTGTTTCTGCTTTGTTATGGCCTGGCGAGCTGTTCAGGGTGTACGTTCCCTCGCCCAGAGTCGGTTGAGATGGCCTCCCCTCGACGCTAATTAGGATTAAACGGTTCAGGAAATGAATGAATGTGTGACGGTGTAAATGTGACCTCAAAATAACACCCTCTTGTGGCTGACTTAAGCAACGTGTAGTTATGTAAAGAGACGGTAAATTGACGCCCTCTTGTGGCCGATTTGAGCATTTACGGACACTCGGCGATACCGAGTGAGTGCTATGGAGAGGAGTGAAGTGTAGAACCGGTTTGGCGTTCAAGGGCAAAACGAGCACCCGGCCGACATAGGACTGTGTACCATGATGCCTGCTGCAGCATAAACATTTTGACGGTAAGGTAAAAGTCGTTTTTGTGTGTATTCGAGTCTCTTTGTTGGTTTTTTTTGCTCGTTTTCGGAGGTAAATTCGTTCCGGAGATGTCAGCGAGCTAATCATTAGCCAGCATGAGCAACGTGCATCTCGGTTCCGGTTAGCTTTGACCTCACACTCATCTGTCCGCGCGGGGACCAGGAGCCGATTTCCACCGAATGGGGCTTTTATGCACAGTAAAATATATAAATGTTCAAAATATTCAAACAATACACTTTCAATATCGCCTCGGTCCGCAGACTTCAATTAACCGCTCCTGTCACATTGTGTTTGAACTGCCTCTCTCTCTCTCTCTCTCTCTCTCACACACACACACACACACACACACACACATACATACATACATATATAAATATATATATATATGTAAATGTGTGTGTCTATATATATATATATATATATATATATACAGTACTCTCACACACACAATATGTCTCAAACACACAGACATTACGTATATATATATATATATATGTGTGTATATATATATATATATATATATATATATATATATACACACACATACGCACATATACTGTACAGTATACAGTACGTATTGTATATGTATATACTGTACAGTACTCACACACGTGTATATATATATATATATATATATATGTATGTACACACACACACATATGTACACTATTTCTCTCACACACAGACATATATATTCTCTCTCTTGGTCTCACACACGCTCTCTCTGCTTCTCTCCCGCACTTATTCCCACTTCCACAGTCTCTCACTCATGTTTGCTCTCTCACACTACCACACAAAATCTCTCTCACACTTTTTCCTACGCTGTCACACAGTGTTGTTCTCTCTCTTTCTCTCACACACACACTAGTCCTTCTCAAAAAATTAGCACATTGTGATAAAGTTCATTATTTTCTGTAATGTACTGGAAAAAAATTAAACTTTCATATATTTTAGTTTCATTACACACAAGTGAAGTAGTTCAAGCCTTTTATTGTTTTAATATTGATCATTTTGGCAAAAAAAGTGAAGAAAAACCAAAAATCCCTATCTCAAAAAAAAAATTAGCATATTTCATTCAACCAAAAAAAAAAACGTGTTTTTAATACAAAAAAAAAAAAAAGTCAACCTTCAAATAATTATGTTCAGTTATGCACTCAATACTTGGTCGGGAATCCTTTTGCAGAAATGGCTGCTTCAATGCGGCGTGGCATGGAGACAATCAGCCTGTGGCACTGCTGAGGTGTTACGGAGGCCCAGGATGCTTCGATAGCGGCCTTAAGCTCATCCACAGTGTTGGGTCTGGTGTCTCTCAACTTTCTCTTCACAATATCCCACAGATTCTCGATGGGCTTCAGGTCAGGACAGTTGGCAGGCCAATTGAGCACAGTAATACCATGGTCAGTAAACCATTTAGCAGTGGTTTTGGCACTGTGAGCAGGTGCCAGGTCGTGCTGAAAAATGAAATATTCATCTCCATAAAGCTTTTCAGCAGATAGAAGCATGAAGTGCTCCAAAATCTCCTGATAGCTAGCTGCATTGACCCTGTCCTTGATAAAACACAGTGGACCAACACCAGCAGCTGACATGGCACCCCAGACCATCACTGACTGTGGGTACTTGCCACTGGACTTCAGGCATTTTGGCATTTCCTTCTCCCCAGTCTTCCTCCAGACTCTGGCACCTTGATTTCCGAATGACATACAAAATTTGCTTTCATCTGAAAAAAGTACTTTGGACCACTGAGCAACAGTCCAGTGCTGCTTCTCTGTAGCCCAGGTCAGGCGCTTCTGCCGCTGTTTCTGGTTCAAAAGTGGCTTGACCTGGGGAATGCGGCACCTGTAGCCCAGTCCGGTGCTTCCACAGGTCCCCCAGGGTCTGGAATCGGCCCTTCTCCACAATCTTCCTCAGGGTCCGGTCACCTCTTCTGGTTGTTCAACATTTCCTGCCACACTTTTTCCTTCCCACAGACGTCCCACTGAGGTGCCTTGATACAGCACTCTGGGAACAGCCTATTCGCTCAGAGATTTCTTTCTGTGTCTTACCCTCTTGCTTGAGGGTGTCAATGATGGCCTTCTGGACAGCAGTCAGGTCGGCAGTCTTACCCATGATTGCGGTTTTGAGTAATGAACCAGGCTGGGAGTTTTTAAAAGCCTCAGGAATCTTTTGCAGGTGTTTAGAGTTAATTGGTTGATTCGGATGATTAGGTTCATAGCTCATTTAGACTACCTGAACATGATATGCTAATTTTTTGAGATAGGAATTTTGGGTTTTCATGAGCTGTCTGCCAAAATCATCAGTATTAAAACAATAAAAGACCTGAAATATGTATTAAACATTTAGTGAATTAAAACCACTTAAAAAAAACTAGTGTTATTCCTTCTCTCTCTCTCTCTCTCTCTCTCTCTCTCTCTCTCTCTGTCCTGCGCGCGTGCGCTGCGGGCCACGCCCAGAAGACATGAATTCAAAGCGCATTCCCTGCTTGACCAGTTACTGAATTACAACAACTTAAAAAACTAAACAAAAGCGTTATTCCTTCTCTCTATCTCTCTCTTGTGCGTGCTGCGGGCCACACCCACAAGACGTGAATTCAAAGCGCATTCCCTGCTTGACAAACTCAACTTTAATTTGATTCCTTGAGGGATCGGTATGCCAGATAAGCTCAAATGCGCCCACATTTATTAAACATTTACTGAATTACAACAACTTAAAAAACTAAACTAAAATCTAATGCGTTATTCCTTCTCTCGCTCTCTCTCTCTCACTCAGACACACACTCGCTCTCTCTCTCACACACACACACACACTCACTCACACACACACACATACACACACACTTCTCGGAGTCTCCGGTGCTTGGTTAGAAGTGGAAGGTTAGCACTTCCGGTCATACTGCTTGAAAATGTTCAGTCCCTGTGAAACAAGATGGATGACCTTCATGCTCAGATTGCAGCACAGTGGGATCTACAGGACTGGTCCATGCTGTGTTTCTGTGAAACATGGTTCGAGGAGAGTACACCCGACGAGGCGATTGCACCAGCCGGCTACACGGCCTTCATCCCCTGTGATCCCAAGTCGTCGTTCAGCCCCTTCCTGCCTTGGCTTATTGTTAGCCGGGGTGCGGCTAGCATTGAGCTCCCATAGCATATTATCTCAGGATAGCATATTAGCCTACAGCTCATAGCTGCAGTAGGGTTGACCGGTCATAGACGAGCATAGTGCAAAACATGAACAAACAAATAAAACAAATTAAAACGGACAAAGAAACAATTTGACTCTGAGAACTCCGCGACGTTGCCCTCTAGGCAGTGCCATCTTGGTGACGTCATTCCAAGACGTCACTCCAAGTTCAATGTAAAAGATCATGAAGCATAATAAAGTTTATCCTTTTGGTATCGTTTGTTAAACATGCTACAGAACATCAAATCTCACGCACAAACATTAACTTAGGTACTGCACTGGAATAATAATTGAAAAAGATTTTTGCACGAGTGCTTTACAACAGTATATGCTGTATAATGTTTATATTTTATCATCAATAAAAATGAGTAAAAATTGAAAAGTTTTTCTTAATCATTGCTATATTTTACTACATTAATACTGTATTAATGAGTAAGACTGTATATAGAATGTGTTTAAGAAGCATATTTTAGCACATGTAATGGACACACAGTATTTTACCTCCGGTTACTCATTCGCGCATGTAATATAATACATGGGATTTTACTGCCGGGTACAGAACTCGCGGATTAGCTTCATTCGTGGGAGGGGCCATCATTCATGTGTTCATTTTTCTCAACCGCTTAATCCTAATTAGGATCGCAGAGAGGCTGGTGCCCATCTCAACTGACTGGGTGACGGCAAAGTACACCCTGGACAGCTGAGATGGGCTCCAGCCTCCCCGTGACCCTAATTAGGATCAAGCGGTTCAGAAAATGAATGAATGAATATTGCAAGCAATTTCAACATGAAGGGGGTGGGGTGGGCTGGAGGCATTCACATAAATTATGAAAATAAAGTTAAGTCGAAAGAACACAATTAAAAGTAAATAAATATACTGTGTAAAAGTGATGCTGTGTAAAACGGAAGCAAACAACACATTTTGTAGTTTACTTGGAGTAAATGTCTTAAGTAGCCAATACACAAAATGTGTTCATGTTCTGAAGACAAGATAAAATAAGCCTATAAAAATTTAGAAGATTGCAGGAAATTGCTTTGTAGAGAAGTACCAGGTATTCAGTGATGGAGATTTCAGTTTCCAAGTGCTGAATTGATCGATCTCACACTCTGGTAAATACCATGGTGAGGAATGACGACAGTAATGCTAACAGCAGTTGTTGAGTGAAACTCAGAATTTCATCCTTTCAGCATCTGAGAAGAAGCCATTCTTCAGCTTGGTGGTTCTGACCTTGATGCTGCATGGCTTCCTGCCATTTCAGCAGTTACTAAAGATAAATAAGTAATGACTCTGCCTACATCTATGACTAAAGAAAGGAGGGAGCGGGCGCTCACATACGTGGAGATTCTTTTAACTTTTACCAAAAGAATCAACCTGAAGAGCCAACTTCTGAATTGGTCCATAGCAGCAGAGATGTGGACATGATGTGCTATGGTCACTGGTTCTGCACTGAATAGAATGCACTTAGTACAAGTACATGTTTCTGCATGTAACACTGAAAATATAAGGATAATTGGAATTGCAATATATTATGTTTTATATTTTTTAGAATTACCGTATTTTGCAGACCATAAGGAGCACCGAATTATAAGGTGCATTAAGCGAAGCAAAAGTCAGATAGGTCAAACTTGATTCAACTCATTCATAGTAACTCTCAACATTGTTCAGTTGGAACAATATAAAACAATAAACTCACTTTTTCAGTTAATTCCTTTTCCACAAATCCATCAAGTTCTTTATCTTCAATGTCTGAATTTAACAGTTGCTCAACTTCGACATCAAGCCCAGATCCGTCTACCTTACGACCTGTTGACACCAATATCGAGTGGTTGGCATTCTTTGGTTAATCCACCTGAAGTGGTGGAAAGCTCTGAATTAGTTTGCTTAACTTGGGTTTTGACGGTATCCGTGAGATGGGTGTGCATGGAGTCGCATATCAATAGGGACAGAGATTTATGGGAAAAGCCAACCGGTTTCTTGACGTAAACGTCTCTTAGCCACTCACGTATTACTCAGCGAGGCACGTGACTATGTTAGCTGTATTGTTCTGACAATCCATCAAGCAGTGCAGCTTCATCGATACAAGGCACACGGGATTATAAGGTGCACCATCAATTTTTGAGAAAAGCAAATTATTTCAAGTGTGCCTTTATAGTACAAAAAATACTTTTGCGAAAAAGTATAATTATTAAGCCTAAACATAGCATAGGGCATTGGTGGCGTGTAAGGTGCTGACTTACTGATCCCAAGGTTTGGGGTGCAGGCCCCTCTGTCAACAGATCTCACTGCTGTCCCTCCAGTGACTCTCGCTGTCTATGGTGAGAGGCTGTAAAAAAACCCATTGCTGACTCAACAAGAGTAGGCTGCATAGCCGTCAGTGTGTTTCTGTGATGGCCTGGTGAGCTGAACAGGGTTGTACTCTTCCCTCGCAAGAGTCAGCTGAGATGGTGCTAGACTCCCCACAACCCTAAATGAATAAATATAACATGAGCATGCTTTCTTGTAGGGGTGGGTGGTGTGGTGAAAATCATCTGTCATGGTATAAATACATTTATAATGATGGTAACTGTATTGGTTTACATAATACAGTAGGCCCTCGTTATTCGCGCGGGTTTGGTTCCGGCCCCTCACGCGAATGAAGATAATCCGCGAATTCTGTACCCGGAAGTAAAACCCTATGTATCATATTACGTGCTCGAATGATCAACCGGAAGTAAAATACTGTGTATCTATTACATGTGCTAAAATATGCTTTTTAAACACTTTCTATAGACAGTCTTACTCATTAATACAGTATTAATGTAGTAACATATAGTACTGATTCAGAAAAATTTTAATTTTTACTGTGATATTTATTAATAATAAAATATAAACATTATACAGCATATATATATATATATATATATGTATATGTGTGTGTATGTATGTGTGTATATATATATATATATATATATATATATATACATACACACACACACACACACACAGGCGGCCCCCAACCAACGAAATGAATCCATTCCAGAGCCTTTTTCATAACGTGGGGATTTCGTAAGTAGGGCGCGCATCTTGCATGTTAAACGCCTAATTCGTTCCAAGGCTCCAGTCTTTGGACTGGATAAACCCCATGAACCCTTTAAAAATGATAAAAGTACACCAATTTTGTATGAAATATGTGTGAAAAGTAAAATAAAATTATTTTTTAAACAATTTAAACATTTTATTAACATATTAAACCATTTTATTGACATATTTCTTAATTAAACCATTATCAAACATTTTTAACACACACACACCCGTCTCTCTCTCGATCTCTCTCGCGCGTGCTGCGGGCCACGCCCACAAGACTTGGAAGTCAAAGCGCATTCCCTGCTTGACAAACTCAACTTTAATTTGATTCCTTGAGGGATCGGAATTCCAGATGAGCTCAAATGCGCCCACATTTATTAAACATTTACTGAATTAAAACAACTTAAAAAACTAAACTAAAAACTAAAGCGTTATTCCTTCTCTCTTTCTCTCTCTCGCACAAGCTGCGGGCCAACCGCACAAGACGTGAATTCAAAGCACTTTCCCTTTTTGACAAACTCAACTTTAATTTGATTCCTTGAGGGATCGGAATTCCAGAGAAGCTCAAATGCGCCCACATTTATGAAACATTTACTGAAGTAAACAACTTAAAAAACTAAACTAAAAACTAAAGAGTTAAGCTTCCTTCTGTCTCTATCTGGGAGGCCAGCGGGGCGGGATGTTGAGAGACAGCCAATGAGAGAGCAACTCGCGCGTCATGTGAAATTTTGATTGACGCGTTTGAATTTTGAATTTCTTTTTGTAAGAGGGGGTTGTTTTCGTATCCCGGGGATGAAAACTTAGGAAAATGATCTTCGTAACCCGGGGATTTCATACAGAGGGGTCTTCGTAAATAGGGGACCGACTGTGTGTGTGTGTGTGTGTGTGTGTGTGTGTGTGTGTGTGTGTGTGTGTGTATATATGTGTGTGTGTGTGTGTGTGTGTGTATATGTGTATATATATAAAAGAATCGTTTTCCTTCAAACATACAGCACTGTAGTTTTCAAAAATGCCCACTAGAAGGATATATTGCATTATTTGCAAGGCAGCGTGAGATGGCAGAGTGGATTTATTATTCAAATACTTAAGCAGTGCACTTCAACTGAGGGAAGCGTGCGGTTTGTGATTATAGGGAATTTGGGTCAGTGGTGGTCTAGTGGTATAGAGCGCTGGATCGCTGATCCGAAAGTTGGGGGTTCAAGTCCCCACAAGGTTGTCACTGTACCCCCAATGCAGCTAACTGGGCTATCAAAGGCGGGCCATGTCTCTCACTATCTATGGTGAGAGGCATGTAAAAGAACCATTGCTGATTTTCGTAAAGAGTAGCTGCAAAGCTGTCAGCATGGCCCTTGCTAAAAGGGTTGTGGCAGGAAGGGCATCCGACGTAAAACCTATGCCAAATCAAACGTGCGAATCATTCACTGTAGCGACCCCTGAAGAAGGGAAAAAGCCAAAAGGAAATGTCTCTCACACAGTAGGACTGCATTCAGCCCGAGCAACTCAGCCATGCCCCTCAGCCGGAGCGGGCAGAAAACAGAGTTTTCGAGTTAGAGAGTCAGAGAGCCTGACGGCACAAACAAGCAGGGACGTGATGCGAGTTAATCCTCTGGTGCAGAGGTGAGCATGCTCGTGTTTATTGAGAGTAGATGAGAAGAGTGAAATTCAGGTGTGAACCGCGGAGCGGACAGTTAGTTAGAGAACACAGCCGTCAAAGTCCCCCAAAAACACAGATCATAACATAAAGGAACATGAAATGTAATAAATTGGATAAACAAAATGATAAACATCCTGCACCACAGTAAATAAAATCACACACACATTCTAAACATTAACATAGGTACTGTACTGGAATAATAAGTGAAAAAGACTTTAATACTGGAGTGCTTTCAGATGATTATTCCTCTTCAGGCACTTCAGAGGAAACTGTCATTTCTTCAGGAGAAAGTTTTATTTCTTCAGAAGCGACATCCAACGTCATTACCTTTTCTAGCGCTTAGTCAGAGAAGACGCACAGCGTTTGAATGGCATCATAGAGCTTAACTGGTAATTACAACACAATAAAAAAAGGCTCATTTACAACTTGTGCGCAAATGAGGAAAAGGGGTGTTACATCATCTCAACCAATTATCAGGAAGGAGGACAGCCATTGGCTGAATTTGAATGATCTGACAGTTGCTCGGCAGTTTGTGAATAAGCAAATCGTGAGTGCAAACCGCAAATAGTCAAGGGCCTACTGTATAGGTTTTTTTTTTTGTCCCATTAATTAGAGATTGTCTGCCTCATAGCAGGAAAGTTCTGAGTTTGGCAATTCTGTGTGGAGTTTGCATGTTCTCCCCATACTTTGTGAGGGTTTTCTTCAGGTACTGTGGCTTCCTTCCACAGTCTAGACACGCCAGGGTAATTGGCTGTTCCCCTATGTGTGCCCGACTCTGGTGAGCTGTTCAGGGCGTACACCGCCTTCGCCCTGTGATGTCTCTCATTGTTATAAAGTAGGGATGTCATTGACAATTGGAATATCGCCGATATAATTATGTCGATCGATAATCGATACCTATAAAAGGGATATCGATACTTCTAACATTATAGCTTCCTGTATTCATGACAGCGTCTGTAGTAAATGCCATTTTCAATGACACCCTTAGTAAATGGTGCGTCCCGCCTCTCTGTATGGTAAATGGTACGTCCCTATTTCTAGTGTGCCATCAGATCGGCAGCGGAGAGTCAATCCTTTCTGTACTCCACTGTGTGGGCGGGTCTGATAGCTTCAAACGCCAACTTTATTGGATTATAACAACAGCCACAGACTGCACGTGTTGTTTGAGTAAATAGGTAAATTTCCCTCGTTTTGATCGGGTCATTTCCACGAAGCCTGGCACAGCTGGCAAGCAAACACAAAAGGACAGACATGGAAAAAACTTCAACCCGCAGACCAGCTGATTGCCAAAACTTGGGACACGCTTCCTATCACAAACGCTGCAGCATGCGAGTCCAATAAAATTAGAGTTTCAAGGTATCGGACCTGCCCACACAGAAAGGATTGGCTCTCAGCTTCGTGCCACAGTGACGTGGCATTGAAAGTAGATGAATAGATTTGCTTTGAGCAGTTAGAAAGTGAAGCTGCATCATCTCCTGCTTGGCCTTTTACGATGCTGGCGCTGCATGCAGCGCAAACAACTGTCGTATGCAACACTCGTACTGCACTGCCATCAATCATGCTTCACGAGTTTTGTGGTCGTAAAGTCGATCAGACGTAACTCGCATAGGTCATAAGTCGACGACTCGCTGTATTCAATGCATTATACAAACTACTGCAATATATCTTAGTCTGATCTATTTAATGCATTTATGGAACAGTACAGCAATATTCCAATGTATCGATACATCGGAATTTTTTTTTTATCAATATATCGATACCAATAATAGGTTTTCAATGATGCCCTTATTTTAAAGTATAAACATGGCAACTGATTTTTGTATTTGAGGATAGGCTTTTCTTACCCAAAGCCAAGGATGCTTATGAACTCTCTAGATCTCGGCTTCTGAATTAATCGGGAACCTGTCCTTATGTATGTGTAGCTTGTTCCTTTCATAGTAAAAAATTATTGTTAGTAACCATATAGGCAGCAATACTTGTTTATTTAATGTGTGCCATCAAGAAAGTATTCCATTTACTTTGTAGTCTGTACTGCTATGACAAATTACTCTTTTATTCGAATTCAAAACGATGCAGGGCAGGGTACAGGACGTGTGTTTTCCTGGAGGATTGAGTTTTTAGTCATGATGTTTGCTGGATGGTTAACACGGCAATTGGGATAGAGTTGGATGCTGGGGTCACATACAGGTCACATGACCAGATTGTTCATGAGAACATATCGCACTGGTCCAGGTTACTTGAGCACTGGGCAAGATTGTTTGTGACTGTACAGATATATTTGTAACCAGAGTAACACCTCCGAACAGATGAGCAGAATCTTTCAGGTGTTACTTTCTGTGGTGGTGTTGCCATCACACAGCCTCACAACTCAGTCCTCAGCTCGGATTACTGTCGGTGCAAAGTTTATATGCATGTTCTCCATTTGTGTTTAGGGAGAACATCATGTATGAGTGCATGCTGTGCTAACTTGCTTCAAAGTCTGTGTGTATGGACGGTGTGTGATGGCTGGTGGCTGTTTCCTGTTTCCTCCGTCAGTCTTTGTTGACTAAAAACTATTGGAACTGAGAAGTAAGGAAGAATGAGTTCATGAAGATGTCTGTGATCCAAACTGTAATGATTGTTGGAAGCTACCTTGTGGTACATGGTGCGCTATACATAAATTGCATGATAAAACTTCATTATTGTGTTACCAGGAAATTTTATTATTAATTATTAACTGCTTATTGCTTATTGAGATCATTGTAGTAAACACGAAGGAAGAGCATTTGGAAAGCACAGTTGAAACTGCATATTAAACAAAAAAAGCTTTTAACAAACTAAACATGCACTTTACAAACAAGTAATGAAATTATTCATATGTTTAATACTAGTCATATATAATTTTATCTTTGTGTAGAACACAGTTTTAGCTATTTTGTCAGAAAAGAGGGAAAAGAAGGCCTGATTTTATGAATCGGTTAGCATTAAACTTGAATGGTCAAAGTCTAGTTTCATATGAACAAGGCAGAAAAAGAAAGATTACAATTAATTAAATTTAGTTTTATTTGTATAGCATGTTTTACAATTGATATCGTCACAAAGCAGCTTTACACGGTAAAAGTAGGGGCTTCCAAAATATAAAACAATTTAAACATTTCTGACAACCCCTACACATCCCTAATGAGCAAGCCTACGGTGACAGTGTCAAGGAAAAACTCCCTAGTAGATGCGAGGAAGAAACTTTTTTGAGCGGAACCAGGCCCTAAAGGGAAACTCATCCTCATCTGGGTGAAAACATAAGGATACAAACCATATATGAGAAATTCATTACAGCCCAAAACGTAGTCCGGTTGGTTATACAAGAGCTGAAAGTCCTAAACAATTGTGGGAAAAGAGTTTATATCACCAGTACTGAAAAGTCATGTTCACAGTCTGTTAGTGCACATCTGGGTCCGTTTAGATCTTCATTAGCAGAAAGGAGGGGCTTCCAAGATGAGAACGCCAGCCAGCACCAGCACATCAGGACAGACTACCGTACTCGGAAAGAAGAATCAGCATCCCAGAAGAATATGACAAGTGAGGGAGAGAGGTTGCTAGGTATAGTACCGTATTTTCCAGACCATACATTGCTCTGGAGTACATGTTGCATTGGCTGAAAAATGCATAATAAAGAGAAAAAAACATATACAGATATACTTTGACTTAAGTCGCTTCGATTATATGTCTATTTTCAAAAAATATATGTAAAAATAAATAAAGTTCCCGTCAATATAATCATATTTGCAGGCAGGCTGAAATGGTTGGAGAAAAGTGTCCGGTGTGATGTGCGATAGGAGAGTATCAGCAAGAATGAAAGGAAAAGTGTACAAGACAGTGTTGAGGCCAGCGATGTTGTATGGCTTAGAAACAGTGGCGCTGAGGAAAAGGCAGGAGGCAGAGCTGGAGGTAGCAGAGATGAAAATGTTGAGGTTCTCTCTGGGAGTAACGAGGATGGATAGGATCAGGAATGAGTACATTAGAAGGACAGCAAATGTTAGAGGTTTTGGAGACAAAGTCAGAGAGGCTAGATTGAGATGGTTTGGACTTGTACAGAGGAGGAATAGTGAGTATATTGGTAGTAGGATGCTGAGGTTGGAACTACCAGGCAGAAGGCCGAGAGGAAGACCAAAGAGAAGATTTAAGGATGTGGTGAAGGAGGACATGATGATAGTTGGAGTAAGAGTAGAAGATGCAGAGGATCGGGTGAGATGGAGGTGGATGATTTGCTGTTGCGACCCCTGAAGGGAAAAGCCGAAAGGAAAAGAAGAAGACTTTTCTGTCAGCATTAAGAGCCTTTCTGTAATTAAGGAGATTCTCCTTCCATTATAATTGGCAAACCAGTAATTTAGTTTGACACCATTTTGTTCTAGTTTGCTGGTGTTCTATTTTAGTTTGAATGTTTCGTCATTGTACCAGGGGGTGAATTTTTTTCTCTCAGATTGATTTTATTTTTTTTAGGACTGAAAAGAACATGATTGGTTAGGTTACAGAACTAAATTACCTGAAACCAATATTAGCATATACTACATGGGAATGGCAAAACCTCACTGGCCCATAATCTGGGAATTTAAATACATTATCCCAATTGGATAGTGCTTGAACTTTAAAAAGACAGATGCTCGCAGTTTGTCTTGGAGACGTGGAACAGGTCACCTTATCATCACACTTTAAAATGGGAACCATAAAAATCTCATTTCAATTTCCTGAGATTTTCATTCTTTAATGCTGACTCGCACATAAACGATATAGCTGCAAAATAGTGTGATGTTGGTTTCAGCCAAAAATACTGCCATCATGTCTGAAATGCAGCCTCTCGGGAACCGTGGAATATCTTCGAATATCTTGTAATACCCATTACATATAATTTCACTCAGCGTGTGACACACAGTGTCAGCAAGGATATGGAGCTTACATGTTCTTTCTGTGTTTGCCTGTGTTTCTTCTGAGTATTCTAGTTTTCTCCCACAGTCCAAAGAAATGCACATTAGGCTGATTGGCTGTTCCAAATTGCCCCTGTGTGTGTATGTGTGTGTTTTGTAAATTGTTTGTTTTAGCCCTGTGATGGTGTCAAGGAGCAGAGATAAGGAAGGTGGAGGATTTTAAGTACTTAGGCTCAACAATCCAGAGCAATGGAGAGTGTGGAAAAGAGGTGAAGAAGCATGTGCAGGCTGGTTGGAATGGTTGGAGAAAAGTGTCCGGTGTGATGTGTGATAGGAGGGTATCGGCAAAAATGAAAGGAAAAGTGTACAAGACGGTGTTGAGGCCAGTGATGTTGTATGGTTTAGAAACAGTGGCCCTGCGGAAAAGACAGGAGGCAGAGCTGAAGGTAGCAGAGATGAAAATGTTGAGGTTCTCTTTGGGAGTAACGAGGATGGATAGGATCAGGAATGAGCACATCAGAGGGACAGCAAATGTAAGACGTTTTGGAGACAAAGTCAGAGAGGCTAGATTGAGATGGTTTGGACATGTACAGAGGAGGAATAGTGAGTATGTTGGTAGTAGGATGTTGAGGTTGGAACTACCAGGCAGAAGGCCTAGAGGAAGACCAAAGAGACGATTCATGGATGTGAAGGAGGACATGAAGGCAGTGGGTGTAAGAGAAAAAGATGCAGAGGATAGGGTGAGATGGAGGCAGATGATTCGCTGTGGCAACCCCTGAAGGGAAACGCCAAAAGGAAAAGAAGAAAGAAGATGGTCTGTCAAGATGTTTCATGCCTTCAGCCAGAGTCGTCTGAGATAGGCTTCCGATATTTCAGCAGTTTGTATACTGATTATGAAAACAATGATTTGCTTCAGGCTTGCTCGACAATTGACAACATCCACCTGGTCTCAGACACAAGTTTGTTAAATATATACGGTAAGTGCTTATTGCCATCAAGATGGAAACATGAATAATAACAGAACAATAAAAGATTTTTACTGGTATTTGTGTTATTCACTTTGTGTATCAACCAAACTACTTACATGAAAGCTGAAAATAAACAGAAAACAGCATAAAATTTTAAAAAAGACCTCTTTCCCCTCCCTTTAAACATTTCCTTTAACATGGAAGTAAAATCCAGCCAATCACCACGAATGTCAACTTTAGCACATGGCACGTTAAACCAATCAACATGAACACACGAAAAGCACATGGCCAGGAACCACTTTCAATTGATGAAGTTAGTGATCAGGAGAATCAGGTGAAAAATACTCATCACTTTCTGATGGGTCCATATCTGGCTCATCGCTCCATTCGTTCAGAGCATCCTATAGTTTTGCTGTAGCAGTTTCTAATGGTTCATTGGTTATTGGACAAGAGAACGGAGCAAAATATTTAGCATTAAGCATTAAAGCACAGCGGAACAATCAAATGTGATGTTACTGATGAACATTATAGCTATTCCCCAGTGGCAGGGGGTCTTGAAATATTATGTAAACTCACTTTTGCAGGCAGTGAATGCCTCATTTTACCATTACAGAGACTGATCGAATAAAATTGGCAAGTTTGATCTACGATTTTGCTCCCATTACACATGGGCTGTTATTAGACGTAAGATCAAAAACACTGGGCGGGGGGCTTATTACGTTGAATACGGTAATTTTAATCATGACACTCCAACCTTGTTTTATGAACCATGTTGTGGATTGGCTTGTCCCATACTGACTGCCACCATAGATCCAAAGTGTCTGCTGTTGCTCATGGAAAGTCTAATTCAGGTTGCCTGTTCCTGTTCACTCCAGTCATTAATCACACTGGGTGTTCTTTACTGCAGGATCTGACACTCCGCCAGCAGCGAGTGCATTTTCCCTCTCTCTTTCTGCATCTCATCAGTGTGCTGGTCAGCAATTGGTGAGATGCAGCTCAGATGGTGTAGAGTTCGTTCAACTCTAGTTATAGTGGTGTGATGTGGCCGTGTCTGTGTCTCACCCATGTGCCATGTGCTCTCTCTCTCTCTCTCTCTCTCTCTCTCTCTCTCTCTCTCTCTCTCTCTCTCTCTCTCTCTCTCTCCATTCAACTTTAAGGCTATTTTCCTCTTGCTCAGAGTTATTCACACTTTGAAGAGTGTCGGAAGGCCTGCTTTAACCTAAATGGAGTATAGAATTGTCTAGAATTAATTAGTTTACACTGGACATGGAACTGTCAGTCATCCTGATTACACTTTTAATTACACGTACTGCTCTTATGAGAATTCACTCGAGCGGTTAATATGTAAGTATTTATGATCAGTGTAACCATTTTAATGTTGAATGGAAATTTATTTATTTTACTTTTTGTTTGTTTTACCCCAAAATGTATCAGATATTCAGCCACTTCATCGGCGGTCCTATTACATTTACAGCATTTAGCAGACCGTCCCTCTTGGGTCCTTGTCGTTTACACATTCTGTTTTACTGAGGCTAACCTTTATTCCTCTCCTTTCCAGGGCGTACCTCCACCTGTCTAGATTTTCCTGCACTTGTTCTCTGCTCTCACTGGGGGCAGTGGTGGTCTAGTGGATAGGGCGCAGGATTGCTGATCCTAAGGTTGGGGGTTCGAGTCCCCACAAGGTTGTCACTGTCCCCCCAGTGCAGCTAACTGGGTTATCAAAGGCGCGCCATGTCTCTCACTGTCTATGGTGTGAGGCATGTAAAAGAACCATTGCTGACTTTTGTAAAGAGTAGCTGCAAAGCCGTCAGCGTGTTTGTGTCCCTTGTTAAAGGGTTGTGACAGGAAGGGCATCCGACGTAAAAACCTATGCCAAATCAAATGTGCGAATCAGATGATTTGCTGTGGCGACTCCCAAGAAAGGGAAAAAGCCGAAAGGAAGAAAGAAAGCAGACACTTTTATCAAGAGCGAGTTACAGAAGTGCTTTAAAGTCCCTATCAGTGAATATGTTCTTATATGGTTTGATAGAGCACAGACTATTTTCCTTGTCCCTTAGTAATGGGAGAGATCAGTGTAGCAGTGTTGGGATCTGAGCAAACGTGGTGCAGTGCAAGGTGCTTTGAGGTAGGAAGATGCAGGTCCACTTTTTGGCTTTGTAGGCAAACACACACAGACAAGGAAACCCACACAATACCTACCGACTGAGTTTGACTGACGGTATACTTCGTCTGTGTTCTAACAAACTAGTATAAGAATACATTCACTGATAGTGACTTTAAAGCACTTCTGTAAGTCACTTTGGATATGAGCATCTGCTAAATTCTGTAAAGGTAAATATTGTGGAGTTTGCGTGGGTCTTGTGTAGCAGTGTCCAATTTTTTATTGTAAAAAGCTGTCTTAGCAGAAGTCACATCCGATGAAAATAGCAGAACATGGTAGGAAGCCAGCTCTGATTCAAGTTGAGATTTCTTCCACTTTCAGCTGCTTTGAGTTGTCTACGATTGCTTCATGGCACCTCCGAGAGCCAAAGAGCAGAGCAAGAAGTCTTTTTAGATTTGTTGATGATGGGCAGAGAAGATCCATAGCAGAAGAGAGAAAAGCGTGAGTAGCAGATTCTAGTGGTAGAGGAAAAAAGAAGACTCAGTTAGGAAAGATAAGAAAGTACAGGAAGAAACAGAGGGAGATGGTGTATAGTGGAGTGGCATTAATGCTTGGGACTGGAGAGGGACGACTGAGAACAAGATCCAGGAGATTCCCTCCTTTGTGTGTTGGAGAACAGTTGTTAAAATCTAAAGAAGAGGGAGAAGGCAAGAGGACTGGAGCTTGTCAGAGATGAAATTAAAGTCTCTCAGACGAGTGATAAGGGTGCGGTCTGCGGGGGAAAATGCTGAGGAGTCTATCCACAAGGGTGGTAAATAACAATAATGAGGAGGTTGATTGGCGAGATTTTTACTGCATGAAGCTCAAAGAAGGAGATGCCAAGATGAGACGGAGCAAGTCGTGAGAGGCACCAAGTCCAAGACAGGAGTAGACCTGTACCACCTCCTTTCTCAGTTGCGTGTGGAGTATGAGAGAAAGCATGAATAGATGAAAGAACTGCTGGTGTAGCAGAGTTGTGTGAGGAAGTCCAGGTTTGAGTTAGTGCAGGAAAGTCAGGACAGTAGTAAGAAGCAATGGCAGCGATGAAATCAACAAGTGATGTCCATGTTGTTAATGAAATTTTATGGGAGTGTTGTCATTCTGGAACCAAGTTCCGTGAGAACTGTGGCACTCTTTTGACCTGGTTGCTGTCAGGAAGCTAAAAAGTGTTGAAAGAAGAAGTGAAATTAATTTGGAAACCTAGCAGATATGCACCTCCCTGTTTTATTATTCGGTAGTTTGCTTTCATTCCATTACATAGTTTGTCAGTGAAAGCATAAAAACCACACACATCCAGGGTTTCTTTTGTAATAAATAACTAAAATGCCCAACAGGACAGTGTACAGTGATTGGTATGCTGAAAGTTTTTGTTTAGACGTTCATGCCGTCCAAACAGCCCTTTGACCAGGCTGTGATCACACTCTTTTTGCTTTGCTTCCAACCGCGTCATAAGGTTGATTTTATTTCGAGTGTGAAGTTTTAGCCCTATAACCCGACACCTCTCATGCATAGCTTAATGAATCAGCATATGAGGATAATGTATCTGCAGCGTTAGACTTTGCAATTTTATGTTGGTGGTACAGTGGTAAGAGTAGACATCTTTACCATGCATGAAATGCATACTTCACCTTCTCGTTTACATTCAGCTCTGTGCTCCTTTTGTCTAGTCATACTGATAACTTAACCCCAGTGGAGAGAGCACAAGCTGATGACACTCTCAAAAGGGAGGTCTGTGGTACAGATTAAGCATGTAACTTGCTGATATGGACCACCTCGAGATATATTTACTGCCCATTATGAGAATCATGTTTTGTCATCTGACAGGATATGATGTCATAGGGTAGCGATATGTTTAATCACATTGGTTTCATACTTCAGGAAAGGTGTTTTTATTCATATTTCCCCTTTTCCTTTCAACTTGATTTAGCTTACACAAAGTTTTGGTATGTTTACCAGTTTGTTGTCACCATTTGGTGCCTATGAGCAACTGTTTGGGTAAGACGGAATGAAGTGGGGAGTGAAATGAGAATTTTTTTTTTTTACATTTTTAAAATTCTGAATCATGGAAAGAGTTAATATGTACCATTAGCTTTGGGGTGAAACGGCTGGCCCAAATTACCCCATATAAATGGTATGTTCATGCTTATAAATCAGAGTTTTCCAGCCTAGGACACCTAACCTACCCCAGAAGAATTTTTATTGCAGAAGCATACACTCACACTGAAAATTTTTAGAAAAATGTAACCCTCAACTCAAGTTAATTTTAACATAGAAAGAAAATCCCTGACTAGAAGTACAGGGATCCCTCACTTTCTGCAGTTATCAAATTCCGCGAAGTAGGATCGAACCCCCCCCCCCCCCTTTACTGACGTATACATACATTTATATGTGTATATAATATCAATGAATACATATTCAATGCTATAAATGCTTGTAATAACAAACATTCAAAAATAATGCATAATATGTAAATAAAATATAAATACACACACAGATGTGTGCGCACAGATGCGCAGGCACACACTCAGATGCACACCTCACATTCAAACGTAAGTAGTTTTGATGAGGGGGGGGGTTTGGGTTGTTTTTTTTGTTTGTTTGTTGCATAATTGGCCTTGTTTTTGTGACATTTTCCTTAAATTTTTCCCCTATTCTTTCTTAATTTCCTTATTTTTTAATTCGATGAATATTATAAAACCAAAAAAAACCCACTGTGCACTGAAGCCGCATGAATTGAAGCACGAAGTAGCGAGGGATCCCTGTAATTATTTGTCATAAAATCACATGTTCTACAAATATTGACAGCCTTAACAATTCCTAGGAAATAAATGTAATTGAAGTATTTCTGTCATTGCTACGGTAGTTTGCAAAGTTAATCAGACTATCTAGGAACATTTAATTTGTAATTCATCACTTCATGTTTCTCTGTGGTATAAATATGACATGACACATTTCTCTTATCCACTTTTCAACATGGGAAAGACAAAGGAACACACCATTGAAATAAGGCAGATGTATGTCGATCACAAGTCAGGCAATGGCTACAATAAATTAGACACTTTCCTGCAGCTGCACATATCTACTGTCAGAGGAACCATTAAGAGGTTTCAAACAGCTGGAACAGTGGTAAACAAGCCTGGATGAGGATGCATGGTTATTTTGCCACCATGCACAGTGAGGAGGATGGTAAGAGAAATAAAAAGTTCTTCAAAGCTCACCATTAAAGAGTTGCAACAAAATGGTAGCATCTTGGGGTCACAGAGTCTCCAAAATGACCAGCGTCTATAGTTCACTAAGCCGTACAGGGACTTCAACTGGGACTGTGTGCTTTGGTCAAATGAGACCGATCTTATGAAACATTATAGAAGACTCGGCGCTGTTCTGTTTGCAAAAGGGGTTTCTACAAAGTATTAAGATCTGTGGTGCTAATAATTGTGGCACACATTATTTGATGTAAAAGAATAATTACTTGTTAGTCTCTGTGCCTGCAATAAACTGCTGACCTGTCCAGGGTGTAATATGCCTCTTAGCCACAATCAGCTGAGACTGGCTTCAGTTCACTCGCCACCCTGGTTTCGCATTTGTTAACAGAATAAAATGAAGGTTTTTAAAATATTGTACCTTGTGGTTTTTTCATACAGTATGTTCTCAGCTGCTCGAAATGTCCAACAAAACAGCATTCTTCAGGCATCTACTGTTTGAATTAGGCTGACTAATTAGAGCATGTATTTCTTGTTCTGCGATCCTCAGCATGTCCATCCAGTATATTGAAATCTGAGGTATTAGCTGTAAATTAAAGCCAAATAATCGGTGTGTGGCCTGTGGCTCGACAGCTTTCACTCTCCATTTTATGTGTCTTTTGCAGGTTTATAGTGTGTGGCGTGAAGGTGTAAGAATGGACATCAACATGGTGCTGGGAGGTCAGGACAGTGTGCTCTTGGCTAGTAGTCCTGATCAGGCACTCAATCGTCTTAAACATCCTTGTGAGGAGCAGGTAAAAGACACTGCGATGGAATGATGTCAGTTGTTTATTTTATTGGAAACAATTTTACTACTAATATTTCTGCTCAGGATAAAACACTTTTTATCCGAAACAAGTGAAAATTTTTAGACACCTATTCAGAAAGGCTTGGTGGATATCAGCATTTCCAAATTGGTGTTGACATGCCTGGACCAGTCAGTCAATGGTACCTGTTGAACCCGGTGTGCTGGATTCTTAAACCTCTTAATATTTCAGTTTTATTATGCATGAGAATGTAAATTTGCTGAACATCTACATGTATGTGTGAAACATTTAAAAGATAAATAGAAAAAAGATTTAGGCACTGCCTAAAAATGTAGCTCTGAAGAAACAGATTTTTTCCTTATAATAGGTTTCAGTGTTGATTCATTTTGATGACTTCATTGATGATGTAATCTCATCCCCTTCCCAAAGTTTTGATATTGTCTGAAAGTGTTATGCTATTGAGAGATCTATTTAATGGAAACCCAATGTCACCACAGGGTAGCAAGATGCCATTCCAGTGGATATTATCCATACCAGATTAGTCAGGTGATGTCATTGCAGCTGCCTTGTCCCCATGTTTACCACTAAATGGCAAGGGACATGAACTAATTTCTTCATATCAAAGAGAAAAAGATCAGAAGAAATTCAATATAAAATGATTCAGCAAGTGTATATTATATTGTTTGACAACGCATTGACAAATTACAAAATAGCAAATTCATGTTTACCGTCTTTGAATTTGATTTAGGGGAAGGACCAGTGTTAAAGGAGCCCTTAGATGGAGCCCTTAGATTTGATTGAAGATGTGGGTACTCGGAGAATTTTAAGTCTTTCAGAAATCAGCTGTGCCCTAGACTGCATAGGGATGAAAGACAGTTATGAGTCAGGAGTTGAGTCAGACTTTGAGGAGAGTGACATGGAATGATAGTGAAAATAAACATTTTGAATTGGAAAAATTGAGTTTTTTGTTTTGTTTTTTTTTCTAAAATTGATCTGAAAAAATACTTAAAATTATCAGGTATGTGTGATGTCAGTTGTGAATTAGATGGCACCAGAAGCCATAAAATGACTTAAAAAATTCAGAAGACCCCCCCCCAACAGTGGCAGCTTTACTTTGCTGAACTTTGAACCCCAACCTCTGAATCAGTAAGACGGGGGGGGGGGCATTGGCCCATCATTATATCTGCCCTGCATTATATCAGTTATATACCGGCATATGAAATATATCAGAGCTCATACGTGTATACATGCAGACAGACAGTCACGATGTTCACTACACACACACACACGCAAAAAAAAAAATCAGATTGATGTTATACCAATTTCTCTTAAGTATGATGTGCCAATGGGGCTCCTCTATTAAATTGTCAGCAGTGTATTGTAACAGAATCAATTTTTATGAAGGTATATGAAGACTTGGTATGAAATAGGTCGCAATGCTTTTGACTTGAAATCGAATTGGACTAAAGAATACTATCTTGTGTATATACAGTGAACATTAATATGTTTTCATTCATTGACTTTACATATTACCTACACCATACTATCCTCTCTGTGGTCTCATCAAGGACCGAAGCTGCAGCCCTTCTGTCTTGTACTCTGTGACCAGCGCATGGAAGGACGGCCTTCTGAACCGGAAACGGCCGTTTGTAGGAAGATGCTGTCACTCATGCACACCCCAGAGTCAGGTTAATTAACTTACTCCTTTTCTGTACGTACAAGGACAGTGGAATTTAACAAATGTAATTAACAAATGAGTGCATGTACGAAATGGCAGAATGCTGCACATACAGTGTTACTGAAATGACTGTTACTTATTAAATTGCCTACTGTAATATTAATAATTGCGTCAACAAATGGTGCTGCTGTCAGTATTTATGTAAATTGAATTTTATTCTGATGTAGGAGAAAGCTTTATGCCCTGGTGAGTACAGATGAGACAAAATAGTTAGCTCTGGTCAGGTGGAATACACTTGCAAGTAACAGGGGGATTTTTATAGCAAGGAGAGGAAAAGCTGAAAATTTGTTAGGCTGACCATGATGCAGTGGTTCAATTTTACCAAATGTGGTTTATTTTTCAACAGTCTTCCCTGTGATCTACACATCCTTTCATTGCTGCTGCAGCACTCTTGTCTTCTTGGATGCTCTTTGAGTTTTATTGCTCTGGCATTACTCCTCTTTAATCAGTAATGCCCACCCTCGTTTGTTCCCTTTCATGTTTCTGATTGTAGTTGAGAAGCAAGGGAGTTCAGGTCCCACACACATGATGTTCTGAATGATATAATATGTTCATATGTAAATAGTGTTCACCTTCACCATCATAAAGCTTACAGGGAACATTTTGTATGGATCATGTAAGTACTTAGAAATATTGATGAAAATTAAATTTGTTCCACTGGACTCCTCAAATCTTGACAAAAACAAAAATGTAACCAAAATACAATTTTCAGTGAGTTATGTGGATTGAAAGTGAAGAAAATTACTATCAATATGAACGTTTGAGTACAGTGATCCCCGCTACTTCGTGCTTCAATTCATGCGGCTTCAGTGCATAGCGTTTTTTTTTTAAATACATTCATTGAATTAAAAAATAAGCAAAGTAAGGAAGAATGGGGGGGGGGAAGTTAAGGAAAATGATGCAAAACAAGGCTAATTATGCAAAAAAAAAAAAAAAAACCCAACCCAAAACCCCCCATCAAAACGACATACATTTTTATGTGAGGTGCGCATCGGAGTGTGTGCACACGCATCTGTGTGCGTGCGTGTGTCTGTATGTGTGTGTGTGTGTATTTATTTTTTATTTACATCTTGTGCATTATTTTTGAATATTTAATTGTTATTATAAGCATTTATAGCATTGAATATGTATTTATTGATATTATATACACACATACATGTACGTATATGTCAGTCAGAGGGGTCGATCCTATTTCACGGAAATCGGTGGTCGTGGGGTTCTCAGTCCCCATTAACCGTGGAAAGTGAGGGATACCTGTACATCATGAAGAACATACAATCAGCTGGCAGTGTTTTTGCTAACGAACCAACGCAGTATGTATACCAATACAGTAATGGAAACCTTTTTTAAAGTTTTGCAACCTGATTTCAATTCGACTTCCTGTTTCTGAGTCCAAATGCAGCAAATTTTCTGAAATGTTATTGAACAAGTATGTTTCTTTCTTATGCTACTCGCTCTGTCACACATGTTTATTTACGCATTCAGTATAATCTGAAATGCTCTGGATAGAAAGTGCACAATTACTCATTGTCACAGGAAGTCTCTAGATTTTTCCCCAAATCAGTTTGACTTGCACGTTGTGACACGGGTCTATTTTAAAATTATCTATGCAAAAGATGGGCAGAAAGATGTGCTATGAGAACGAGAAACCCAGACCGAAAGTTCACTCCTATTTATGACTGTGACTGCATTCAAACACCTCTGCTTAAATGATAAACAAACTCAACAAAACACTTGAGAAATCAAGAAGGAAGTCTTCACAAAGTCTTCCATACAACTTTCTTTTGCTATTGGGTACGTATATGTCAGTCGGGGGGTCGATCCTACTTTGCGGAATTCGGCGGTTGCGGGGGGGTCTCAGTCCCAGTTAACTGCAGAAAGTGAGGGATACCTGTACAGTATATCTCATGAAAATTGCAGATCTGTTATATTCCTCAACTGCTTCTTAACCAGTAAACATATTTTAACCAAACTTTTACAGAATCTTATCTACATTATATGGTTGTGCACATTTGTATTTTTTCTATTTGGGGGGGGGGTATTGTATTCACCGCTTTATCGCCACTGCAATATTTCACACAAATAGGGTTCAGGGTATCATTTTGTATTAAACAGTGTTGTAAAAATGTTTTTGAGCAAAGTGTATCGATTTATGATGCTGCTAGATGAGTAAGATTACAGCGTGATGTCTCGCTATGGCGTGGAATGATGAATTGTAACCCAAACACAGTACATCAACAATACCAATAAAATGACGATCAGGAAGTTGTGCACAAGGGCATTTCGCTATATTTGAACAAATACACAGTTTTCGCTGAATGGAACCTCAGTGAAAAGAAGGTGTACAGTAATGCGTTTGAACCAGACTGGCTAGCCGATGTCACAGGGGAGACACTGAACCGACAAGGCAGGAAAACAAAGATTGGTGCAATTGCAACAACTGTGAAGCAGCAGACGTTCTCATTTGTTATCAGACAAATTTCAAAGTTCCTGAACATACAGTTCTCCTTTGGAATTGAACACTCTGAATTATGAAAAAACCCTTCCTTATATTCTTTAATTCGTCTTCGAGACTGTATTGGATGCCTTTGATGCTCAGCTCTTGAAACCTTTTGTAGCGTGTCGCTCAGTAAAGTAGGCATAAGAATTTTGTTGGAATTGGCACATTCAATATAAAGAAGCACCATGTAGAAGTTTTCGATGCCGGTTGTATAGTAGGATTTAAAAGATTAAAATTTCTTACTGCTATTGAGGTCACAGTTGTACTCTTTTCTATGTCATCATAACTGCTCAAAAGCCATGGGCTGCAGAGGGGCAACAAAGTTTTTCAGAATTTCCATTTTCATTTATCACCCCTGACATTAGTATGGCACAGTGGTTCTTAACCTGGGTTCGATCAAACCCTAGGGGTTCGGTGAGTCAGTCTCAGGGGTTCGGCTGAGGTTAAGACACACACCCAACTCATATTCATGACGACACATCCCACTCGGCCGTCACTGGCTGCAGGTGATCACGTTACATTGCTTGGCCAATCTGTGCTGCAGGAAATTTGGTGTGCTCAGTAGTCGACTTGTGACTGCTGTGATGGTACGTCGTGTGATTTCTTTCTTAATGTTTTAATCCATACTATGTTGAGCAAAAAAGAAAGTGGTCGGACGAATATGTACAACATGGATTCACATATATAACAGAACGTGATGCTACTCAGCGTCCTATCTGCATGATTTGCAAAGTAGGATCAACCCCCAGCTGACTGACGTATATGTACATATATGTGTATATAATATCATTAAATACATATTCAATACTATAAATGCTTATAATAACGATTAAACATTCAAAAATAATGCATAAGATGTAAATAAAACACACACATACAGACGCACGCGCACACACACACAGATGCGCGTGCTCAGCTGCGCACCTCACATAAAAATTGTAAGTAGTTGTGATGGGGGAGTTCATGCATTGTAATGGTTTTGTTCTTTGAACACAGCGATGTTAATGCGCAGTTCATTTTGGTGCCCCAGTAAAAACATATACCTATGTCTTGAATTTGAAAAAAAAAAAAAAAAATCATATTTTATTTTTCAATAAAGAAGGGTTTGGTGAATAAACATATGAAACTGGTGGGGTTCAGTACCGCCAACAAGGTTAAGAACCACTGGTATAGTACTATAATATAGTGGGGTGGATGGGTGGGGTAAATCCTCTTTGTTTCCGGTGGATATTCCGAATTTTATATATACTACTTCTCTGAATAATTTCTCTAGCACTAACAATTTTGCAAAATTTGCAAAAGTGCTTTCTTGGCTATTTAAAGACAGACCCATGCTATCGGGTTCTCGTTAAAGCACGGCTGAACCATGCCTGGCTGTCGATTTTTGCATCAGGACTGATAAAATCAATATATTCTGACCAAATGAAAATGGGACTATTTTCCCAAACGGATACAGGCATCTGGCCTAAATGCGTTGATATTTTTGCTCTATATCTTAGTGTTACAAAGAACACAGTGGAATAATGGACAAGCGTGGATTTAAAGGGTCGCACGACAGCATAATTAATCTAAATCTGAGTGGTCTGGGAACTTCTGCTAGACCGGAACAGCACTGCCCACTTCTTTGGATAAATGCTCTTGTTACTTTAGCTGTGACCCTCTTGTAAATCCTGTTTTATTGTGTGTTAAACTGGTTATGGTAAAAGTTATTTTCATCTAGTAGCATAGCTCCCCTATAAGTAGTTTTTCGTTGGAGTGGGTTGGGGTTAGAGGTGGGGTGGGGGGAGTGTGGGTTGGGTTTCTTGAAGTAAAACATGGATTTTGTCACTGCTCCATGGAAGTGTGCTCCTAAACCTGTGATTCTGATAAAGCTTTCAAAGAATCGTTGACATAATGTCATTGTGCACCTCCTATGTTATTTTCTATTAAATCAAGTTGGGTTTTCCGATAGTAAAACTTGGCCACTTTTATCATTTTGCTATTGCCATTTTTCACTGCTAGTGGAAATAAGCAGTGCAGGTAACGCAAGGCTTCCCTTGAAGACTCACATGTAAGTGTTTTGCACTAAATTATGGAGAGTAGTATAAGTAAGGGTAACAGTGTCGACAAAATCCTAACAATGCTCTTCCCTGTACATGGATCACTGCGTGGTAAAATATGCCACCTTCTACTTGCATTCTCAGGAAAGAGATTCCATCATGCCTATAAATGATATGCATTTATGTATACATCTAAATGTTTGCCTTTGTTTTATTTTTTTCAGGGAAGACTGTTTAACTCTAGCATTCCCTCATTAGGACTTCGCAATGTAATTTACATCAATGAGACACACACCAGGTAAACAGTTCTGTAATACTATGATCTGGTTTTTGGGACTCGTTCAAGTATTCCTCCCCAATGCTATTTATTCATGTTATACAAACTGCTAAAGCCAGTCTATGTTTATGCCTGGGAGTCCATTTGAAAATGGCAGGTGAAGGAGTGGAAACCAGTGACATTCATTTTTAACCATGCTTGTTAGTGGATATCTCCGACTGAGATCCAGTGACAGACAGCAGATGTAGGCTTACTTAGTTTTTCCTACGTCAGTGTATTGGATGTGTACCGACATGACACAGGAGTGATGACTGACTGGTTTATGCCATGCATGTTCAGAACTTTTATTTAGACAGCATGTTTACTTCTCTATAGTGCTCTAACTGTCACGTCTTTGTGTGTAGACATCGAGGTTGGCTAGCCCGTAGACTCAGCTATGTGCTGTTTGTCCTGGAGAGAGATGTCCACAAAGACATGTTTGCTCGCAATGTGGTTGACAACGTCCTCAACAACACCAGGCAGGAGCTGATTATATAGTAGTTTGTTTTGTATGTTGGAGAGTGGAACTCCGAAATGAGCCTCCCATCACACTGTGTTCTTGTACCAGGGTGCAGAGGGCTATAGAGGAGGTGGCGTCAGAGACAAGAACAGATCCGAAGACAAAGAATAAAGTGAGGCGGAAGGCCAGAGGCTTTCTGCAGGAAATGGTGGCCAACATCTCGCCTAGTCTGATCAGGTCTGTCTGTGTTCCTTATGAAATAAGTTAGGCCAGGTATTATTGCAAACCTTGTTCAGTGTATCTTGTCTGGTTTTGAAGCATGATCTTTTTAAACCGATATAGGTTGACAGGATGGACATTGTTGAAACTGTTTAATGGCTTCTTCTGGAGCATTCAGATCCACAAAGGTCAGCTGGAGATGGTGAAGAAAGCTGCATCTGAGGTATTCGGAGGATCGCAAGGTTCTTAACCCTAGAAGTGCCCAGTGTTCAAGCTCAAAATGCCATGCAATCAAATCAAAAAAGGTTTCACAGTTGCTTTTGTGTGTGAGTGCAGTATTTCCAAATGGCGAATGCAATTAATTAGCGTGTATCATAAAGCCGATTATTTTTCGGCTTTGGCATTTGAGAATGTAACGTAAAGCCGATTTTTTTCGGCTTTGGGACTGCTAGGGTTAAAAATAATCCTAATCAGCTGGGAAAATTCTTGCTGGTATCAGGTTGCAAAAAAATAAATGAAATAAATTATTTTTTTTTTTTTTTGCACTTAAGTATAATGCTCCTCTAGTCTTCCTGCCTGTGCACAAGTCTCATATCGACTACCTGCTCATCACCTTCATCCTCTTCTGCCACAACATCAAAGCTCCACACATTGCAGCAGGCAACAATCTCAACATCCCCATCTTTAGGTAAAGGATACAAACACATACACATGTGATGTGTGAATGATTTATGTAGTAATTTTATTTGTTAGCTCTGGTTAGGATGTTCCCTACATCTGTGGTACATATAATGGATGAATGGGTTGATGGACCTGTACTGGAACATACCATTCTGCTGATGTTACTTTTTCCATGTTTGTCTTTTAGCACGTTGATTCGCAAACTGGGAGGATTTTTCATTCGCCGTAAACTGGATGAAACCCCAGATGGAAAGAGAGATATTCTTTATAGAGCTCTGTTACATACGGTAATTAATCAGAAATACTGTACTGTTATTTTTTTTCTGTATAATTTTGTTGACATATCTACAAATTATTCACTTTTATATGTAGCAGTTTTTTATATTGCACTGTGGACTGGTGGTAGGCTTACTGATCTGAAGGTCACGGGTTCAAGCCCCGCTATCTCTAGTTTTTCACTGCTGTCCCCAGTGCAGCTAACCGGGTTATCAAAGGCTGTCTGTGGTAAGAGTCATTGAGTCTATCACTGTCTATAGTCAGCCATTGAGTTGTCATCGGTGTGTTTCTGGCGAGCTATCCAGGGGGTACACCGCCCTTGCCCTAATTTGGCTGAGCTGGGCCCCAGCCTCCCTTTGACCCTAATTAGGATTAAGCAGTGCAGAACATGAACAATGAGTCTCTATGAACATCTCTGGTTTGGATTCCACTGTTCTAGATTTGAGGTCACTTTACTGTTTATAGTGTTATGGCCATTTTATGGTTGAATTAACTGTTGGGTCAGAGAGAAAAAAATTATCAGCTATAAATCCAATGCTTCTCAGTTCTACCATGCATTTGCATAATATAATTGTTCTGCATCAATGTAAAAAAGTGAAAGCAATATTTAATTACATATACGAGTGCTTATTGGGGTTTTTTGTTTGTTTGTTTTAGAGGTTAATTAAGCCTTGGACTGAGAAAATTATAACTTTAATCATGCTTTTTTCTGCTGTTTTCTTTGCCAGTACACAAAGGAGTTGTTGCAGCAGCAGCAGTTTTTGGAGGTTTTTCTAGAGGGGACACGCTCTCGCAGTGGAAAGATTTCTCCAGCACGTGCTGGTATGCTGTCCATCGTGGTGGACACCTTATTTGGCGGTACCATTCCAGATGTGCTCATTGTGCCCATCGGCATCTCCTATGACCGCATTATTGAGGGCAACTACAACAGCGAGCAGTTGGTAAGAGTTGTAGAATTACAGAAGCTTAAATTTAGTCAACTCGGAGAGACTGTCCTCCCTGCAACACCAATGGGAGGTCAGGAGTACAGACTTTTAATGTTTTGGTAATTGGGTTTTGGTAATAAATTTTGAGGAACAAATGGGGGGGGGCACAAATCAGACAATCAAAATATGAAGGATATCTCAAGAACTCTTTGAGGGATTGTCCTCAGACTGGCCTACCTTGGCATAAGGATGAACTGATAATATTTTGGAGGTCACTACAGTCTTACCACTTCTTCTTCACTTCACTTATCCTTTAACATCCGAGGATGTTATTGGGGCGCCTTCATGGCGAAACTTGGGCTAATTTGGCCTGGCGGAGCCCATCCCTCTCCAGGTCATAGAAACTTTGCAACCTACTCTTTACGAAAGTCAGCAATGGTTCTTTTACATGCCTCTCACCATAGACAGTGAGAGACATGGCCTGCCTTTGATAACCCAGTTAGCTGCATGGGGTGGGGGTGGGGATGCAGTGACAACCTTGTGGGGACTCGAACCCCCAACCTTAGGATCAGCGATCCTGCGCCCTAACCACTAGACCACCACTGCCCTAGTCTTGCCACATCCAGGCATAAAACTGCCAGGTTCTAAATTTATAATATCTGATCACATTATCATTGTAATATATAATATGTACTTCTACTACTATTACTACCACTACTAATAATAATATGCACAGTCCAGCTATCTTATGATCAATTCAGTCTTTTGTTGGGCTTCCAATCAGATTATTTAATGGTTTACGACATGATTTTCTGTCAAGTTGTGTAACTTCACCATCTGCATGTTTTTTTATTTATATGCATATACGTCTACATAGACAGGGATCCCTCGCTACTTTGCACTTCAATTAATGCGGCTTCAGTGGATCGCGGTTTTTTTTTTAAAATAAATAAATATTCATCAAATTAAAAAATAAGAAAATTAAGGAAGAATAGGGTAAAAAGTGAAGAAAAATGCCACAAAAACAAGGCCACTTATGCAAAAAAAAAAAACCCTAAACGACCACAAAACAAAAACCAACTCAAAATCGCACATCAAAACTACTTAAATTGTTGCATCTGTGTGTGCACGCACATGTATGTGTGTCGTCGTCTTCTCATGCAATACCATCTGTATGTGTGTGTACAGACGCTCCCCGACTTACGTTTTTAATTGGTTCCGGACGGCCGAACGCAAGTTGAAAGTGAACGTAAAGTTGTTACAGTGATGTATGACGTATGATGCTCATACTGTCCTATACATCCATAAATACCATTACCGTATCTCATAAAACACCCCTAAATCAATTATTATAAATATAACATTGTAAAATAATCTCAAATATATCAAATAATATCAACATTAATTTCAAATAAGTCACTTATTTATACCGAGTCACTTTACATGAAGCTTAAGACAGTAAATCAACGCTTACAATATGTGAAGTGCTCAATACCAAAAGTAGTGCACTGCTGTAGATTATACGGACTTCCACTCTTTCAAGTGCACAAAGGTGACTCAGTCTGTATTTTGTAAACAATGAATGCAGCGTCATTGCGTCATTACGTCAGCGTACTACGTAGGTACATCTGAACTCAAAATTTGACTTTTATTTGGGGGGGAAGCGTAAAACGGATGAACGTAAGTCGGGGAGTGTCTGTATTTATATTTTATTTACATCTATGTTAATTTTTTGTTTCATTGTTATTATAAGCATTTATAGCATTGAACATGTATTTATTGTATACACAAAAACATGTACATGTATACGTCGTCGGGGGGGTTGCGATCTTACTTCGCGGATTTCGATGGTCTAGTGGGGATCTCGGTCCTAATTAACCGTGGAAAGTGAGGGATCCCTGTTCATATTTTTTTTTGTTTGCTTTTTTTATAAGTGTCTGTCTGTTTAAGGTTTATAAGTATTGAAAATGATGTTGAGAATCAATCCATATTAACCTGTTTTGCTCAACCTTATTATCCATTGCTTGTATTTTAATGATTCAAGCACCCAGTGTTAGTGAGCACTTCACTTTGCAAGGCAGTGAAAGCTGTGATTATGTGCTAATGCAGGATTTTGATTTACATAGCTATTATAATTGTGATTAGGCCGAATATTATGTTGACTTGGGGAATATTCTGCATAATGTTGTTAAATTGAGTGTTTGGAAAATTATATTACAAACACAATCTGCTTGTTCTGGTTTTATATTGGCTTCTTTAACTTAATTTTAGGTGTGTATCATAACTGAATGTTGTGTCTGTATGATTAGTGCTTTTGTCTGTATGATTACTGCTTTCTGTTCTGTGCTTAGGGAAAGCCTAAGAAGAAAGAGAGCCTGTGGGGAGTGGCCTGTGGTGTGTGGAGAATGCTCCGGAAGAACTACGGTTGTGTGCGTGTGGACTTTACTCAGCCCTTCTCTCTCAAGGTCAGAAAACCTTCCGCATGTCCCACAGCAATAACGTGTCTTTCCAGATTCAAACGTCTTTCTGTTTCCACATTGACTCCCCTCAGGAATATCTTGATACACAGCGAAGTCGAAATTTGCCAGCCCCATTAACTCTAGAGCAGATCCTCATCCCAACCATCATCGCAGCTCGGTATAGCCTTTATTCAAGTTGCATGCCTTTCTGTTATTTATTTAAAATTATACATATATTTATCTTATGGTGGAAATGTTTTCTGCATAGGCCAGATGAGGCTGTGTTCAATAGAGAAGAAGAACAACACCCAGATTCCATAGAGCTGTCTGACGAGCCCTGGAGAAGGCAGGTCATCTGTAATCTGGCCAAGCACGTTCTCTTCAGTAAGAGTGCTCGAAAAGCCTGCAGTCTCCCAGCTTCCTCTAAAGCCTTTTCTCTAGGGATCAAATGGCTGACAGCTTTTAGGGTTTACTAGCGGTCACACAGTCGTCCCTCTGGTGGTGTGTTCTCAGCCAATCACATTACCTTGCGCTTGAGTGCACTGAGCCAGTGTTGCTTTTTTTTTTTTTTTTTTTTTTTTTTGTAAGGACAATGGGTCAAAGGATTTATTGAAGAAATAGAGTTGCAGCTTGCTAGTAAACGTTTGAGACTTAACTCAAACCTGCTTTCTTTATATAGTCTCTGTATTTTCAATACATTTTAATGTTGAGATGTACAACTTTTAATATGATTTTCTATGAATAACTTTGATCATAATTTTGTGTGTGTTTGAAACATTTAGTTTCAGCTAAAATTAAAATAACAATGCATTGTAATAAACATTTTTATGACCTTATTTATCTGTTTATCACAGCTGCAAACAAGTCCTCAGCAATCATGTCTACTCACATCGTGGCCTGTCTCCTGCTGTACCGACACAGACAGGTGAGCACTCTATCAGAATACCCTCGAAGCATCCGTGTCAGGCACATCCTCTTTGTTCTGAATTTGAAGTGATAAATAGTTTAATCAGGTTTCCTTGTACCAATTAGAGTTTTGTGATTGAATTTCTTTTCCTTACAGGGTGTGTTGTTGTCCAAGCTGGTTGAGGACTTCTTCAACATGAAGGAAGAGATCCTCTCACGGGATTTTGACCTGGGTTTTTCAGGGAACTCTGAGGATGTGGTGATGCATGCGCTCAATCTGTTGGGAAACTGTGTAAATGTGACCAGCACTAACAGGAACACAGAGTTCATTATCGCACCAAGCAATACTGTGCCAGCGCTCTTTGAGCTCAATTTCTACAGCAACAGCCTCTTTCATGTTTTCATTGCTGATGCCATCATAGGTATGTTGTTTTATTGATATATATTTTAATATATATTTATGTATTTTTATTGTTCTATGTCGATATATCAAGTTCAAACTGAAAAAATTGGCAATGAAAAGTCTGTGTGAAGTCATAATGTTGGAGCAGTATGTTAAGATGTGCAGTATGGAGTTTCCCAAAAACTTCAAGGTCTGTCTCTGAGAAATGTGTGTCATGAACTGTACTCCATTAAAACAAACAAAAAAAAATACTGAAGTGTGTCACCAGAGGGTGATAATCAGTCCATTCATTTCCTGAACCGCTTGATCCTAATTTCGGTCGCAGGGAAGCTTCACAGACCTTCACAGGGCAGAAACACACTCACTCGTATGCAGCCTACTCTAGACGAAACTCAGGAATGGTCCTTTACAGGCCTCTTACCAGATTGAGACCTTTTGATAACCCTGTTAGCTGCACTGGGGGGGGGGGGACAACAACCAGTTGATAGTAGGGGTTTGAACCCCTGACCTTGGGATCAGTAATCCATCCCCATACCACCTGGCAACCACTACCCCTGATATTGAATCAAATATTGAATTTGTGTGAGCTGTACTGGGTGAGCATGGACCACTACACCCCACCTGGGAGCCTATCGCTGGTACTATGTACTTTTGTTTGATTGAGGGTTTATCATTATGATCACAATTTAATTTAAGTCACAAAAAAATTAATTCATGGAATGATTTGAAGCATTGAAAGTAACATGAGGTAACTCGTACAAAAGAAAAATATAAATTTATTATTGTTGTTGTTGTTGCATCAATTTCCTAAGCTAAACTTGGAATTTTGTTGCCTTGACCTAACTTAAAGGTTGTAGGAGCCACATGAAATATGGTCATGCACAATAACAAATCTATGAATAATATATTCAACACATCAATATAGTCACATTTTCAGAGATAAAATTATATCAAGAACAGTATAGTAATAACATTTCTTTTTATATCAATTCTGTAAAGATTTTTTAAACTTTAAAAACTAAACTACCTTTTATAAACAAAGCACGTTTCAGGTACTGTACTTTTTTCCCCCACGGTTCATGTAATACTTTTCTTGTAACAATGAACACGTGGTGCATGAGCAAACACATGTTCATGCACCACAGTGTGATGTAATTTTTCGAGAAGTGCGGTTGATCACGCAGAGGAGACACGTAATGTTCTGACAGCATTAATTGGTGACTATTAGTTTCCACTTACAAAATATGTCAGTAAGACCCATACCTCTTGTAACAAACACATATGTAGTACTAATAAACATGCACATAATGAGCACATGTTAAAATGAAATGTAAGCTTATGCCTCTGACAGAAATGTATTGGCAGTCCATGTTTCATCTGAATAAGGAGATTTATGTATGGATATTATGCTGTGTTAGCTTGCAGTGCTTTGGCCATGCTAAGAGAGCAGATCACAGAAGGTGAAGTCTGCACTTCTTCTACACTTCTCAGCCAAGAGAGACTCATTTGCCGAGCAGCAGGCCTCTCCCATTTCCTCTCCAATGAGGTGATCATTGCCCTGGTAAGTCCCTGATGTGTGAGTCAGAACATGCTGAATTTTGCACTGTATCTTGCTGTGTATGGGGTTCTCTAACCATACTGTCAGGTGGTGTTTGTTGTAGCTTGTGTGTGTGGGTCTTATTACCGTTTTGTGTGAGCTATATATTGCAGGATGTAATTAGACCATTAGAAGTTCAACTTTGTGTTCAAGTTACACAGAGCATACGTGTGGCTGAATACCTGTAACACGTGAAAGCTCAGTGAACACGTGTTTGCGCCACCAGTCATTTTAACTTTCCACCAGAGTTCATTTTTTTCCTTTGCAAAAAAAGCTTTTGTCCCCCCCCTTTCTGGCAAATCTGCTCTTATAATGGCCATCCACCATAGTATAAATACACCTGGCTCCTAAAAGGAATGGATGATGAATGGTTTATTTAATTAAGATAATTAATTTAACTCTTTTGACTCATGCATTTGATACTTTTGTTCTGCCTTTAAACTATCAAAAGTGCATTAGGATACACTCTCTAAGTGCACTTGTACCATATGCTTCATATGCCATGTATGCACTTGCTCACTTGAAAGATCGGAAGCCCGGATAAACCACGCTTTGTCTTACAAGCTCCTAGTGTCACTTGCGACAAACACCTCACATTCAAAGGGGAAGGACTTAAGCAGCGCACTTTAATTGAGATGAGCATGCGGTTTGTGTTTATAGGGAGTAGATGAGAGGACTTAATTCAGGTGTGAACTGCATTCAGCCCCAAGCAGCTCAGCCATACCCCTCAGCCGGAGCAGTGAGAAAACAGACGCACACAAACATTCTAAACATTAACTTATGCCCCCATTTCACTGGAGCACAGAATACAATGATTGTGGCGGAAAGGTGCGGAACGCACTCCACAGAGGAGCTTCGGCATTTTCACACGGAAAATGGGTGAAAAACCTATGGAAAATTGTACCTTCGGAACACCTTTGGAACACCTTCAGAACGTTCACGGAATGTGGTCAAAAGACACGGAAAGACCTAAAAGCCCGAGGATTGCAAAGGAAGACCTTCGGATAATTCATGGAATGTTCACGGAAAGCACGGAACACTCGAGGAATGACTACGGCATCCGTGGATCCGTGGATGAATGCAAACGTTGGCGGAAATGACGGAATGTTTGCGGAAGGACTGCGGAACCTAAGGGAACACTGTTGGAAGACTTTTCCGTGAACGTGCTTTTGAACATTTTCAAAAGCACGTTCGCAGAAGATTTTGGCCTGTCGGAAGCAGAGGAATACATTTGAAATCATACGGAAGGGCATGGAATATGACGGCTCGACCGAGGAACGTTGGAGAATGATGACATTTTTGCTTCCGCGAGTCGGTCGTGTTCCAGTGAAATGGGGGTGTTAGGTACTGTACTGGAATAATAATTGAAAAAAGACTTTAATACTACAGCTTTACAATAGTTCAGATGATTATTCCTCTTCAGGCACTTCAGAGGAAACTGTCGGTTATTCAGGAGAAAGTCTTATTTCTTCAGAAGAGAGAGCCAACGTCATTACCTTTTTCTGATGCTTAGCCGGCGTTTGAGTGGCATCATAGAATTTAATTGGATAATATGTACATATAGTATTTTACTTCCGATATTCATTCGCACATGTAATATGATGCATGGGGTTTTACTTCCGAGTACAGAACTTGCGGATTATCTTGATTCATGGGAGGGGCCGGAACCGAGCCCCGCGAATAATGATGGCCTACTGTATATTTTATATATATATATATACACACACACATTTATGTATGTATGTATATGCACCAGTGGTTCTCAAATGATGGGGCGCGATGCGATGCCAGAGGGGGCACGTGTGACCCCAGGGAAGATGTTTTTTTTTCCCCCTGAACTTAAGTCAAGGAGGTATGATGAAGTGGCTGTAGCACTCCGCTTCACTGTGCTGTGGTGAGAAACGAGGAAATACTGTTGTGTTTATTGTGTCTGAAAACATTGACAGCAGACAACATGAGCCCAAATAAATTCAGGCGTCCTTTAAAGACATCACACCCCGATCACGTGATGAGCCGCATGAGTTTTTTTCATCGAAAATTTAACGAATATTACTAACAACTATCCCGCTTTGTGAATGCTACTCCAGCAAACCAGTGAGCTCTGTTAGCATGATATAAGGTGGAGTACCAAACTGCTCACTGTTAAACTCTTTATATATTGTACTCCTGTGTTTGCTGATCAATTGCTGATCAATTTGAAATTATTATTATTGATTTTTAGTTCATTTTATTTTTCAGTATCAAATGGTTCAAATTATTGGTCAAAAAATGTTGACCGTTTAAATAAGGATACTTTTTATTTCAGGCAAATTGATGCACTTTAAATCTTTTTGTTTAAAGACTAAAAATTTGTTAATAAAGTTATTCTTTGGAAGTTGATCTATATTTCCTTCCTTTTTTTGTATTCCATAATGATAAGGATGTATTACGTTTATAATGATACAGTGTTATACATAGGATTACTTATAACAGGTTTTAGACAAATAACACTGTTTATATTGGGGGGGAGGGGGTGAAATGTTTTCCTCTTTCGGGGGAGGGGGCACAGAAAATTATTGAGAAGCACTGACATGTATGTATGTATGTGTTTGTGTTTGTTGTATGTATGTATGTTTGTGTTTGTATTTATTTATTTATTTATTATACAAGTAAATTTGGCATAGGCTATCCTAGAGACAAGCTAATTCGATTCAAGTCATTTTCGACTGAAGTCGTCTCTCCTGGATCCAATTAACTCTCATCCTAGGTATACATGTATATGTTGTAATCTCTGGTGTGTGATTATGGAGCATGTTATGATTACACATCTTTTTGTTTTGAAGCCCTGCCAGACTGTCTACCAGGTCTTCCAGGATGCTGTGACCAGACTGATCCAGTATGGAGTGCTGATTGTCACCGATGTAAGAACTTTTGAGACGTTTGTGTGTGCCCTTGGTGTTGTGCTGCAAATCAGCAATGTATAGAAGAATCTTTTTTTTGTTGTTTATTTATTTGCTTTATCACTGTATTTGTTTGTTTATTAATTGCAGTATTGCCAAACGGTCTTTATTGCCAAAACTGAATGTGTAAATGTTTATTTCATCTTCCTGTATAAACCCACTATACAGACGCTCCCCAACATATATTTTAGTTAGGTTCCGGATGGCTGTACGTAAGGTGAAAAAAAAAAAGTAAGTTATTACTGTATGTTCCAGTGACGTTCATGCTGTACTATACACCATAAATATCATTATCGTATCTCATAAAACACCCCTAAATCAATTATTATAAACATGTCTGTCTGTCTGTCTTCCTTTTTCCCTTTTACTCAGGAGTCGCCACAGCGAATCATCTGATTCGCACGTTTGATTTGTCAGAGGGTTTTTTTTTTTAAACGTCGGATGCCCTTCCTGTCACAACCCTTTATAGTAAGGGACAGAAACACGCTGATGGCTTTGCAGCTACTCTTTACGAAAGTCAGCAAAGGTTCTTTTACATGCCTTTCACCATAGACAGTGAGAGACATGGCCCGCCTTTGATAACCCAGTTAGCCACACTGGGGGGGGCGGGGGGTGACAACCTTGTGGAGAGTGGGACTCGAACCCCCAACCTTTGGATCAGCGATCCAGCGCCCTATACCACTAGACCACTACTGCCCAAATCAATTATAACTGCCCAATTATAACTGCGCAAATTAATAATAAATCAATTATTATAAGCATAACATTGTAAAATATCAAATAGCAACATTAATTTCAAATAAATTAAATTCAAGCAAAATAATTTCAAATAAATACATTTTAATTAAATTCACTCATGAAATATCAAATACAGTATCAAATATAATCTTTAACATGTTCTGTGATGCAATCTTTCTACTTGTAAATGGTTCTGATGGTCGACGAAGCCATTTGGAAGAAACGTGCAACGTTCACATATTTTTCACCAGCATGAATTTTCTTGATAATAGCCGTCTTCGTTTCTAACGAGATGGCGCTGCCACTTTTTCTGATTACCACTATCACTAGTAGGCTTGCGCTTCTGAACAACCAGATTTGCTTAGGGTTACAAAAGTACACAAAACAGTGTAAGCACAAAGATCACAGAGACGACGTATTAACACAAGGGTAACACGCAGTGAACTGGGAAGAAGGAGGGCACGTTCAGTCTGTCGTTTCTAAACAGTGGACACAGCATCATGCGGAAGTAGTGTAGCACGCTAAACTCAAAATTTGACATAATTTTTTTTTTTTTTTTAAAAACGAATGAAGGTACGTTGGAGAGCATCTGTAGTAATGGTATATTAGGTGCAGTCTCTGATGTAATTAAGTTAACATGACTGACTTTGATTGTAGAATCTCAGATTTCAAACTCACATTATTAATATTATTATTATTATTATAATACACGTCATTTGCATTAAAGTTTCTAAATGCTCATTATTATTTATTAGTTTTTATTTGCTCTGTTTAAAAGTAAACAAAAAACACAAAATTTCTGTGATAATTCGGATCTCTGGTAAAAATTGTTGTCAGTACTTTACAAGACTGCTACATAAAGAGCCCACATTTACAAACACAGACTGTTACTGTTGAATTATTGGCAGCAAGTGAAATTTACATAATATTTTCTGTGCGCAACAGCCTGTCTTTAATGTCATGATTTTTTTTTTTTTTTTTTTTTGCCTTTTATCATAGAATTTTTCGGAATTGGTCTTTTTTTCCCCGATAAATGTTTTACCATATTCGATGTAATCTGCGCCCTGCTCCAATAAGCCCCCGCCACCCGATCTTACGTGTAATAACCGCCCATGTGTACTGGGAGTAAAATCGTAGATCAAACTTGCTAATTTTATTCGATCAGTCTCTGTAATGGTAAAATAAGGCGTTCACTGCCTGTAAAAGTGAGTTTACATAATATTTCAAGACCCCGTGCCACTGGGGAATGTCTATAATGTTCATCAGTAACATCACATTTGATTGTTCCGTCGTGCTTTGATGCTTAATGCTAAATATTTTGCTGTGTTCTCTTGGTAAATGTCCAACAACCAATGAACCATTAGAAACTGTTACAGCAAAACCATGGGATGCTCTGAATGAATAGAGCGATGAGCCAGATCGGGACCTATCAGAAAGTGATGACGAGTATTTTTCCACCCGATTCTCCTGCTCACTAACTTCATGAATTTAAGGACGTTTCTGGCGATGTGCTTTTGTTTGTTTGTGTTGTTTAATGTTCAACGTGCCATGTGCTAAAGTTGACATTCGTGTTGATTGGTTGGAATGTACTTTCAGGAAAATATTAAAAGGAACAGGGAGGGAAAAGTAAGGCGTCTTTTTTAAATTATGCTGTTTCCTGTTTATTTTCAGCTTTCATGTAAGTAGTTTGGTTGATATTGTTCTGTTATTGTTCATGTTTTCTATCTCGATGGTATAAGCACTTACCGTTCTACTCTGCTGGTAACATTTTAATAAGTGCCCACCCATTCCAATTTCAGGCGCCCTGGGCGCTTATCACGTTGAATACAGTAATTACGTCATAGTCACATCTACTCATCTGAGTCACTGGAAGTCTTCAAAAGACAACACTTTTAGAAGTACTACAATTCACACTTTAAGTATTCATCCTTGTTTAACCACTTAAAAAATATATCTGCCAAACAAGATCTGACTGATAGTATTCTTAGCCTGGATCCCACTGAAGCAGAATCAGAATGTAGTTTGTATGAAACTGCTGTATGACCTCTTTCACGTGCATAAACCGTTAATGTGTTAATAATTTGTATTAAACGGATTCTTGCAAATATAACGAAATCTGGAGGGCTGTAACTTTAATTATTTGATTTTTTTTTTTTTTTTTTAAAGATTGCTTCTCTTCTCGTGGCAACTTTTTTGTTTTTCATTCCAAGCATTGATCTTGTTTCGTGACTCGTATGTCAAGTTTTTGTAATCTAAGCACCACTAAATAAAAATGTATTGTGGAATCTGCAGTGAATGTGATCAGACATCACCAATATCTACTGTAAATCTACCTGCTGTTGTGTTCAGGTTGATCAGGAGGAGCTGAGCCCCACAGAGGAACCCTGGCCTAAAAAATTTCCAGAGTCTTTGTCCTGGAGGAGCGATGAGGAGGATGAGGATAGTGACTTCGGAGAAGAGCAAAGGGATCGGTATCTAAAGGTAAACTTTAGAAAATGGCACAAACCATTTCTTTGTATATGTTTGTGTATGTGTATATACTATGTATGTGTGCGTGTGTGTATATATATATATATATATATATATATATATATATATATATATATATATATATATATATATATATATAAAGTGTGTGTGTATGTATATATATATATATATATATATATATATGTGTGTGTATATATACAGTGATACCTCAGCTCACGAACATAATTGGTTCCTAGAAAGTGTGTGTAAGGCGAAAAGTTCGTCTTCCGAACATTTATTTCCCATAAGAAACCATTAAAATGAGAATAATCCGTTCCCAGGTCCCCATAAAACATAATTTTCTACTAAATAAGCCTTAAAACTACACAAAAATATACCTTATTTTATGTATAATAAATGTGCTTTTGTATTGTAATTAAAGAAATAAACTGTACTGTATAATAAAGTCGTTTTATTTACCTTTGTGATGGTAGTTGATGGCTTGATGGAATGGAGTGGGAGGAGGAGGGAGGGAGGGACTTACTGTTTGGAAGGAGAGTTTGGAAACGCCTACTGTTTGGAAACACCCTTAGCCACACACGCACCCTTAATAGCTTCCTTGTTCTTAAGGATGGGAGCAATGGTAGACTTAGCGTACTGGTACTGGGACGCTGAGTCACACAAACGCACACCTCGTTCGTGTTTTTCAATGATCTCCGCCTGTGGTGGGGTCTTTTTCGGTCCCATAATAGCAAAAGTACACTCAATATGGTCCAAAATGTCTAGCAAACACAAACCACTTCCGCATTCAAAGAAAGGGGGTGACGAACTGGGACGGCCCTTATTTTTAAAGTTTTTAATTCGTAACCTCTCACCTCGGCATTTTGTTCCATTTAATAAGAATCCACTTTGTGCAAAAATCATGAAAATGTAATCACTTTTAGGCTATGCTCAAGAACAATGAAATTTTGAAGTATAATACTGTTCGACCAAAAAACCATCTCTTTTCTGGCATCAGGGAATCTTTTCCTGTGGTCCTGAATGACCTGAAGGAGGAACTGATGTTGTTCTTCATCCTTAAATAGAAGGCCACTGTACTCCTGTATAAGGGCAACACCACGTTCTGCTATGTCATTCACAGCACGCAGTTTAGGCACAACCTTCAAAGCTTAGTTGAAATCTGAATCTTCTTTTCAGGTTTGTGGGTCCTTCTGCAAGAATTCATAGAGGTCATCTGCCTCTATCTCGCCCTATCTTCTGCATCTTCTACTCTAACACTAACTACCTTTATGTCCTCTCTTTATGTCCTCTACGTTATGTCTTCTCTTTGGTCTTCCTCTAGGCCTTCTGCCTTTTAGTTCCAACCTCAGCATCCTACTACCAATATACTCACTATCCCTCCTCTGTACATGTCCAAACCATCTCAATCTAGCCTCTCTGACTTTGTCTCCAAAACATCTTACATGTGCTGTCCCTCTGATGTACTCATTCCTGATCCTATCCATTCTCGTTACTCCCAAAGAGAACCTCAACATTTTCATCTCTGCTACCTCCAGCTCTGCCTGCTGTCTCTTCCTCAGCACCACTGTTTCTAAACCATACAACATCGCTGACCTCAACACCATCTTGTACACTTTGAGACAGCAGAGACTGTCATGGCGAAAACGTGTGCGGTTCACGACGCAAGAGAACCTCACCCATTTTTCAGGTGTTTGTTTAGCTGTTAGGAAAAGAAAAGCATTCAGTCAATCACACAAAATAAGTTGTTCTGAGAGAAAAGTCTTAGATTTGGACGACCAGCTTGCATTGGCTTATCGAATGCCCATTCCACTCTGATTGGTTTATCATGACTCCATGTCTCAACTTGGCCTTTTCCTGATTGGTCCCTTATGGAATCACGTTACGGGTCCAGCGTCCCTAACCCCAAATTGCTTAGGACGGACATTCTATATATTTTCAAGCTCCGTCATTTTGTGTCATTGCTCCGTGTTCAAGGTGAGCCGAGCATGGCCGAAATAAAATCATCATGCATTCATTTAATTGAAAAACTACTCTTACAATAGTCACATCCATCAGCCAAACATCTGTTGGTGCAGTAAGTCATACAATTGGGCTTCTATAGGTATAATCATTAACAATTTAAATATTTTTCAGAAGAGGTGACTTCATTGGACAGTTCTCCTTTTCAGGATTACAAATGTCTTTAAATAAAGGAAATACACATTCCAAAGCTATTACAACTGCTGTATTCATTTTCATATTCATTCTGTTCATGAATAATTTATTTGGGTATGTGATGGGAAAAAGTCCAGCAATTTGCAGTAAGATTTATGGAACCAAATATGACATTTCAGACCGGCAGGCCATAGGCCTTCCTCAGTTAATGGTTCCTAAATACACTGCGACACCGGTGGCACCTGATGCATCGTTATCTCCACATCAAGACTCAATTGTAGCTCCTATGTAGACAGTCATGGCTGAGGGTCTAAGTGAGTTTTATTTCAAGGGTAATCGAATTTCAAACTTTATTACCCCTTAATGGTTTTATTATGATTGGGAAAGGTCTAAAATTAGGTAGGAATGAATTTTATGATGTAAAGAATATGAACCAAATGGCCGTAACTTGCTTTTTGTAGAAAAAAATAATTGGGCTCATTTCCACCAGTTTGCAATATCTCTCTCTCTCTCTCTCTCTCTCTCTCGTTCGTTCAGATCTGAATTATCTAAAAATTCTCAGGGTGAAGGATGGAGACTGAATCACAGTCTGTTTCCTGCCAGAATGCTGGCAGGGATTGTATCAGAAATGTTTCAGCAACTGATAAGGCATTTAGTTGTGTGAGATGTACAGTATTGATCTTTTGATTATTACGCAGGATTTAAATACAGTCTGCCCTCTTCTTACGAAAACCCCTGAATATGAAAAATACAGTATACGAAAAACATTTTCCTAAATTTTTGTCCTCTGTATACGAAACAAGTTCTTCTTACGAAAAGCGCCAAACGCGCCATTCAAACAATGCACGAGTTGCTCTCTCTCATTGGCTGTCTCCCAACATCCCGCCCCGCTGGCCTCCCATTGGCCAGGAGGGCACTGAATTTCCATAGTACTGTACCTATAAAGCTTGTTTGTCACACGCGTAAAGGAGAGATGTACTGTTGATTCGTAAGTTTTCTGATTGTTTTTGAGAGTGTTCATTGCAGCTTATTTTTCATTTTTTTAAGTTGTATAATTCAGTAAATGTTTAATAAATGTGGTGCGCTCCGCTGAATGTGGGCAAAACGCGGCTCATCCGGACCTCCAATCCCTCAAGCAAACAGGTGAATGTTGAGTAATAAATAAGTATTCAAAGCGCACTTACCTGCTTGACAGATCAGTGGTCCGGATGAGCCACGCCCCCGTCTCAAAAGTTCCGGCGTCAGCTGCGACCAATGTGGCGTTCTCCGCCGAGTGTGGGCGGCGCTCGCATTTGGCGGAGCGTGCTATGGGGTCCCACAAATGTTTAATAATGAATGTAAAAATGAATTAAAAATGTTTAATAATGGTTTAATTAATAAATGTTAATAAAATGGTTTAATATGTTATTAAAATGTTTAAATGGTGTAATAAATAATTTTCTTTTATTTTAACACACGTTTCATACAAAATTGGTGTACTTTTATCATTTTTAAAGGGTTTATGGGGTAGTCTTGGGAGCCTTAGAATGACTCGCGCGTTTCACATGTAAAATGCGCCTCTATTTACAAAAACTCCAGGCTACGAAAAAGGCTCTGGAACAGATTAATTTCGTAAGAAGAGGGACGACTGTATATAGATTGTGGGTTCAGTTAATCAACATGACTGGGTGATATTTCTTTTAATTGTGTAAATGCTTTCACAGGTGAGCACGTCCTCTGAGCACCAGGAGTTTTTCACTTTTCTGCAGCGAGTGCTTAGCCCTGTACTGGAAGCCTACAGCGGGGCAGCCGTTTTTGTACACAGCCTACTCTCACCGATGACAGAAAGAGAATACACACAGAAACTGTTCAAATATCTTCTCTTGCGCACGGAGAAAGGAGTGGCAGCTTATGGTCAGTCATGCGTAACCTACAGCCCATCAGTTTATTCCCCACATTTTCCCTCATTCAATCTCATTTCTTAATTCTCTTTTCAGGAGAGAGTGCTACACACTACCTCGTGAAAAACACAGTCAAAACATTTAAAGAACTGGCGGTGAGATAGAAATGACCAAATAAGTATTGCAATAGATTTTTGAATCAACAAAGATATATCAGTGAGAGAATGCATGCAGTAATGGTGTCTGTTTGATTGACAGGTGCTGAAAGAGCGCAGTGAGAACGGTGTTTGTCGTCTGGAACTCGGTTCTGCGTTCCATACTCAGGCCAACCGGAACAAGCTTTTGCAGTACATCCTGGGCTTTACCCTGCTGTGAGCCATGTGATTTAAGTTCTTCGTCTTGCTCAAGGGCTTCTGTATCTCTAGGCTACAACAACTATCAAAGGTGCTAATCTATGGATCATTTACCTAGAAGTGCCTTCAGCACACACCTGGGACTGGGTCCAGCCCAAATTACGCAATGTTTTTACACCTGTGACAGAGAATGGATGCGCCTGACTAACTCACTTGCCCCTCATGCTTCACTTGGCTGTGATCATTATTGTTGACTATTCTTTGTTTTACTTTTTCTCCTGGTTTTCGATTGAGGTTTGTTTTAGCACAGAGAAGTAAAGGAATGTGTAAATAAGTTGTATTCAGTGTAGAAGAGTGCACTTCTAAGTTCTTTGGTGTAGGTATTTAATTGTAAGGGCATTACAATTACAATTACAGATTACAATTGCTGGTCAGTCTGCATATCGGAAGTGTAGCTCCTGTCTTTCACTTGATTGTCTTATATTTTTTAGGGCAAAAAAAAAAAAAAAAGAATGACGCCTGAACCTACTCACGAGATCAAAATGTAGAAAGAAATATAAAGGACACAGATTACATTACGGACTATATTTGACTGGGTATGTAATAACTGCATGTAGCGGTAGTCCTAATTTTGTGTAGCTCTACTTCAAGCACTGGTCTGGAGGCACATGGGCTCCTTTTAGAATCGACTTTGCAAGATTTGCATCGACTTTCACTTCAGAAGGAAGATGATTATGGGTTAGCTATTTCAATACGAACGATGTGATCCACTGACAAACTGCCACAGATGTGGTATAATTATAAATATCCCTAAACGAAGCCCCACAGGTTGTTTTATTTAATGATCTTTATGTTAAACTACAGGAGTGTTCTGTACACAGCAAAAGGTTTGGGGAATCAGAGTCAATATGATTCTGACAATAGTCAGAATGAGAGGATTACCATGCGAGAGCAGGAAATGAAGCTTTGGTCACTGCATCCTATGTGGTACCACCTAGATTATCGGTGAGATTTCTTTTCACCCAGGGCAGCATTCAAAAATTAATGTAACTTTAATCATTAAAATGTCGATCAAGATCATCCTTAGAAAAAGAAAAAAAAAAAAACACCTTTTATGTGAAAGTTGCACGAGTTACTCCTTAAAAATAGCTAGTAGCTGTAGTCTGAATGTGCTGCTTCAGTGTGCCACTGTAAAGGAGGTGCATTTTTATTTATGTAATTTTTTTGCATCAGTATATGTCAACAAAGACAGTCTTGGCTTCTTTACAAGCGTGTCCCTTTTTATAATGCGTGATATCTACTCTTTAAGAATGGAGGAGGAAAAAAGACAGAAAAAGAAAATCCCTTTCAGAGTGCATGGCACCGAGCAGTTATCACAGTGTTTGGTTGTGCACAAAAAACCCCCAGTAGGTAAAGGCTGAAGCAAAAATAACTTTGTTGAGTTTGCACAATTGCATGTAACCTGCACAGAGCACTGGATGCTTCCTCTTTTTTTTTTTTTTTTTTTTTTTTAGCCTTTTTAATTCTTGTAGTAGTTTTTTATGAACGTGATACCACAGTTGTATGTCTGTTCTTTATGAATTAATATTATTTATAAATAGTGCTTCAGATATTCTTTACTGACTAGTGCACTATTATGACTTTGTGTGAATTCTGAAGCTTAAAATGCTCTGTAGTCTCCTTTTAAATGTTCAATGCCTTTTAAATTTGCATAGTGTGCAGTTGCATGTACATATGACCCTTTTGTTTTGTTTTGTTTTTTTTTTTTGTTCCCCTGAAGGTTGTTGGTTTCCAAAATGTGACTGGTTTTATTGTACTATTTTTAAATTGTTTGACAATAATTTTTGCTTCTTTTTAATGGTAAGAAAATGCATAAAGTTAAATGTCATAAATGAATTAATTGTTTGAGTGCTCAACTTGGTAGTGTGATTAAATGTGAAAGTGCAACTAAAGAGCACAGGTTCTTCGGCCTCAATACAATTATATGGGCTGCTTATATCAAACACGAGGATATGGTGTATTGCTGTGGGGTTTTTTTTTTGTTTGTTTATTTGTTTGTTTTTTGTTTTGTTTTTTGGCACAGAAATTGGAAGACTTTGTCAAAACATACTTGTTGGACTAAAACCAAAATTATATTCATGTAACTTAAAATATTAACAACTTTACCAATTATGAATATTAACGTTGATATTGTACGATAAATTTAGAAAAGTAAGTAAAGTGGTACGTATTTTATGAAGTTGGCTTGCAGGTTATACAGCTCATAATGTTGATTATTACTCACATCTTTGCTCAACAAGCATTTTAATACAGAGTCCTTTAGTTCCTGTTTTAAATGTGTAAGCTTCAGTTTCCTAATGTATCTCCTTCATGTTTCATGCTTATTCAGCATTTTCACATGTACACGTCTTGTTTTTAAAATAAATTAATCATAGACTTGACTGATTTGCACTCCATGGACAATTGAAAACTTGAGTTTGGGTTGTGAAACAACACCTCAAAGATTTCAAAGAAAAAGAGGTAAAGTACAGAAATGCAGAAGCACTTCATATTGTTGGAAAATCCCTGATTGTTCTATATCTATGATTTAAAAGAAAAAAAAGCACGATGTGCGGTATTCTGTTTGCAGCATACCATTACAACTTTGTACCCCTTCTAATATCAAATACGTACACGTGTACATACACACAGTACACTTTGTATTAGACATCAAAACTTCTGTGATATACTGTACAGTGATCCCTCGCTACTCCGAGCTTCAGTTTCTGTGGCTTCAGTGCACTGAGGGTTTTTAAAAAATGTTAATTGAAAAATAAACAAATAAGGAAAAATAGGGAAAACATTGAGGAAAATGCCACAAAACAAGGCCAATTATGCAAAAAAAAAAAAAAAACAACGCACCCCCCCCCCACCACACACACACACACACACACACACACAAAACTACAGTGGTACCTCACTTTACAAAATTAATCAGTTCCACAGATTTTTTCGTAACCTGCATTTTTTTGTAAATTGAACCGCATTTTACATGTAAAACGCGTAATTCGTTCCAAGGCTCCCAATACCACCCCCGACACCCTTTAAAAATTATTAAAGCATACCTTTAAAGACATCCTTCTGCTTCAATATCGTACCAATGGTAGACGGGTTTGGCCATATTCCTTTGTGATATCACTCGAGCCCTTTTCTTCTTCTCACTCGCAATGGAAATCACACACACACACACACACACACACACACACACACGCGCGTGCACATGTGTTGACCATGTCTTCTTAGCAGAGTTATAATCTTATGGACGGTTAAAAGCCTGGGTCAAGGAAAAAAAGCATAAAACAACAGTAACGCTGTCCTTTACAAGACAATCATCATGGTAGTTTCAGCTCCATAATAGGAAATGGGAGGCAGCTGCGTCAACCCTCCTAGCTAATGGGATACCCGTCCAAGATGGCGCTCGCGTGAAGGCAACATGAACGACAGCTTAGTTGTTAGCCAATGGGAGGCCAGCAGGGCGGGATGTTTGAACGTCATTGATGGAAGAGCAGCTCATGCGTTGTTTGAATGTTTGAACGGCGCGTTTGAATTTTTAAGATGGCGCTTTCGTAACGTGAACTTGTTTCGTATACAGAGACAAACATTTTAGGAAAATACGTTTCGTAACCTGCATTTTTCGTTCGGTGAGACTTTTGTAAAGTGAGGTACCACTGTACTTGCATTTTTCTGTGAGGTGTGCATCTGAGTGCGCATGCACGTCTGTATGTGTGTGTATTTATATTTTATTTACATCTTGTGCATTATTTTTGAACGTTTAATTGTTATTATAAGAATTTATAGCATTGAATATGTATTTATTGATATTATATACACATACATGTATTCATACGTCAGTCAGGGGGTTAATCCTACATCGCGGAAATTAGTGGTCGTGTGGGGGGGGGGTCTCGGTCCCTATTAATCACAGAAAGTGAGGAATCCCTTTATAAAAATAATTAACATTTTTGGAGTAAAAATCACAAAACATGTTTAGCATCTAAAAGTGATTTTTAGGGTGGCACGGTGGCGTTAGTGGTTTGCATGTCCACATCACAGATAGAAGGTCCTGGGTTCGATTCCCAGCTCGGGCATTTCTGTGTGGTTTGCATGTTCTCCCCGTGCTTGCATGGGTTTCCTCCAGGTTCTCCGGTTTCTTCCCACAGTATGCACAGTACATTTATTGGCCTTTCTAAATCGTTCATATGTGTGACTATGCCTGTGTATGGTTGTATGAGTGTGAGCCCTGCGATGGCCTGATGAGCTGTCCAGGGTGTACCCCACCCTCGCCCATAAATTATGGTCATTATTTATGGGGTTACCACCCATATATTTACAGCCTAGTGGGGAAATAGAACAGAAAATAATAAAAAATAAAATGATTAAATATAGGCTGCATTATAATTCCACAATCTTTTAAATCGGGATATTAACACAAAGGATGCACCACGTTGTAGGGAGGACAGTGTTGAGGAGGGGAATTAACAGAGCTGTTGGGAGGAAGAGGACAGAACAAAGTCATAGCAAAAGGAATTTGAGAGATCAGCACAGTGTGTGGGAAAAAATTAAGGAGCATGTCGAACGCAAGCCATCTCACGAAAAATGTGTGTGTGGTGGTTTTACCCAACAAGAGGCAACTGAACATTGCTGTTGAGGTAAGTCACAGCTTTGACATTATAATTAGCATGTTCTTCTATGGCATTACTAATGTGTGTCCGTATATATATGGACTATGCATTGCACCGAGTTAAAGCATGCAGTCACCCTCCCCACCACCGTGTGTGTGTGTGTGTGTGTGTGTGTGTGTGTGTGTGTGTGTGTGTGCACGTGAATATTTTAATATTTTAGCTAAAGTCTAGGGGGCAAGAGGTAATTACCCAACTTTCTAAATTACTTGGGATTAGAGATCTGCATCTGTTTGGCCTGACTTTGCAAAAGAGTGAGTTGTTTAAGATTTGTGAATATCATAAGCATGTGTAAGTTCTGCTTTTTCATTCTTTTTTTTTTTTTTTTTTTTTTTTTTTAAATCGTGTAATATCTGAGATAGTTGACCTTCAACATGTATATATAAAACACACACTGACCCATTTTTATTCAGTTACTCATGTGATATATTTCCTGGTAAATATGACTTTTTCCTAGAAAAGGACCACTTATTCCTCGACCTGGAGAAAAAACTCGTCACCTACTTCTCAAAAGCATCGAAACCATCAGCACTGCCGGTAACAAGCAAATCCCCATGACCTTTAAGAAAATAACAGGAATTGTTGTAATGTCACGGTAACATGGACAACTTTGTGTGTTGAAACAGGACAGGATGATTCTTCATCTAAGAATTCAGTACTTCATAAGAAATTGTCAGACAATTGTGTAAGTGTGAATGAGGAAAAAAAAAAAAAGCTTTGTCATTGCTTGAGTAATTTAAGATTGTGTTTCATTGCTGTATTCAAGTTGCTGTTATTTCTGTCTCATTTGTTTGCTCCTGTATCTGACTTAAGAGAGAGGAAGGCCCGTAGTCTGTACTATGCTGATCTGAAAAACAGAGTGTTGAGCTCTAAATGTTGTGGGCACGAAGGTTTGTACTTCCAGCTGGCTGCATACGCCTTACAGGCAGACCTCGGTGACTGCAAAGAGGAAGTGGAAACTTACTTCTCTCCCCAGGACTATTTTCCTCCTTGGGTGAGCCATCATGTGTAGAAATATGTTTCGTTCAAAATAATAATGTGTATGCATAGTTTATATACTGTATACACTGCTCAGACGTTAAAATGAACACAACCTGTCTGGTCTGTGGCTAGGCAGCCCCATACATAGCAAAGTGCAGTGCACTGTATTCTCACTCCGTTCTTCCATAACCAGCATTAACACCGTCAGCACTTTGCAATGGTTGGTACAGTTGGTGTACATGTCTACCTCACAGCAAGTGGGACCTAATTTCAATTCTGGGACTCGTGTATTTCTCTGTAGAGTCTGCCGTTCTTCCCCTGGGCTTGGGTGGAATTCCTTTGTGAATACAGGGATCCCTCACTTTCCGTGGTTAATTGGGACTGAAATCCTCTTGCGACCACTGAATTCCGCAAAGTAGGATCAAACCACCCCACCACCTCACTGACATATACGTACATGAATGTGTGTATATAATATCAATAAATACGTATTCAATGCTATAAATGCTTATAATAACAATTAAACATTAAAAAATTAATGCATAAGATGTAAATAAAATATAAATAAATACACACAGGGCAGTGCTGGTCCAGTGGTATAGAGCGTAGGATCGCTGATCCTAAGGTTAGGGGTCACTGCCGCCGCCCCCCCCCCCCCTCCCATCCCCAGTGCAGCTGACTGGGTTATCAAAGGCCGGCCATGTCTCTCACTGTCTATGGTGTAAGGCAGGGGTCACCAACCTTTTTGAAACTGAGAGCTACTTCTTGGGTACCAATTCATGCGAAGGGCTATCAGGTCGATGCACACTTCTGAAATAACAAATTTGCTTAATTTACCTTTAACTACATGTTACTATTATGTAATTATATTCATTGATGTGAAGATATTGTTTTGATTTTAAAAAATAGGAAAAAATTTAGATGCAGCTCAATGGCACGTGGTACTATGAAGTTATGGGCCTGCTCTAAAAATAGCAGCGAACAGGCCCACGGGCAAAGTCATGTTGTCCTTGTGAGCGACCTCGTGTCCACAGGCATCATGTTGGTGACCCCTGGCGTAAGGCATGTAAAAGAACCATTGCTGACTTTCACCAAGAGTAGCTGCAAAGCTGTCAGCGAGTTTCTAATCAGGAGTCGGAGCCCCCTGAGGCAATTCGTTCACAGCAACGTTCTGGCAACTCATGCAGTGGCACTGGAACCCAGTAGTATTGGCTTCGACCCTTCCATTTTATCCTTCTGGTGGCGCCGAGAGGGGGGACTTGCTGCTTGGGTAACTGCCTGTCCTCCATACTTCCTATTCAGGTTCTGCGCACTGGAGAGTATCACCAGCCGGGATACCAGCCAGAGCGCAACTCCATAGTCCTTCGAGACTGACGGAGGCCTACTACCACACACACACATATAGACACGCGTGCACGCACACAGATGCACATGCACGTACTCAAATGCACAACTCATAAAAATGTAAGTAGTTTTGATGGGAGGTTTTGTGTTGTTTTTTTTGTTGTGTTTATTTATGTTTTTTTTTTGTTTTCCTCATAATTGGCCTCGTTTTTGTGGCATTTTCCTTAACTTTTCCCCTTATTCTTCCTTAATTTCCTTATTTTTTAATTCGATGAATATTAAAAAAAAAAAAAACCGCGATCCACTGAAGCCGCATGAATTGAAGTGCGAAGTAGCGAGGAATCCCTGTAATTGTTTTAGTGTAATATTGATCGGATTGAATTCAGTAAGTATATGGACAAATGAAATTTGAAGTAGAAGCGCTGTGAAACATTCATTCATTCTTTTTCTGTACCACTTAATCCTAATTTTGGTTGTGGGAAAGCTGGCACCTATCACTGCCTACTGTGGGAGCAATAATAAACTATATTTTACTTGGACCATTATCAGCACTTGTATGTTATGTCTCCGTGAGTGTGGACTGTAAACCATTTGTTTACACTGAAGGGGTTTGAAAAAGTCATCACAAAAATATGTATTGATTTAAAGTGTGAATAATATACTGTTACATCAAATTACGCAATTATGGAATTCTAAGATGAATATTGACACCAGAAAGTTCGTGTAGTTTTGCATGTTTTTCATATGCTTGCGTGGGTTTTGTCTGTGTATGAATTTGGTCTCCCACGGACCAAAGACATGCAGACTAGGATGGTGTGTGTGTGTGTGTGTGTGTGTGTGTGTGTGTGTGTGTGTGTGTGTGTGTGTTGGAACTATGATGGTCTCCCCCAGGAAAAATTTTTGAATTTTGGGCTTGTAGAAGGCATTTGAAGTCATTTTTAGAGTATAAAAGTGCCTTCACATCCAACATATTTTGAAGCAATTACACACTGAAAACTTGAATCGAGATCTGGTAAAAGCAACTACAATTTTAATGTTCAAAAATAACAGGTGTAAAATACACAGCACCTTCAAAAACATGTCACTGTAAATACTAAACTAGAAAATACAAACCTTCAAAACATGTATTTAGTAAAACTAGATTTACTTCTTGCATAGGTCATCTTATATAATGAAATTGTACATTTCAACTATCCCATGTCATTTTAAATTGATGAAATAGAAATGTTTCATGTTATTCATATTTAACTACCAATATTCATAAATACATACAAAAATGTACATACATAGACATGCTTTTACATACATGTACATGGTATACATACGTGTGTGTGAAAGTGTGATAGTATAGCCTAATATAGCATGTATAGTTTATATACATAGTACTGTACATGTGTATATATATATATATATATATATATATATATATATATATATATATATATATATATATAAAATACAGGCCTATGTGTAAAGGCTATGTTAGACTTAAACAACTAGCGGCAACTCGCCAGTAGCCTGCACAGGCTACACTGCTGTGGCAGTGCTGCCACCTGCTAGTTAATTATACAGATCTAGTCACTCCACAGGCATTATGTCCTGTATTCTATATCTATAGACAGTTTATGCAAAATTATAAAATCTTTTCACTAACAGGTTAATGGCTCAAAACTATATATAATGCTGGAGAGGTCTAAAATATGACATATAAATATCCGGAGATAAATATAATGCCGCATGCCAATATTATAATTGGCAACATTGAACGGGTTTATAATATCATGTTTATAAATATATATGCTAAACAGCACGGTGCTTCAAACATTGCTCACTGAGACATCTCGCAGTCTAAATTTAGATCTATAGATAATTTGTAAAGCAGGCTGTTACCAGAGTCATGGCTTGTTGCTACAGTTGCAGCCTCTCCTGCAGGTTGTGCAAGGCATGTTTTTTTCTTGGCTCTGAGTCATTAGCATCCTTTTGGACATTTTGATTTGAACGTTTGAGGAACTTTCTGATGTCCATTATTATTCCCGTACAGAATCCCGCTGTAACTCAGAAAGTCAGGGTCGCAAGCACTCGGCTCTCCTTGTCCATGATGGTTTAATACATGTAGTTGTCATACTGGAAATTCCCAAGATCATGACCAGTTGAAAACTGTTTAGAATTATTGTACATGTATAAGGGGGGGGGGGGGGGGGATTTCCCCCACACATTGGATTCTAGACAGGGCTTAAAGTAATTTACAACAGTTATAACCAACTTCTTTGTCAGTCCCTTGCAATGTTCCCTCTAATTTTTCATATGTCTGGGCATACAGACAACCTCCCTGAGCACACTGAGGACCACTGTGAGCAACATCAGAAGTGCTCGTTGGGGCCACACACCAGTATCACATCTGGGATCATAGAAAGTTTCATGGCTTATTAAACACAGTTTTATAGCTGACATCATTTTCCTCCCTGAATTTGATATACGACTCGATATATGACTAGCATTTTGTGTACTGCCATGTCTGTGCTCTCATCTACTATCAGGGTAGGCCAGGGTGCATTTTTAACCTTACACAGAGTCTCATTCTGCACTGTCTCATTGATTGAGTTCACAAATTCAAAGGCATAGTTTTTGCTTCGCCAACTTTTCTGGTATATACTCACATACTTTGCGCAGTTCTTTTTTACTTTGGTTTGGGGAGCCGACGTATCACATTCACTGCCCGCTCATTTCGTCATGATAAGGGGTTAGTATTAGTCACTTCACGCCACCGCACTGTTCTTATTGCTATGAAACGTGTATGAGCAGAGCACGTGACGGTGCCGTGATTGGCTGCATAGCGTAATTGCATCGTATCGTATGATTGGCTGGACACCTGTCACTCAATGAATTACACAGCAAAATAATACAGAAAAGGTTATACAGAATAAAATTCCTCTGGGTTTTCCGTTTCTAATTTGAAAATGCCAGTGAGTGTGGGTAGGTGTGTGGGCGGCTCTATCTGGTTGTCATTTGAGTCAGCAAGAAAACATTTTTTTTTTTTTTTTTTTTTTACAACTATTGTTACTCTCAGTAGAGATCATCCTCTGGTAATTCCATGTAATTAGCGTTTCTTACCACAATATCAGCACGATATAAAGGATCAGGATAGATAAGTCAAAGCAATTCACTATGAAAATCCACAATAAAACAAATAGATGAAAATAGGAATCGTTATACCTAAGAATTCTGGATGAATGAAATGAGATTTATGAATAGAAAAGAGAACTAAAAGTAAACTAACAACAGAACAAAACAAGGTGACAGTGGACTGAAGTGAAGCAATCACGGAATGTCACATTGTCCACGGTACTGTTTTAATAAGAAATTTAAAATATATAGTACGTTTCCCATAGCTGTAGCATTCATTGTTAATGATAACCACCCCGGAACTTGCATTATGGGATTAAACAAGTGAAGTGGAAGATGGCATGTCTCGTTGTGTGTGTTATAACATGAATTAAACACGGTTAAAGTTAAATCTGGGAAGTGTATGTTACATTTGGTGACGAGAAAAACCTCGAAAAAGGACATTTACTTTACATTACCTGGGCCCTGGAGCAATATTTTACACCACAAGCGAATATTGGTAGTTGGATGTTGAGGTTGGAACTACCAGGCAGAAGGCCTAGAGGAAGACCAAAGAGACAATTCATGGATGTGGTGAAGGAGGACATGAAGGCAGTTGGTGTAAGAGAAGAAAATGCAGAGGATAGGGTGAGATGGAGGCAGATGATTCACTGTGGTGACCCCTGAAGGGAAAAGCCGAAAGGACAAGAAGAAGAAGCGAACATTCCATACGAGAGACACATGTTCCGTAACATGTGGCAATCGGCAACAGAGACTATGGAACAGTTTATTATAAGATTACGACAGCAGAGTGAATCATGTGAATTTGGTGATTTAAACTCTGTGGATATCCAGATCAGAGACCAGGTTATTCAGAAGTGTCACTCAAACCAGCTTAGAAGGAAGTTTTTGGACCGTGGAACTGCACTTGATTTGAAGACACTCAGAGATATAGCAAGAATTTATGAGGAGACTGAGAGATAAGCCACAACAATGGAAAGTTTAAGTGTGGAAGTTAACCATTTGTTGGTAAAAGGGAAGCCAAAGTCTGGCCAGTTTCAGAAGCGTCATCCAAAGTTCAGATGTTACAGTTGTGGGTATGAAGGTCACACATTGCAGGGACTCAAATTGTCCAGCAAAGTCAAAAAAGTGCAGGAAGTGTAAAATGACATGACATTTTGAGAAATGTAAAACCAAGCCAAAAGATGATTACAAAAGGAATACTCGCAACCCTAGACAGGAGAAGACAGTCAACAAGGTGGATACAGAACAAGATGAAGGAAGTGGATCAGACTTTACCTTCAGTAAAGAAGCGAATACTAGAGAATACTACTAGAGAATCCAAAGACTGTGAAGGGGAGATAACTGTAGGTGTCGGCGGTGTGAAACTGAGGATGCTGATAGATTCTGGTACAACATGCAACATTGTCGACAGAAATACCTGGGAACATTTGAAAGCCAGGAGAATAAATTGCAAATCCAAGAAAGAGATGAAGAATATTTATCCATATGGATCTACAAAATCCATACAGGTGGCTGGGACATTTACATGTGGGGTGAACTGCTGTGGTAGGAACTTGGATCAGGTTGAGTTTACTGTGATGAAAGTAAAGGGACCATCCTTACTGGGGAGAAACACAGCTATACAGCTTGGAGTGTTGAAATTGGGACCTGGTGTGAATGCTGTGGGTAGTTCTGACTCTATCGAGAAGATCATGGTGGAGTATAAAGACTGTTTCCAAGGCTTTGGTAAACTGAATAATTTTCAGCTGAACATTCCAGTAGATCCGAATGCGCAACCTGTAGCGCAACCCTTGCATCGCATACTGTATCATCTACGTGACAGACTTGCTAAGAAACTGAATGAACTAGAAGAGTTGGACATTATTGTAAAGGCCGACAGGCCAAGTTCATGGGTGTCACCTGTTGTTGTGGTCCCTAAAGGTGAAAATTACATAAGACTGTGTGTTGACATGAGACTGGCAAATGAATCAGTGAGAAGAGCCAGACATCCGATTCCGACCATCGACGAAGTTCTACAAGATTTCAACCAGAGCAAGATTTTCAGCAAGCTTGACATCAAGTGGGCCTACCATCAGATAGAGTTGTCAGAAGATGCAAGAGACATCACCACCTTTATAACTCACAAAGGACTTTATCGTTACAAACGTAATCACCAATCAGTTTATTTTACACCAAAACACCAATCAGTTTATTTTACACCAAAACACCAATCAGTTTATTTTATTTCATATTTAGATATTAAGTATTGTTTAGATTTAGTTAAAAAGGGATTACTACATTAACAGTATTTAGAGATGAGAAATCCATTTACTTTATTAATTATTAGTGTTAATGTTAGTACAGGTCAATATAATTGGTTTGTTTTGTTTTTCTTGAAGAAGAAAAGGGATGTAGCATTCATTGTTATTGATAACCCCCTGAACTTGGTATATTCCGGTTCTAAAATGCATTATGGGACTAAACAAGTGAAGTGGAAGGCGACATGTTTGTTGTGTGTGTTATAACACGAATTAAACACTGTTAAAGTTAAACCTGGGAAGCGTATGTTACAATAACTAAAATAACAATGAAATATAACTTATAAATATGACTGACTGAAGAAAACAGTTAAATTTCACCACTTATTTATGATATGGAGTTATCTATCAGGTAAAAGGACAGGAGAGATGATGGACACTGTTTTACAGATGTATGTTGAACTTTTGGACACTTTTTTTGCGATCATTGAAAATCTTGCCACAAAGCAAAGAGTGAACTTCTAGCTGTGGTGATTCCAAATTTTTAGAGGTTGTATCCGTTATCGATACAGATCTATTATTAATACATGTATCACTAGAACCAATCTTGGCTGACCCCGGTACACCCTGGACATTACAGGTGATGTAGAAAAGTCTACAGCGTTGCTTGAAAGTTTGTACTCCCTTTATTGCTCAGGGGCAGAATCGGGAATTTTGATATGGGGGCTGGCAGTGTGAAACTCCCCAAAAATACTTTTCAGTCTAGATGTCAAATATGTGCTTTCTGGGCATTTGATGGTGTAGATTCATATGCCATATCTATAAAAATCTAATGAGGCATTTTTCAATATGAAAACATTAAAATAAAGAAATAGGAAGTGATTAAGTTCTTCCTCAGCTGTTATTGAAGGGTAAGAAGACCAATAGGTCTACAATACTGTATGCTCTCCTAAGCTCGAACTAGGTAATGAGAGAGAGATTTCCTTTCGGCTTTTTCTCCTTTTCAGGGGTCACCACGGCGAATGATTCGCATGTTTGGTTTGGCATAGGTTTTTACGTCGGATGCCCTTCCTGACACAACTCTTTTATCAAGGGACAGAAACACGCTGACGGCTTTGCAGATACTCTTTACGAAAGTCAGCAATGGTTCTTTTACATGAACCTCTCACCATAGACAGTGAGAGACATGGCCGGCCTTTGATAACCCAGTTAGCTGCACTGGTGGGGACAGTGACAACCTTGTGGGGACTCGACCCCCCCAACCTTAGAATCAGCAATCCAGCACCCTATACCACTAGACCAGGGGTGGACAATCTTATCCGCAAAGGGCCGGTGTGGGTGCAGGTTTTCACTTAGCCACACCTTCCACCTGTTTCCACCAATCACTGTTTCAATTCTAAAGTGGAGCCATCTTGGTAAGATCACCTTGCTTTAAGTCTTAAACAGTAATGTGATCTCACCAAGATGGCCCCACTTCAGAATTGAAACAGTAATGTCCAATCTAGGTTTTGTTTTTCTTTTCTTTTGATGATCAGTGATTGGTGGAAACAGGTGGAAGGTGTGGCTATTGTTTGGTTGAAGTGAAAACCTGCACCCACACCGGCCCTTTGCGGATAAGATTGCCCACCCCTGTACTAGACTATCATTGCCCTAAGCTCGAGCTAGGTAATATCTCAAAGTTTTTCCATGAAGCAGAGGGAGTCATGCGTATCATTATCTCGTCAAGCTTCAAGTGTCATCAGCATCATTTCTAAAGTAACAACTCAACTCAAAACATGGTTCCGCAAAAATAAGAGGGGGCATGTGCCATGTGCAAAAAAACAACAACAAAAAAACTCACCACCCCCAAATCCATACTGGGTACTTTCCAGAGTTATGCAAAAACGTTACTTTAAAGCGTGATTAGATTATTAGATTTTTACACAAATCCTGAATGTAGACAAAGAAAACAATTAAATGAAAAAACAAACAAATAATATTATTCGTGGTTATTTGTTTATTGCTGAAAGTAGGGGCAGTGGTGGCCTGGTGTTAAAGGGCGCTGGATCGCTGATCCTAAGGTTGGGGGTTCGAGTCCCGCTCTCCACAAGATTGTCACTGTCTCCCCCAGTGCAGCTAACTGGGTTATCAAAGACCGGCCATGTCTCGCACTGTCTATGCTGAAAATGATCCTATATTACATACAGTATCTCTGGGGGACAAAAGTATGTGAGCCACTAGGATTAAGGGTTAAAAGTCTGATGTTTTAGATCATATTTGAGAAGAAATATACAAATATTAAAGGGTTTTAAAACTGAAAGTACTCCTGATTTAAAATGTTACAACTTTATTTCTGGTGGAGACATATGAAAAAATGTATTTCAATACAGTACATGTTTTCAGAACTATATAAAGTAGAAAAGGTATAAAATGGATCATGTGAAGGATTTTCAGAATCCATTGCACAAATGCAAGTTATAATCTTAGGTGTGATGGGAAAATTGTGGGATACTGTACTGCAATACTTTCTTTCACAAACAATGTTTTGGTCATAGAGATTTTTTAAATTGTATCCTGAATTATTCTTTAAAATAAACATTCTGTATTATTAGATTTTGATAAAACGTGGATACGACTACGTGGTGCAGTTCACCCCAGACCTACACAGAGAGCTGAGGGGAATGAGTGCTTATGACGCTTCTCTGTGGTTCATCGAGGAGGCCTGCAGTCTAAGTGATGTACCGCTCACATTCTACAGCGTGAGCAAGGTCAGAATCAAAACTTGCAGAAGTGATCAGGAATCATATTCAGGTAAATTAATATCGCCATCTCAGATCCATAACTGCATTTTTATAGGATAAAAAAGAAAAGCGAGCCAGTATGCTGCTGGGCCTTGCTTTGACGGGACTGCACATATACGACATAGAGGTGCACACCATGAGTACTTCAGAAAATACAGTTAAAATTATACTGAGGTATCTAGGGTGAGTTTATGTATTAATCATTTACTTTTTTTTGTCCCCAGAGAGGCAGTGGAGAATATCAGCTAGTGTATGAATTTGCCTGGTCAAGCATAGATCGTCTTAAATTTCAGGTATGTTTTTGTATGGATTTCTTTCTATATAAGATTAGCTTGCAAAGCAAAGTTGTGTGTGTGTGTGTGTGTGTGTGTGTGTGTACGTGTACTAGTATATATACAGGGTGTCCCAGAAAATGTATACACACTTTAAATAATTGTTTTGTTTTGTCACCCCAATGTGGCTCACTGGGTTATCAAAGACGGGCCATGTCGCTCACTGTCTATGGTGAGAAGTTCATGGAAAAGAACCATTGCTGACTTTCATAAAGAGTAACTGCAAAGCCGTCAGCGTGTTTCTGTCCCTTGCTAAAAAGGGTTGTGACAGGAAGGGCATCTGACGTAAAAACCTCTGCCAAATCAAACGTGCGAATCAGATGATTCGCTGTGGCGACTCCCGAGTAAAAGGGAAAAAGCCGAAAGGAAGACAGACACATATATATATATATATAGCGTAGGCCTCCGTCAGTCCCGAAGGACTATGGCTGCGCTCTGGCCAGTATCCCGACTGGTGATACTCCCCAGTGCACAGAGCCAGGGTAGGGAGTAATGAGGGACAGGCTGTTACCCAAGCAGCAAGTCCCCCCCTGTCTCGGCGCCACCGGAAGTATCCAATGGAAAGGCAAGTGCTGATACGACTGGGTTCCAGTGCCACTGCAGGAGAGAAACTACGGTCAATTTAGAACGGCCAATTAACCTACAGTGCACGTCTTTGGATTGCGGGGGAAACCGGAGCACCCGGAGGAAACCCGCACAAGCACGGGGAGAACATGCAAACTCCACACAGAAACGCCCAGGCCGGGAATCGAACCCGGGCCTTCTTGCTGTGAGGCGGACGTGCTAACCACTACGCCACCGTGCCACCTATATATATATATATATATATTCACACAGAAATGCATTTTATTGTCAGAAATAAAGCAAATAATTTTTATGCATATTGACTGCTGGCACTGTACTGTATGTGTATACACTTACTATATATATATATATATATATATATATATATATATATATATATACAGTATAGAAAAACATTAACAAAACATTTTGTATCAACAGGGGCGAAGATTTGAGATAAGGGCAGATGGTCTGGCAGGGGACATTCTGGTGACATATACGCAGTCAGGGATGCACTCGCAACACATGCTGAAACACATGAGCAACAACCATCGCATGCATCTAAACACAAAACACTCATTCAAACAACTGCAGAGAAAAGGTTGCTGCTAATGGATCCACCTGTATTCAATTATTCAATGTAGTATAGCCAATACGTGTGTGTGTGTGTGTGTGTGTGTGTGTGTGTGTGTGTGTGTGTGTGTGTGTGTGTGTGTGTTAAAATTGACCAAGCATAAAAAGGTGCACACATATACATATATATACGTGTATATTAGCGCAGTGGTGGCCTGGTGGTAAAGGTACTGGACTACGGCTCCTAAGGTTGGGGGTTCAAGCCCCACTTTCAATGGGTTGTCACTGTCCCCCCAGTGCAGCTAACTGGGTTATCAAAGACCGTCCTTAAGTCTCTCACTGTCTATGGCAGGGGTGTCCAATCTTATCCACAAAGGGCTGGTGTGGGTGCAGGTTTTCACTTCAACCAAGCAGTAGCCGTACCTTTCACCTGTTCTAATCACTGGTCATCAAAACTCACCTTGCTTTAAGAATTAAAGAACCATTGCTGACTTTTGACAAGAGTAGGCTGCATAGCCAGTGCTGTAGTGGTAAAGAAATAAGAGGGTATACTATAAGGCTGCTTTGGAAGCCTAACGAGACAGCGAAGCTTATAAACGATCTCGCAAGGCAAAATAAGTGTGTACTGTACATGCTACATACTTGTTAAAATAAGTGAGTACACTGCATATACTCGCGTGTATGCCCAACTACAGCCCTGTGCATAGCGTGTTTCTGTCCTGCGATGGCCTGGCGAGCTGTCCAGGGTGTACTCTGCCCTCGCCTGGAGTTGGCTGGGATGGGCGCCAGCCTTCCTGTGACCCTAATTAGGATTAACTGGTTACAGAAAATGAATGTGCAAATGTGTGTGTGTGTGTGTGTGTGTGTGTGTGTGTGTGTGTGTGTGTGTGTGTGTAAAACAGTATAGCCACTGTATATATTCTATAGATTTTCCACCATTTTATTTTTTTAATCTCTTCAATCAATCTTATCACTAATAGTATGATTAAAGAGAGAATTAATAATTTAACCATTTAATTAAATCTTAACATTTTATTGGCTATAGCTTACAATATATTATATGAAGTATGCTTTATATAGCCTTGACACTGGATTATAGATTGAACTCTGACACACCTCATTTCTCTTGTACAGAAAGAAGGCACCAAAGGGAGGTGTTTATTGGGGTTAGTACTGATCGAGAATCAGAAGAGAGTGAGGATGAGCTTCCATCCATGAAGCTTTATCCAGACAAAGCACAGCAACACCATGCTGACGACATTTCTACTATCCCAGTAGCAAATGCCAGAGGTACAGCTTGGGGAATTTCTACATAGCACACAAAGTAAATTATAATCGTAGCAATTTTTTCATGATGTCAATGCCAAAATTGATAGTTTTGTGTTTAGGTTCATTCTTGTTTTGTCCTTGATAAATGCTTGTGCTCATTTCAGCACAGTTCTCAAACGATAGAATGGAATAAAAGGTAGTTATAAAAACTTAAAGTAACATTGGATGAAATTTAATTTAAGGATGATTTGGTTTATTTGACTTGAAACTCTTTATTTGGAATAGGTAAAAGGTAAGTCTGTTGGGTTTTTACACCCGAGCCTAGTGGCTCATCAGGCCGGTGCTTATCCCCAGTTTCTGTAGCATGAAGCGACCAGGAGTTCAACTCCTCCTGGATGGGACGCTAATCCATCGCAGCTTACCTTCCCAGTATATTTTTTACTGGTACCCATTTATACTGCTGGGTGAACAGAGGCACACTTGTGGGTGAGACCTTGCCCAGGGGTCTTAGCACAGTGGGGGTCTCAGTGGGATTTGAACTCACAACCTTCCGATCATGAGCCCAGCACTCTAACCACTACACCACCAATTTGGAACAATCTATCATTTATTCATGATATATACAGTATTCATTGCTAGAATTCTCCACAGCTTCTGAAGCCTGTGGTTTGAAGAGAACATCAGGAATAAAATTTTCATAGATTTTATTTTATCATATTAGCATTAAAGTTAGATCTTAAGAGTCATGTATAATAGAGGTTGAATCAAAGCATGTACTCTTTGCCTCCCCCCCATTAATTCGACAGAGGAAGCTGAGTGTGATGAGATTGAGCTGTGTGTTGATGAGCCAAATGAGATGTTTGTTGATGATCCTGAAGTAATCATACAACTCACTGAACTCCTGGAGGGTGTGTCTGTAGATGGGCCTCCATTACTGAATGCGTCTCAGTGGATCGGTGAGATGGAAATTTGTAACACCGTATCATGATAGAGTAGTTACAGGTTTACTGTCATTGGTACATTAATGATATTAGCAAAGATAAAGTGTTGTGTACTCTATTGAATACAATTTACTAAAACTTATTTGTTGTTGTTTTTTTTTTTTTTTTTTTTTACATTTTTACAATGGCGATGAAACAGGTTAATAATTTTAATGTCTTCATTATGACACATATGTACAACTCATTTTCATGTTCATTTTCTGTAACCGCTTAATCCTAATTAGGGTCGCGGGGAGGCTGGTGCCCATCCCAGCTGACTCCAGGCGAGGGCAGAGTACACCCTGGACAGCTCGCCAGGCCATCACAGGGCGGAAACACTCTGACGGCTTTGCGGCCTACTCTTGTCAAAAGTCAGCAATGGTTCTTTTACATTCCTCACACCATAGACAGTGAGAGACATGGCTGGCCTTTGATAACCCAGTTAGCTGCACTGTGGGGACAGTGACAACCCTGTGGCGAGTGGGACTCGAACCCCTCAACCTTTGGATCAGCAATCCAGCGCCCTATACCACTAGGCCACCACTGCTCCATATGTACAACTCTCAATATTTAATTTTTATATATACTTATTAAAAAAAAAAAAACAATGTTTGTCTGATTATGTTTAAAATTATATTGAAAATATAAAATTTTGAACATATAAACATTTAATTTTTAGAAGGCCAAACAGCTGTATATATTCAGGGAACTGTGGAGATTCGGTCGAACAGGAAATTCTGATTTATTTTAATTTCATTATTGAATGACTTGCCCTCAAACAACAGTACAGTACAGAACATTTCATACTGTTGTCTAATATTAAATGTAGTATTATTGTAGTCGACAATATATTGTGTAGATACAGTCATGTGCAAAAATTATTACCCCCTATTAGTCAACTCTTTATTAAAAATGTTTATACAACAATGTCTAATGTTGTTTTTATTTATTTATGAAAACAGAAGTGATTTAATTGTAATTAAAGAACATAAATTAACATATTTTTACTCATCAAACAAAAGATATGAACAACATTGCGTATTTCAATTGAGAAACCAATTTGGAAACCCTACCCTCCTTAACTAGTGTTACCATTTTGTCTGAAATAACTTCAGTGAGACACTTCGTGTAGCCGTGTACCAGTCTCTGACTTCGATCTGAGGAAGGTTTGTCCCAGTCTTCAATGCAGAATTCTTTCAGCTGTGAGATGTTTGAGGGGTTTCTTGCATGCACAGCCCGGTTCATGTCACTAACTAGACTTTCAATGGATTAAGATCCAAGCATTGACTTTGCCACTCCAGAACTCTCCACTTCTTAGATTTCAGCCAGTCCTTGGTGAATTTACTCGTATGTTTTGGGTCATTGTCATCTTGCAGCACCCAGTTCCACTTCAGCTGTCATTTTTTACAGATGGTTTCACATGTTCTTCAAGCAGCCTCTGATACACAATAGAATTCATGGTGGTGATGGTGAGCTGGCCAGGTCCTGCTGCAGCAAAGCATCCTCAAACCATCCCACTTCCACCTCCATGCTTCACAGTTGGGATGAGAACTTGCAAACCTTATTTGGACAAATGCAGGAAAATGTAGAAATCCTTGATGCTCCAAACTCACTGAACTTCTTTGAAGAGCATGTCAGCACTGTACTAACATATAGGAATCAACAAGAAAACATTATACTTTAATTATCAATTACACACTACAATGCTTAATTCTGTTCACATTAGAACACACACACACACACACACACACACACACACACACACACACACACACACACACACACGCACACACACACACACCTCTCTCTCTCTCTTTTACACACACACACATAAACTTACACAAAATAAGTTAAAATTCAAGAAAACACTCGCCGCATCATCTTTGGTAATCAACTGTCATTTTGCAGTTTCTACTGTAAGAATGACAAATGTAAATATCAATGATGCTGCAATATGTTTGTCACATGTCTTTGAACTGAGTCTCCAGGGACTTCCTTTCGGCTCTTCACTTCAGTAAGTACGGTTTATTTTAGTTTCCAAATTCTGACTTGCTAAGTTGTGTTTGAAGCTGTGTATTAAGATCCTTCATATTGTACATTACAGCAACTAAATTCTGTGTGAATGTTCTTGGTTTTAAATTAAACCAAACAAAAAATGTGTACTGTTGTTCTATACCCTATGCAGCCCCATGCATGCCCAGAAATTAGAAACCTTTGGCCATGCCAACAAGATAAATAAATTGTAACCATGAGTTTTTATGGCAAAATAACAAGATGATTCAATTCAATTCAATTCAGTTTTATTTGTACAGTATAGCACTTATATATATATATATGAATATATATACAAAAATAAAGGACAGGACAAAGACTTTCTATTGAAACTCCATTTATCACTACAGATCTGTTTCGAGGGGTGGTGAAACCATCCTCTCTCTTCAGATGATTATAGAAGAATGATTACAAAGTGCGATTACACTTTGTAATCATTCTTCTATAATCACCTGAAGAGAGAGGATGGTTTCACCACCCCTCGAAACAGATCTGTAGTGATAAATGGAGTTTCAATAGAAAGTCTTTGTCCTGCCCTTTCATTTTTGTTTATTTGCTCTACCAAAAAGTATTGAGCACTCTCCGACTGAAGGATCTACTCAGAAAATCCTCTATATATATATATATATATATATATATATATATATATATATATCGTATGTATATATATATATATATATATATATATGTATATATATATATATGTATATATATGTATATATATATATATATATATGTATATATATATATATGTATATATGTATATATATATGTATATATATATATATGTATATATATATATATATATATATATATATATCTATATATATATATATATATATATATATATATATATACATATATATACATACATATACACAATTGACATTGTCACAAAGCAACTTTACACAGTAAAAGGGTTTAAACATTTTGTACAACCTCAACACATCTGTAATGAGCAAACCCATAGCAACCGTGGAAAGGAAAAACTCCATCAGTTGATACAAGGAAGAAACCTTGAATTCGTCCTCACTTGTGTGGAAAAAAAATAACAGACACAGACCAATCAATACAGTACAAAATATAGTCTGGTTGTTTATACCACAGCTGTAAGTCCTAAATATTCATTCATTCATTCTTTTTCTGAACCACTTAATCCTAATTAGGGTTGTGGGGAGACTGGTGCCCATCTCAGCTGAATCTGGGTGAGGGCAGGGTACACCTGTGACAGCTCACCAGACCATTGCAGGGCCAGCATCCTAAATAATTTTGGGAAAAGAGTTTGTCACCAGCAGTGAAAAGTCATGTTCACAGTCTGAATGCACATCTAAGTCCATATAGATCTTCATCAGCAGGAGGGAGAGGCTTCCAAGATGAGAACTCCAGCCAGGATCAGCACATCAGCAGAGACCACCGGACTCAGAAGGCAGAATTATCAGGATCACCGGCATCCCAGAAGTAGCATGTTTACCTCAGCAAAAACACATGCAGAGAGAGAGCGAGAGAGAGAGGTCGATAGGTATGCTCATAATAGTGTAATTGAAATACAAGTATTTATTATTGCTGAGTGTAAGCAGGGACGCCAGAATGACTGGCTGTAGCAGCATAATTAACACAGAAAGAAACAGAAGGAAAGCAGACATGAGGGCACCCTGTGCCACTGGGCAACCAGCCACTGCACTGTCAATGGACCTGGGTGAGTATGTAGAGAGAGGGAGCGACAGCATCCCACATCACAGTTTACCAGAACTCTCTATGCCTGAGACCCCCAGATCTGCACCTTTACCTAATTAAAGACTATTAACAAAATACTTGACTAAACAAGTAAGGTTGTTTTCAGCCTCATCTTAAAAACAGAGACTGTGTCTGAGTCCCAAAAATTAACTGGAAGGTTATTTCATAACTGTGGGGCTTTGTAAGAGAAGATCTGCTCCCGGCAGTAGTCTTCATTATTCAAGGTTCAGTTCATTTTCTGTAATCGCTTAATCCTAGTTAGGGTCGCGGGGAGGCTGGCGCCCATCCCAGCCGACTCCGGGTGAGGACAGAGTACACCCTGGACAGCTTGGCAGGCCATGGCAGAGCGGAAACACGCTGACGGCTTTGCAGCCTTTTCTCGTCGAAAGTCAGCAATGGTTCTTTTACATGAACCTCTCACCATAGACAGTGAGAGACATGGCCGGCCTTTGATAGCCCAGTTAGCTGCACTGGGGGGGACAGTGACAACCTTGTGGAGAGTGGGACACGAACCCCCAACTTTTGGATCAGCGATTCAGCACCCTTTACCGCTAGGCCACCACTGCCTACCATTATTCAATGTACATATATTGATTTATTTATAATGGATTTGTGGCTCTGAGTTAATAAGGTGTGGCAATGCATGAGGAATCTGTTGTTTGATAAGAAGACCCCACTATTTCTCATAAAGAATGGACATTTTGACTGCATCTCGTTTTATTTTAATCTTGAGATAAACTATGATGTCCACAATAGTGCAGTGTGATGTATGCGTTATAATATCAGGCAGTAAGAGAGCATCTAAAAAGTCCATGACCTGGAAAACTGTGTAGGATTCTGACTGGATTATTGCCATCGAATGTACTTTGTAGAATATATAACATTTGTAGTAATAGAATACAGTTTTGGGGGTAACTGGGTAAAGTGGTAACTTTTGGACTATAGTGTATACACATGCAAAACCAAATGTACTTTGGTACAGGCTTACTTCTCTTAGGTAAAGCAAGTAAATAAAACAAATTGCACTAAAATTGTATTACTTCAAATCAATTAAAATACTTTGGATGTCAAATTGGGTGTTTTTGAAAAAAAAAAAAAAAAAGACATGCGAGTTTTTGCAATATATAATAAAAGGGATGGCTCTCATGATATGATACCTGGTCATAAGAAAGATGGCACACATAGACCTTATCCACATCTGTCAAAATGTGGATTTTTGTGTGTTATGACTCAACGCTTTAAATATTCGTGTAGGTTTGTAAATGTACAGATAAAATTTGTCCCATAATACTGTATGGCAGGAGAATGGTGTTTTGACTATATTAATCATATTTATTTATTATTTAATTTTATCATCTTCGATTTTTCAGTATTTTATATAAAAAGCTATATAAGCAGAAAGTGTGCCTTACAGTAAGGTTTTATTCAGTTTTATTTAGGGATTTTTCTGGGCCTCCATTTTGTTCATGACCGTGCTCTTACTATGATTAAAATCTCGACAACATATGCCCTCTTGTGGACGGCTGTATCTACTGCTTTATTTAAAAATCATAGTCAAATACAGTAATGAGATTTAACTGCACATTATAGGGAAACTACAGTATACTCATGTTTTGATGCCTCTGGTTATTTGTTTTTGCAAAATAATTACAATTTTACCAGTAACTTGGAAAGACTTCAAAGCAACGCAGTAAATTCCCAAGTCCACTACAATTCAATTTAGAATTACTTTATAGTAATAGTATATAGTAAGTACTGGTTTACTTTATATGGGTGCACTCATTCATTTAGTACTGATGTATTTCTTTCATTCTTTTTTTAAATTAATTTTTATGTAATCACACACACACTTTTAATATAATGCATGTTATTCATTTTTTAAATACACATGTGTCTTAAGGCTTCTATTCTTTACTAACATAACAAAAATGGGCGTGGCCACTAATAACTTCTTGTCTTGAATACCACTTCCTGTAACTGCAGCCTCACTTTGCAGCTAGACTCATCACATGGTAGGTGTCTAAGATGTTTAAGCTGCCTTATCATTGTTATCATTATGATATTATTATTATTATTATTATTATTATTATTATTATGATTATTATTACTATTATTATTATTATTATTATTACTACTACTACTATTATTGGTTTTCAGAATGTGTTTACATATACTGTACTGTCAACAAATATTTACATAAAAACACATACATATAAAACTTTGTCATACTGATGTATTATGGGCTAGTGTACTATTGCATTGTGTACTTTGTCTTTTTATCTGTGTGGGAATGTATTATTAGAACTTTATATGCTAGTTTATATACTTGCAGTAGCTTTTGCCCATATAGAATATACTGTCAATATAGAAGACATCTTAATATTGCAGATGCCGAAAATGTTCCAAGTGATGCTTTGGATCTTACTATGTACTGGCAGCACTTTACAAATGGGTAAATATTTTACTGCATTAATAAAGTTTATTAAAGCAACTTACTCTTTGAACTACTGTAAGTAATTCTTCACTAAAAGTGTTTTGTGCTCTAGTATGATTTGCAGTTCTAATTGAGATTGTTCTTGAGACCACTAGCCTAGTAGAGTCTCTATTATGTCATTAAAGATGAAATCAAATGTGTTTTATTTTTCTCATGTGTGCTTAAAGAAAGATGTACGTACAACTTTTCAATGTGATATTGCATTTAATAACCAAAACAAGCAAACACATGAAACAGCTGCTATAAGAACCGATCATGTCCTATGTATGTACTCATCATGTCCTACTTATTTTAACTATATATTTACTTATTCTATTTGAACTAAAGGATAATTCTAAAGGAGATTACAGTATATTAATCTATTTAGGAGAGACAGCATGGTGGGGTATTTGTTAGCATGTCTACCTGGCAGCAGGAAGGTTCTGGGTTTTAGCCTTGGGCTTGGGCCAGGGATTTCCATGTTTGCATGGGCTTCCTCTGGGTATTCCAGGTTCCTCCCACAAATTCAAGGATCTTAAGATAATTGTTTCCTCCAAATTGCATCTATGTGTGAATGGCTGTGTGTTAGCCTGCAATGATTTGACAAGCTGTTCAAGAAATACCCCTTGTTTACTCAGAGTTGGCCTGGAAGCACTAAGCTGTTTGGTAATTGAGATATGAGTAATTCAGAAATTTTGTGTCAGGTTCACAAACACTGCAACCAGCAGGTTACCACATCTGCGCATCTGAAGCGGCCAGGTGTGATCTATGACTGCTTTAGTTTGTATGGTTTATGTGAGTTATATAAACTGGCTAGATCAGTAGGAAGTAGGTACTTTCTTTTTTATTCACAACCTGTGTTTTAAATTGTGTTGTACAGTGCTTTCCCCCAACCTAGAAAGCTGCAAGTACAAAGTGGCAATTCGACAAGAAGAGAATCTCTCTTGCTTTAATAAAATGAAACAAGAAACACCATGTAATGAGGAACATCCCAACTGCATAACTGAAAAACAGAATGGACTGATATGCATCAAATGGTTTGCTGCTGATCTGATGTGCGTCGATAATGATCTTAATAAAATCCTAATAGGTTGGTAGTCTGACACAAACATTGAGAATAAACCTTTTAATAATGTTAGTAACAAGTGTATTCATAATTATTATAACAATGCTATTATTATTATTATTAGTAGTAGTAGTAGTAGTATTAATACTATTAATGATATTTAATAATAATAATGATGATGATGATGATGATGATAATAATTTTCCTTTTCACAGAAAAGCAAACATGTGCCCAAGATCAAAACAGTGAGTTAAATCTTAAATTTTCTTATTTATTGTTCTTTATGGTCATTTTGACTATTCACAGTGGATTATATTTTAGCTTTAAGATGCACTAACGAGTTCCCAAAGACAAATGCTACCACATCAGTTGAAAGCAAGGGATCACCTCTGACTCTCTATTGCAGAGGTATGGCAGTCACTACTTATTTGCAATTATTTCTTAAATAAACTCACCTGTAGGCTTCAAAATAACAATTCTTTTTACTTTTTTTTTTTTTTTTTTTTTTAGGTCCTTGTATACTACTGCTTGTGATAATAATTTGGATGAATGCAAGCTGTTTCCTCTGAGGTACTCACTCTATTTACTCACCGCAAGAGAACCTCCACACAAGTAAATCCCCTGAGTTGAGTTTGCTCTCTCTGAACAAATGTGGCTGCAATAAACTCAAAGAGAAGAGTCGAGCTCATTATATGAGTCAATGAGTGTTATCAATACGATATATCAGACTTTGTTGAAAGAGAGTTTGTTTTTGTGATCACAGACCGAGAAATTCCCCAGATAGCTGAGATTTACATGTTCTGTTTTCGAGTTCTAATCCATGTAAAGTGAAGTACTGTACATGATTTGAAAGGCAGCAATGTCAATTTTAATAGCATACTTTCAAAATCAGTCAAAATCCTTTCTGGAAAAGCAGACGTGTCCGCCATTTTGTTAGACTCACAGGCGAGCAGTGCCCTGACATTGAAAAGATTCAATCTCCAAACATATCAGACAGATCAAAAGTCTAAACCACACTAGGTGTCAGGCAGCGTGATGAAGGTGCTAATTGTTGTGGATTATATGTCATTATATGCAGTTGTAATTATGAATAGGCTATTTTCATGTTTTTTTTTTTAATTCATAAAGATATAATCAGAATTAATGTTTAAATAAATGCACACTTTTAGTGACCAAAACCATGTCTCATACCTAAATAAATAAGTAATTTATGTAAAAGAAGTAGGAATAGACAGTGAGAGACATGGTCTGCCTTTGATAGCCCAGTTACCTGCAATGGGGGGGACAGTGACAACCTTGTGGGGACTCGAACCCCCAACCTTAGGATCAGCGATCCTGCGCCCTAACCACTAGACCACCACTGCCATAAGCATTATCTACTGAGAATAATCGGTTGCATTGTTATCATTCTGAAATATTGGTCCAATCAGGTCTCACTAGTCCTGTATAATATATACTAATACTGGATTCATTCATTCATTCATTTTCTGAATCGCTTAATCCTAATTGAGGCCAGTGGCATAGTGGTTAGGGTGCTGTGCTCATGATCAGGAGGTTGTGTATTCAAATCCCAGTTAGACTCCCACTGTGCTAAGACCACTGAGCAAGGTCTTAACCACAAGTGTGCCTCTGTTCACCCAGCAGTATAAATGGGTGCCAGTAAAAATATACTGGGAAGGTAACCTGTGATGGACTAGCGTCCCATCCAGGAGGAGTTGAACTCCTTCATGCTCACTCCTTCAATTCTTCATGTTGAAGTCACTCCATGCTATGGAAACTGAGAATAAGCACCGGTCTGATGAGCCACTATGGCTTGAGTGTAAAAAGCCCAATGGACTTTACCGACCTAATCCTAATTAGGATTGTGTTGAGGCTGGCGCCCATCTCAGCCAACTCTTGGTGGGGCAGAGTACCTTGCCAGGCCATCGCAGGGCAGAAACACACTGACGACTATGAAGTCTACTCTTGACCAAAGTGAGCAATGATTCTTTTGCATGCCTCTCACCACAGACAGTTTGGACATGAGAGATATGACCAGCCTTTGATAACCCAGTTAGCTGCACTGCAGAACTAATACTGGATGCATAACCCACATATATCACTTATAAAATACATATCTGAAGTTCTTGATTGTGGAAAAACTCCATGGCTACACATCTATGCTGCATTGCTGACGACAATGATATTTTTAAAAACATAATAATATTTCATATATAAAAAATACAAACTAAATTACATTATTATGAGGAAAATGTTATATATATATATGCGGCACAGTGGCGTAGTGGTTCGCCTCACAGCAAGAAGGCCTGGGTTTGATTCCCGGCCTGGGCGTTTCTGTGTGGAGTTTGCATGTTCTCCCCATGCTTGTGCGGGTTTCCTCCGGGTGCTCCGGTTTCCTCCCGCAGTCCAAAGACATGCACTGTAGGTTGATTGGCCGTTCTAAATTGACCGTAGATTCTCTCCTGCAGCGGCACTGGAACCCAGTCGTATCGGCACTTGCCTTTCCATTGGATCCTTCCGGTGGCGCCGAGACAGGGGGCTTGCTGCTTGGGTAACAGCCTGTCCCTCATTACTCCCTACCCGGGCTCTGCACACTGGGGGGTATCACCAGCCGGGATACCAGCCAGAGCGCAGCCATAGTCCTTCGGGACTGACGGAGGCCTACCAATATATATATATATATATATATATATATATATATATATATATATATATATATAGATATACACACTATCACACTATATACAGTATTTCAGTAGATAATGCATAGGGCAGTGGTGGTCTAGTGGATAGGATGCCGGATCATTGATCCTAAGGTTGGGGGTTCGAGTCCCCACAAGGTTGTCACTGTCCCCCCAGTGCAGCTAACTGGGTTATCAAAAGCCAGCCATGTCTTTCACTGTCTATGGTGAGAGGTTCATGTAAAAGAACCATTGCTGACTTTCGTAAAGAGTAGCTGCAAAGCCGTCAGCGTGTTTCTGTCCCTTGCTAAAAGGGTTGTGACAGGAAGGGCATCCGACATAAAAACCTCTGCCAAATCAAATGTGCAAATCAGATGATTCGCTGTGGCGACTCCTGAGAAAGGGAAAAAGCTGAAAGGAAGATATATATATATATATATATATATATATAATATGTTAGACTAAAATTCATAATATTAAACATTTTAATCAGAATAGTACATGACATTTAAAAAGGTTGAACAAAATCAAATAAAAAAGGGTTAAAGTTGTATATCCATGTCAAAATG
>CM045730.1:47615528-47703028 GCA_024760905.1 Plotosus lineatus | reverse complement strand
TATGGCATGAATTACATAAACTCAAGAAAGGAAATACAGTATTATTGTTCTATCAGTATAAGCTATCTATATATCACTCACTACACAAGTATCCTTCCAAGATCTTACATCACTATTCTGGCCTGTATCAGATACTGACAGTTCAACATTTTGTTGTTTAAACAAGCAGACCTTGGAAAGAATCTTTTTCATCCAAATCATTTCCCAAAATGGTGTGCTGTTACATTTCAGTTAAACCAATGGGTAGTCAATTTGAAAGCATTTGGCTTAGGTCAATGGGGGATTAAAAGCGACAATGAATCCTGCAGCTCCACGTAATCATTTTAAGAGCAGGGTTACAGGTAATCTTTTCTTATTGGAATTGTATAGCTATGCAAAATTTTAATTTAACACAATGACCAACTATGACGTCCGTATTAGAATGCTAAAATTTCACATTAGAAAATAACATTTACGATAATGCTTAGGCACATCTTTGGCATTATTGCATGCCATTAAACCTTTAACCCACACACCCTACATTGCTGTAAAGGGCCTTTTCCCCTGTAACCAAACTCTCAGGTGACAGCTGAGGTCAGTAGAAGAAGCCTAGATCCATACATTACAAATATTATTTTCCCCCACACTGAGCTTAAACTGGGTTAATATCCCAGCAGTTATGTTCAAGGATAACAAACTATGGTGCCAAACCGAGCTGACTCAAAGCAATAAATGCAGCAAGATTTTTTTTTTTTCTTATTGCATTAATAGGATGTATTATGGCATGTTAAATGGCCCAGACAACTTTCCACTGACAATTTTAATAATTTCTCCCAGGGACAGAGTATGGAGTCATACTGTAGTAAGCATGAAGCATATTAACATATACAGTTTTCCTCCTGTACTCTTGCTGGTTCTAGGTTGAACCAGAGACTCTTGCAGTCATTAGATGGATGCAGAATTATAACTTTGTCCTATCTGCAAATCTGCATGGAGGAGCAGTAGTGGCAAACTACCCTTTTGACAAATCCAGAGAAGGCCGAGGTGACTCTGCCACTCCAGATGATAAAATCTTCAAAAATGTATGTATTAATTCAAATTATGGAATAATAAATATATTTTAATGTAAATGAAGTATCCTTATTATCCAATTATTATAATTTGTGTGTGTGTGTGTGTGTGTGTGTGTGTGTGTGTGTGTGTGTGTGTGTGTGTGTGTGTGTGTGTGTTGTGCATGCATGTAGTTGGCAAAAACTTACTCCTATGCTCACAGCTGGATGCATAAAGGCTACAACTGTGGAGACTACTTTGAGGAAGGAATTACCAATGGAGCCAACTGGTACTCTCTCTCCAAGGGTCAGTAAATTCTTTATTGCTTCAATTTTTAATTTAATCAATCTTTTCTTCAGGTGAGCTGGAGCCTAGCTGGCACCATGTGCATGTCTCTGAACTATCACAGAACTCCCCGTATTGTATTATATTGTGCAACACAATTAAAATGGCTGATTGTTACTTAACTCAAATCAACACAAGGTCAAAACTAAATTTACTATGCAGTATATGGCAAGTGTTTACCTCACACAATGTGTGGTTATAGATCAAGATTTTGTGTTTTCAGGCATGCAGGACTTTAATTATCTATACACTAACTGCTTTGATATCACTCTGGAGTTGAGCTGTGATAAATTCCCATCAGCTAGTTCTCTAGCCAGAGAATGGCTGGCCAACAGGGAGGCTCTGGTGTCCTATTTGGAACAGGTAAGTCCAACTTCCCAGAACTTGGGTCACATCTCACTGCACTGAAACACTTAGAGTTTTAACTTTCTTGGGAAAGCATACACCTGGTTGAAGTGCATTGTATCCACAATGAAATGGGAAATTAAAGAACTTAGTTTTTTTTTTTACATGAGATGTGAGAAAGCAACAGGGAAAATCCAAGTCTTTGTGTCTTGAATCGGCTATGAGTAGAAAAGTAACAGCTCCATCAAGGGTATGTACAATTTATTTTTAAAACTATACAAATGCGGATTGTAATATGATTTGTCACTAGGTTAACCATGGCATTAAAGGAATGGTCTATGATGATAATAATAACCTCATCAGTGGTGCAGTGATCTCAGTAGCGGGCATAAACCATGACATTACCAGTGGTTAGTAGAATTTGATAATATGGATAAAAAAACATAATTTAATAAACACATAATAGGTGCAATCTAATGCTAATTGGATCGATGTCTTCTGTCCTAGGTGCAGACGGAGATTACTTCCGTCTTCTTTTGCCAGGAACCTACACTGTAACTGCCTCTGCACCAGCCTACCAGCCTTCAACCTATACAGTGACAGTTGGGCCTGCTGAGGCCACACAGGTGAGATGAAAATAAATGCTATCAATGCGATGAATATTTCGTTGTTTTGTAATCAGACAAAAATAGTGCCTGTATACATGAATTTATACTCTTTGTTTTTAGTTGCATTTCTACTTGAAACCAGCACCAAAGGAGACAAACTTGAATACAAGCGGCAATCAAAATAAGAAAAGCCTGTTGGCCGCCAAACTTCCTGCAGCCAACCTCGGTCCAAGATAAAATAAAAATAAAAATTGGTAAAGAAAGTTTAACCTATAACTGTTAGAAATTTCATCACAGAACTCAGGCAGCAGTTTGTCCTGGATCCCGAAGACAATAGTATGCTGTTGTGTTTGCTTTTTACAATTGTATCATATTGAAATTAATTCATATTCATGTAAGACTTTTGCATATATTAAATAATGTCAGATTCATACAAAGGAATCAGTATAAATTAATATTGTACATCAGCACTTAAACATAATTTAATAATTTGCTTTGATTAAATAACATTTTATTTTGACACCTGTAATGTAAATGTCTTCTTCTTCTTCTTTTCCTTTTGGCTTTTTCCCCTTTTCAGGGGTCACCAGAGCAAATCATCTGATTCGCATGCTTGATTTGGCATAGCTTTTTATGTCAGATGCCCTTCCTGACACAACCCTTTAGCAAGGACAGAAAGACGCTGACGGCTATGCAGCTACTGTACTCTTTATGAAAGTCAGCAATGGTTCTTTTACATGAACCTCTCACCATATACAGTGAGAGACATGGCTGGCCTTTGATAACCCAGTTAGCTGCACTGGGGGTGGGGGTGGGGGGGGGGGCGGGGGCAGTGACAACCTAGTGGAGAGTGGGACTCGAAATCCCAACCTTAGGATCAGTGATCCAGCGCCCTTTACCACCAGGCCACCACTGCCCCCACCAGGCCACCACTGCCCCCACCAGGTTATGCCCCTGTTATGTAAATGTATTCAAGCAAAATCAAATGTAGAAATTAATTCCATCCTTACTCAGTACTGTCTTTAAAAGGTTGTAATCACATATTATTACAATTTAACAAAATAACACAACTGTTTATTATAGATACACACATAGCTTTAGCCTTTAAACATGTAATAAGACTGTTACAGTATCAGTGGGATTTTTGTAAAGCACTGAATATTTACAGATCTGTAAAGTTCATTTTTATATCCCATGAAGTTTTCCATTAGAGAATCAATAACTTTGTGCATATTTTAAAGACTTTAATTCACTGAAAATAATTACCAATTATATTAAGAATAAAAATCGTTATGCTATACTACTGTATATGTAAAGTGTTTTCATCCTTGTTGTACAATTGTACACCAGAGGTCACTGTTGTCTGCTTCAAATGTGTTTACAGTTTACAAGAACCTTAACATGTTTTTCGGTCCAACTTACCTTACAAGAATTAGAAAATAAGACTTCATTCATTCATTCATTCATTCATTTTCTGTAACCGCTTAATCCTAATTAGGGTCACGGGGAGGCTGGCACTCAACCCAGCCGACTCCGGGCGAGGGCAGAGTACACCCTGGACAACTCACCAGGCCATCACAGGGTGAAAATAAGATTTCGTTATATTGTAAAATATCTCGGAGTAAAGCTGTAGCATAACAAAATAAAAAATTAATAAAAATCTCTACAAATAACAATCTAGTTTTTGTTTGACCATGTACATGTATATTCAGCTGTGCAAAAGCCATTGGGTTTTCTATTTTCCTGTTGCTGACAAACAATAAAAAATTTATGTTTGACGTATAGGAAAAGGAAAACCTGGCTCCAGGAATGTCCTGAACCCTGGGCATTCGTCCTACAACCAGGAACAATAGCAACAGGTCATGTGATAACACACTCCTGTTTCCAGTGCAGCTAAGCATAGTACAAAAGTAGGTTTTTAAATAGAACTTCCAGGACAAAGTATATACAAAGACAACACACTCTGAAGTAATATAGAGCATTATAGGTAGGTGTTTTCAAAATATAACATTACTGATTACTATAGTTTTACTATAATTATATATATATATATATATATATATATATATATATATATATATATATATATAAAATTATATATTTATAATTTATATTTATCTATAATTCTATAATTTCCTTTGTGTGTTTTTCAAATTTGCTTATCAACTCTTTTTTTCTTACATATAATACATCATGTACATACAACTATAATTATTTGAAATACATCTGATGCCTATTAGTATTTAAATTAATTACATTTACCATCTAAAAGCTGTAGAATTCCCTTGCTTGGCAAACCTTTATTTTAAATCTTTCAATGCAACTCAAATTGTGAAAACAGACAAATGACAGCAAATAGCAAAGAATGGAAATAGAGAGCTCAACACTCACATGATCACAGTCAATGAAAAGGAGCGTAGGTGTGGGCATAATACAAGCTTTTCATTCAGTCTGTATGGACTGGTCTAGGGTATTCTCTCAGATGCAGTGGGCAGTACAGTGAGAGTAAAATGAGCTGAATACATTAGTGTGGTCTTGACTACAATGATTATTATAATCATATTATAAGTACACTACTTATTAGTACTTAGTCAGCTACGTGACTCATTGTTGACTCAATTGGCGACTCTTGGAAAAAGATGCATGCCACATACTGCAGCAGTTACTGTACAGAGCATTCATTGATCAAATGGATAAATAGTTCTGTATACAGTACAAACCAACTCTAGAGGGAAAACTGCAATAAGTGAACTAAAAATTATTTTATGTGACTGCGTCTTGCTTGCTTGGGTACCCCACGACAGTATGGTTTTCACAGTCTGAGAAGGTGTCATTAAATTTCATGTTTAAAACAAGTAATATAAAGTGTGATTCACAGCGGGAGTACATGAACTAGATAATGGAAAGGTCCACCGTCCAGTATGATAAAAAAAAAGTGCAAAATTCCCCCAAGAAACTTAGTGATCATGTATAATGCAAGGTCACCTAATATATCCTCCCACATTTCATAGGAAAATGAAAATAAATATTTGAAGATAATCAAATTTTTGATCAAATTTGCGCACACGAAACAGATCATTAAATACAGATTTAATATGTCATGTTTTAATGGTGACATCATCTAAATGGTGGCTGTCATTGCCAAAACATGCTTGGAGGTGTTTTCTGAGGCTGGTGTGACCTGACAGGTCATGTTGGGGGAACCCAGGCTGTCTCCTGCTGACTAGCAACTTTAAGATTTCAAGAGTTTAGGGCCAGTACAGTACACTTGTAATTTAAGGTAGACACAAAAAAGAAGTAAAAGCACAAGGTCAGAGGAATTGGCAAGTATTCACACTGCAAAACTACATCATCTGGACTGGAAACATTTCTCTGAGCATTTTTAATTATCTTTGCAGCGTGTGTGCCGTAGCTCAATCTTAATCTTACGGAAACCAAACATCAAGTACTTCAAGCTCAAGATGTTCAAGTTGTTGCTCTAAAATGTTTTTATCAGTGTAATGGTCAGACGTTATGGCAGCAGTTATAATTACTCTCTTCAAAGAAATAAAAATTGTATTGAATACATTTCCTGTGTGCAAATAATAATTTGATTATCTTTAACTTTGCTGTGGAATGTGGGAGGTCAATTTGAGTCACACTATTAAATTGGGGCAGATGGTAAAGTAAATTAAATCCCAGTTTAATTTTTTCTCCCTATTAATTTCTTCCCTATGGGTCTTCTAGTCTTTGGAAATGTAGTTTTTCTGAAGTTGCTCTAACTCGCCTGTTATTGTGACTTTTGTTCAACAACAAAAACATAACCCAGTTATAACAAATTATGACTCATTTTGAGAAGATGAATTACTTTATGCATGTCTGTCTGTCTTCCTTTCGGCCTTTTCCTTTTTACTCGGGAGTCGCCACAGCGAATCATCTGATTTGCACATTTGATTTGGCAGAAGTTTTTACGTCGGATGCCCTTCCTGTCACAACCCTTTTTAACAAGGGACAGAAACACGCTGACAACTTTGCAGCTACTCTTTACGAAAGTCAGCAATGGTTCTTTTACATGCCTCACCATAGACAGTGAGAGACACTGGGCCTTTGATAACCCAGTTAGCTGGACTGGGGGGGGGACAGTGACAACCTTGTGGAGAGTGGGACTCGAACCCCCAACCTTTGGATCAACGATCCAGTGCCCTATACCACTAGACCACCACTGCACCGTGAATTACTTCATGCATGTGATGATAAAATTTAAAAATGGTAAAATCAGACAAATCACTTTAAAGCTAGTGCTGCTCAACATTTAGTTGTTCATGTTTGTCACAATCTTTTTTTTTTCAGGGGTCGCCACAGCGAATCATCTGATTCTCATGTTTGACAATGTTTTTTTTTTTTACATGAGCCTCTCACCATAGACAGTGAGAGACATGGCTGGCCTTTGATAACCCAGTGAGCTGCACTGGGGGGGCAGTGACAACCTTGTGGAGAGTGGGACTTGAACTCCCAACCTTAGGATCAGCAATTCAGTGCCCTTTTCACCACACACACACACACACACACACACACATATAGGATTTTCTGAGTAGATCCTTCCATAGGAGAGTGCTCAATACTTTTTGGTAGAGCAAATAACAATAAAAATAAAAATAAAAGGACAGGACAAAAGACTTTCTATTGAAACTCCATTTATTACTATATATATATATATAGTAAGTATATGTATGTATATATATATATATATATATATATATATATATATATATATATATATATATATATATATATACACTTGAGAGCGACATGCAGAAGGTCACGTGCTCCTATTACTCCCAATGCCTGTAGGTTAGATGCAAAGTTGAATGGTGTAAATTCATAAAAACGGTACAATCCACTTTTCAGTAGGCTAACTTTAACGGGTTTTCTCCCTCTGTAGACTCATTTGTCTTTTCAAGTTTACACTTTTCGGTAAAAAAAAAAAAAAAAAAAAAAATGCGTTAATGTTTCCATAACGGTAGAACCCTGTCGATTTTCTGGCAGGCAAGGAATGAGACAGCCTTCACGGAAGACACAGAGGGGTGTCGTTTGTAACCTACCCGTATTTATTCCTCCCCCCCGCTCCCCAGCTATTTGTGCTTGGATTGTCGTTGAACACTGGTCGGTTCCGGTGTAGTTTGCAGGAACAGTTGCTGTCAGATCCAATCCTGTAGCAAGAAATGACATAAAGCGAGTTTAGGAGGCGGGATAACCTTCGGAAACGGGTGGGAAAAGTGCCGCCCCTGAGATTGGTGATGTGAGTACTGTATGGGGAGCAGGAGCAGGAGCTGGGGATCAGTCTGTTGGATCCTGATGACAGCTGATCTCTGAACAACGTATGTGCCAAACACGGGGAATCCTTTGCCGGAGGTCAACATACGAGCTGACACGACTACAACGTTTAGCAATAAAATGCCCGAGACTTGATTTATGAATGGCAGAAAGCGAGCGGGAAATTATCAAGATGTAAATAAGAGGAAAACTTACGTACAGGACGTCTATTACCAAAACACCTTGTTTACAACCAGCCGGGTCATTTATCACGCAGGTAAGACTAACTTCAGACTCCTAAAATTTTTCCTAAATGTTCTAAATTACTCAGTGGACCGTTAAAGCTGTGCACATCTCTCTCCAGAACTATCAATCTGATACCACTGGTTTATTGCAATGGTTTCATACAGCTCCCAGTTAATTGTTTATGGACATTTTCATAGACCAAACACACACAACACTGCTCTTGTGAATCTTCTCTTGGTCATCAGCTTTACAAATCATTAATGACAGGATGTGCATTTCAATCACTTGTACATGTTTTACTGATAAGACTGAACATGGAGAAGAAGAAGAAGAAGGAACAGAGTGTTTAACTTATAAACTTCACCCTGATTATCACTCAACACATGCATTACGATCCTCCACTAATCATCTACTACAGCTGCCACCTTTGCTTCAACAAAGCTTGTAACCTATTACTGTATAAAAGCTGTGTGTGTGTGTGTGTGTGTGTGTGTGTGAGAGAGAGAGAGAGCGAGAGAGAGATGGTCTGATGTCCTTGTGGTCCACCTGCCACACAGCAGTTGGTGCCAGTTGACTCGCCAATTGATATCTGCTCAGAAAGGACCATGAGTGTACAGTGTTTCAAGAACATCATTCTTATATTATCTTTCTCTCAAGATCTGTGGCGTAGAAGTTGGCATGCTCACCTCATAGCAAGGAGGCCCTAGATTCGAGTCCCAGGCCCGGATGTTTCTGTATGGAGTTTGCATGGTTCCATCTGTTTGTCTAGGCTTCTTCCACATGCTCTGGGTTCCTCCCACGATCCAAAGACATGCACATAAGGCTAACTGGTTGTACCAAATTGCCCTTTGGCGTAGGTGTGAATGATTGTGTGTGTGTGTGTGTGTGTGTTGACCGTGCAATGGTATGGCACGCTGTTCAGGGTGTACCCCGCCTTTGGCCAGTGTTATTAAATAGTTTGGAAAATGAGTGAGTGAGTGAGTGAGGGAGTGATGGGGTCTGAGGCTTGTCCAGGTTCTGACACATATAATCCTGATGAATCGATGATACCATTTTGGATTTAATCAGTTGGACAAAGCAGATGAAGATTAAATATCAGTCTTGTTTCTCTGTTTTTTTTAATGATTTGAAATTGGGATTTTATTACTGGACATAACTGGTAGGTGTCAAATATTTACATATAGAATATGGTTGCTTTAAAGAAAATTGGCCCAAAAATAATGACACACACATGAAATACAGTAGTGTCTTGTATAGTACTTACTGTGCAGTTCACACCAAAGACATGTATTTGGAAAAAACATTCAAGTTATGATTTTTGTAATCCTTTGAGAGATGTTATTTGTGGTTTTAATTTATTTTCTTCATTTTTAGACATTTGACTCATTTTATTTAAAGTTATTGAAAGTGGCCTCCATATCACTTGCAGAATTAAAGGTAGTTCTAGCACGCTGATATCTCACATTCACAGGCTGAGGACTGAACACAGTAGGCTTTAGGACATAGATCTCAGTTGTATTATTGTACTGTTTCTGGTGGAAATGAATGGTGCCCATTTGCTATCATTGAATTACTGAATCCATGTGGAAAGTACCCATCTACACTAATATATATATATATATATATATATATATATATATATATATATATATATATGAATTCTTATAATATCCACAATCCCACTATCAACTCAATGCTGCTGCTGCGCCAAGTCCATTACTATTTCTACTGTCACTCCTGGGGCTTGATCACACCTCCTCTATGCTACTTCAAGATGTGAAGCCCAGGGGATTTGGTCTGATGATTAATCATGGGCCAATCAAGGCCAAATGGTGAGTTTGGTGAAATAAGCCTATTTGATGAGATTTTTAAAAAGCAAGTATTTATTGTTATAGTTAAACAATAAAAACTGATTCAACTTAACATTTGTCAGAAGCTAAACTGTTTTAGCCAGGCCTGTAGGAACGAAAATAGAAGCACAAATGGGCTTTCAGCTAGAGGCTAAATATCCCAGTCTACAAGCCTCAGGTAGTCTTGGGATAGGCCAGGCTTTCCCAGGCACAATAGTGGTGTAGTGGCAGGTGTGTGTTAGTACACTGGATGCTTACTTGCTGAAGAGCTCCTAACCTTTCTGAAAGGACCAACAGTCTTTATATATGTACAGTGTCCTTTGATTACTTTATGACCTCTTTGAGTGGAAGGTTTCTGGATAATATTCACAGAATCATGTATTATATATTGGACACAATAGGGTTAAATGATTTCCCCAAAGAATAACACAATTGTAGAGATTTTCAATTATTAGAGTGTATTAATACAGATGCTACTTGGACTCTTGTATCATGACAGTAGTTATTTGGGACTCCAAATAGAAACCAGGTGATAATTTTTTAAAAGTCCATTCCATAAAGGTTGTTACAAATCAACAATTACTATTTCTACCCTTTCAGACATGTTTTCTAAACAAAAAAACAGCCATGTGTTGTATAACAATCATTAGTGATGTTAGTCTGAAGTGATGTCCAGTGGTCCAGTTCCTTTATGAATAGGTTGCGTGGTGCTCTGCTGTGTACCATATTGGAGGGAGCAAAGGCAACTGGCTCTCGTGACTGTATCTTATGATCTGTGGGTCAGGAAGATTATCAGTCATTACTTTTCTTATTAAAGCATGTAAATGAAATTCAGTAAAGTATGCACGGATTTATCAGGCATTAGAGAACTGATGAAGCAACATTTTTCTGAGGCCTGCTCACACAACTTTCCAAATACCACTTAGGCTCTGTAGTCTTCCATCTCTGTCAAAATGATTGCACTGAGGGAATACTCCACCCCTCCTCTGTGTACTTTCTGTGCTGTGGATTTCCCTACAGAAACTTGTCTCTGCCCAGACCAACTCCCCCTTCCCTTCTCAATGATGTCAACATAGAGAATCTGCATGTTGGTGAGAAATTGTGGAATGAAGAAGAATTAAGTTTGTTGAGGATAACTTACAGAAACAAAGAGTGATTTAGTTTATAGGGTTTAAAAGACATTTGTGTCGAACAAAGGAAATACAAAAACGAGAACAGAAAATTAAAGGAGAAGTCAGGAATATGGCAAGTACACAGATCTTTTGCATGACATGTCTTTTGGTAAAGTTTTTTAAATTATTATTCACCAGCTCCAGTTTGTGGCTGAGAGTCTCCATATTGTATGCTAAAGTGTAAATTCTATTGGAGATTTATTAGAGAATATCAGTCTTTTTATATATAACTGAAATGAAACTGAAATGCTCTCATAAACCGGTGTGGTGCACATTAATGTGCGGTAATGTAATGCGTTAATGTAATGATTATTGTGGGCTGTTTTTCCTTTTCTGGTCATAATTAATTACTTACTTTGTTGTTGGTTTGAAAGTTTAAGCCTTGTTCTTTGGAAAAATTAGTAGAAACATTATCAAAAATCACTCAATAAGATTATTTTAATTTGTTGTTTTGGCTAAAGAGAACTTTCGAAAAATATTAACTGTTTTTGTATATACAGTGGTACCTTGACGGACGAGTGTCTTTTATAATGAATTTTCCATGATTCCAGTTTTGATTCCACCAAAAATCTGCCCTATCCAACAAGCGAAATTTTGATTTATGCCTGTATTTTGGCATATTTATGCCTCTGCCTGTATTTCTCCACACTCCAAGAAAACCTTGCGCAGTAGTTCTTAATTATTTTCTGTGATGCCCCCTCTATGAAGAAAAAAAAAATTCACGCCCCCCCCCCGACAATTATTCCTATAGGAAATAACAGAAAACCAATTAATCCAGTCCAACCCCCTCCCAAACTTATATAACCTGCCACAAACACGTATATTTGACCTAATATATTAAAGATAAACGTGTGAAAGCAATAAACATTTCATAATAATAATAATACATGTACATTAACATTAATAATAATAAATAATAGTAAAACAGAATTAACGATAAGTCAACTAACCCTGCCAATCATCGACTGCGTGAAAATGTCACGTGGGCGAAGATGTCATGTGGGCAGGCATGAGGTGGTGCGTAACAGAGTAGGAGGAATAGAATTTTGTGCATGTGCACACTACAAATGCCAGTGAGGAAAGGCTTGTAGTGAGCTCCCACAACTTCTCAAATAGTGGGTTGTGAGATGCAGGGGTGGCGTGTATGATCCTGGGAAACATACTTTTTTGCCATACTGTACTAGAATTAAGTGTAATTGTGCATCCTCTAGAGTAGGTGGCAGTGGCGCTCTCACTGTTCCCTATGGCTCTTTTCCCCTACACCATAGGTAACACATTATTTCCTATGGGAATTTTTGTTTTATCTAACGAACATTTTGACTTACGAATTTGCTCTCGAAACGAATTAATTTTGTAAGTCAAGGTACCACTGTATTCCTGCACGTTGCCTTGTGTCAAGTTACTACTCCGGCGTGAACAGCCTATTCGTATGGCAATTATGCATTGTGATGCTGATTGGCATACAGGCACCAGATGGACAGACAAATGTACTAGCCATCTAAAATCAAAGTCCATAGTTTACTGATTATGGAGCACCATTCTATAAAGAAACATTAAACTTGAAGTTAGAAAGAGAATAATAAGAATATGATGAAAGTATAATGAATAACTTACACTAGTCAAGTTATGAAAGTGGAAATGTAGAATAAAAATAACAAGTATAAAATGTGCAAATGTTGCGGTTCATTGGGTTATGAGTAGCTAATTAATGCTAGACAGCTGTTGCTTTCATACTTTTTAGAGGGGAAATCTGTTTATTGCACTGAAATAATTCACTTTGCCCCTACTAGAAAAAGTTGTTTTCTTTTAATGAAAGCATTTCACTGGAAGCATCATTCCGACGACCACACTGTCAGAAAACACAGTATCTGTGCAAGAAACACAGTGAGGGAATAAAAAAAATAGCACAAAACAAAAACATAAAACAATTCGGATGTTTCCAGCTCTGAATATGTGTTCACTGTGGGGTATAATGGAGAGATGCAGTGAGTGTGTCCCCTCATTGTTGGTAAGCAATCAGTCCTGTTCAATAAATAAAACCAGGCAGTCAGCAGATCAAGTTTCAGGCCTGTGGGCCACATCCCATCCTGACTGACAGACGTTTGAAAGAATGGATCATCTAAATAGAGATGTGGAGGCATGTTTGTGTTTGTCGAAAGACAAAACGTGTTCAGTTTTCATTTCTCCAGGGTTAGAAAATAGGAGTGAATTAACAAAGTACTTGGAGCAGGAAAATCATAAAATTTATGTTGAAATGGGTATCCCAGCATTTCCATATACAGTACAAGCATCTAGTGAAATCTGACCAGCCACTTGGAAACATTTATGCGAATGAATGAACTGGTGATTCTGCAGGAGTAGGACTGTGTGAGGTTCTTAAATGGGATCCACAGTGTTTTTTTCCTATTATCTCAATGTCATAAAAACCCAAATATTAAATTATTTTTCCAAGAATGTGATTAATGTGTTAAAATACACGAGAGCGTTTCAGAAGTTAAATCATTATTCAAATATAAACCCAAAGAAGCACCACAGAAACACTAATCAGTCCAGAGTTACAGTGTGATGGCATGTGGTGACAATATTTGCAAGTGTATATATACCGTTAGAAATGTGAATGTGGATTGTGAGAAGAAAGCTGTGGTTGGTCAGTAGACAGATATGTAGACAAGCCCATATGATCTCAAAAGCTACAGCCTGAGAAAGGCCCCTTTTTTTGTCACAAGCAATATGTACTTAGTGCTGATTCATACTAGAACAACACCTCTTTCTCTGATCTGGAGTGCCTAAATTGTAGTACTAATTCACATAGATAAATAAAATAATTATAAAATCAATGTAACAATGTATCAATGTTCCTTTCCAACCAGTTGGTACCAAATAACCAAAACATGCTCACATGTATCAGTCACATGTGCTCATGAATTGTGGCTTTGGTGGATCTAGCAGCTGACTTTGATGATATCTCTTAAAGCAGTACATGCAAACATAATGAGAAGGAGCAATACGTTAAAAAAAGAGAGGCATGATTTCTATTTATAAAACTGTAAAACATAATTTAACCCTGTGCTGGAGTTGTGGATGAGCAAAGCAAATTTGTATGACTGGATTACAAAAACAATTCTGTAATTATTGAGCTGAAAGTCATATCTTTTATCGGAGTCATGGCGAGGCTGGATCTTATCTCATGTGCAAAGGTGGGGTTACACCCTGAACAGCTTGCCACACCATTGAAGGGCCAACACGTGCAGAAGCATTCAGATTCACGCTCTCATCTGTATGCAATTTGGAATTCCCAGTTAGCATAATGGCTATGTTTTTGAACTTTGGGATGAAACTGGTGGTTAGTGTATAGGGTTAAGAGGTTGTTGGTCTAAATCTTGTTAGACCAACACCGTGCTAAGACCCCTCCCTGGGCAAGGTCTTGACCACAAGTGTACCTCTGTCCACCCATCAGTATAAATCTGTACTAGTAAAGAGGAGGTTAACGGCAATGGACTCAGGAGGACTTACAGAAACTGAGATAAGCTTCGGCTCTGCTGATTCAGTATGCTCAGGTGTAAAAAGTCCAAAAAACTGACCACTTAGCTTAATGTACATGTCTTTGTAATGTTGGAGGAACTAAGAGTACACAGAGGAAACCCACACAAGCATTGGGAGGACATCCATCAAGCCCAGAACTCGAACCAGTACCTTCTTGCTGTGAGGTGGACATGCCAACTATTAAGCCACCATGCTGAAGGTCGTTTTTCAGAATTTGTAAACTTGATGGCCTTTACTTTCATTATTACACCATTACTGACGTGTGCTTATGTAATCATTTACATCTAAACTATTTTATTATTTGAAACCATACAAATCAAACATTGTCCGGATCCCCACTTGTTATGTTACATCACACATTACTAATGGACAGAAGCATCAGTGACTGCACAGCTGTGCCTTTGTCCTTGTATGTGTGTGTGCTCAGAGAACTCACAGAATAGACACACTAGTGGACAGAATATGAAGCCTGTGTTTGTAAGGCTGTCTGTCATTCTACTGACACTTTCACCCTGCTGCCAAGTGGCAAGAGACAATCTCATTATTTGTCTTGGTAGTGCTGATTTGCAAAACATACAACTGTGCAGTTGGAAGTTAAGGGATTGCCCAGTGAGAGCTGCTTGATAGTCCTGGGATTTACCTCAAAGCCTTCTGCTCAGTAGTCCAATGCCTTAACCATGGAGCCACTACAGAGCCACTGCTCCTTTCCTTTCATCTGTCACCACAGCGTTTGATGCTACTTCTAGTATATTCTACTCAGTTTACTCTAGGCTACTTTATAGTACTGTATTATTCTGGTGTTGTTTGCTTATTTACAGAATACTGCTTTGTCTTATAAGTGTCTGACAATTTATTATGCTATCCATCAAATATCAAAGCCCATCTGTCACCATCCTGTTTATGTATTATTTGCTTGGACCTCATTATTTGTACGTTGATCTTTCTTTACACGTTCTCCTACAGTAACTTCAGCACAGATATTGGAGTACGACTGGTGAGTTATTGTTTAATTCCCAGAGTTTCTTGAGTATAAAGTAGAGCAAAGGACCCCCTTTCTCCACCGTTAGGCTTTGATGCATAATTTAACAAGCATTCATAGTGTGTGTGTGTGTGTGTGCTACATCTTTCTCAGTGGGGCCATATGCCACCATGCACATTTCTCTGTAAGGTGTCTGTAGCTGTGTGCCAGTGCATCAGTGTCCTTCACATTCTCCTCTTGTCCAGTGGAGCAGAAATAAGACAAGTATACAACGGGCAGCGTGCTACATGTACAATAATACTTTGGTTCTAGATAAAATTATTAACCAGGAAGTAGCTGCTTAGCTTTAGTGCCTCCTACCGCCGCTTTTATAAGTCACCCTATACTCCTGTTTCTTCTGGAAGAAAGTATTTACCACAGCCATTTCCATCCTTTTTGCAAAATCGATCAACATGTCCTTCTGTGTTCCTGTCCTGGATACCAAACCTGTCCATCACTTCCTCGTCCCTTCTATTGTCTGCACCAACATGTCCATTGAAGTCTGCACCAATGACCACTCTTTCACCTCTGGGGGTACTCTGCATCACTTCATCTAACTCACTCCAGAATCTCTCCTTCTTTTAGCTCACATCCTGCCTGTGTGGCATAAGCACTAACAACATTGAGCATCACACCTTCAATTTCTAACTTGCGACTCATCACTCTGTCTGACACTCTTTTCACTTCTAGAACATTCCTGACAAACTCCTCCTTCAAGATGACTCCTACTCCATTTCTCTTCCCATCCACACCATGATGAAACAACTTAAACCCTGCTCCTATGCTTGTAGCTTTGCTACCTTTCCACCTGGTCTCCTGAACACACAGTATGTCCACCTTCCTCCTCTGCATCATGTCAGCCAGCTCTCTACCTTTTCTTTGCATAGTTCCAACATTCAAAGCATTGTAAAACATTCCTACTCTCAGTCCTAGACTCATGCCTTTCCTCTTCTCTCTCTGCCTACGGACACGCCTCCCACCTCTCCTTCTTCGACTAACAGTAGTCCAATTTCCATCAGCACCCTGTTGATTGACAGCACTGATGGCGGTCGTTGTTAACCCGGGCCTCGACCGGTATGGGGGTAATACTTCTGATTTGCATCATAAAAGTTTGGCATTGGTTTTACGTTGGATGCCCTTCCTGACACAACCCTCTGCATTTCTCCGGGCTTGGGACCAGCATAAGGGGGAGAGACACTGGTTATCCCCCGCCTCATGGTTGCATTTACTGGGAGTAAATGGAGCGATGTGCCAGATATGAACCTATCAGAAAGTGATGACTGAGTATTTTCTCCTGCTCACTAACTTCATACAGTTAAAGACTTCTGGCCATGTGCTTTGTGCCTTGTGTTGATTGGTTCAAAGTTGACCTTTATGTTGATTGATTCAAAGTTGACCTTTATGTTGATTGGTTCAACAATGTGCTAAAGTTGACATTCATGTTGATTGGCTCGATTTTACATCGGGGGAAAATATTTAAAGGAACAGCACCGGAAGGGAAACTTAACGGGTCTTTTTTTTTTTTTTAAAACAAAAAATGATGCTTTTTTTCTGTTTATTTTCAGCTTTCATGTAAGTAATTTGTTTGATACCGTAAAATGAGTAACACAAATACCAGTAAAACTCTTTTATTGTTCTGTTATTACTTATGTTCTCCACCTCTATGGTAATAAGCGCTTACCGTTCTGGTAACATTTTAATAAGCACCCACCCACTCCAATTTTTTAAGCACCCTGGGCGCTTATCACATCCAATACGGTATATGCACACATATACATTATAATATTTAACACAAATGTTTCAGCTTTCTCAGTGAAAACTACAGACAAATTAAAAAAAGTTCTGTCCAAGTTATGCTTATAAGTTTTCATACAGGGCATACTAAAGACACAGCTTCTTCTTCTTTTCCTTTCAGCTTTTCCTTTTTTTTTCCAGGGGATGTCACAGTGAATCAGATGATTCACATGTTTGATTTGGTGTAGGTTTTTATGTCGGATGCCCTTCCTGATGCAACCCTTTAGCAAGGGACAGAAACATCCTGACGGCTATTCAGCTACTCTTTACGAAAGTCAGCAATGGTTCTTTTACATGAACCTCTCACCATTGACAGTGAGAGACACGGCCCGCCTTTGATAACCCAGTTAGCTGCACTGGGGGGACAGTGACAAACTTGTGGAGAGTGGGACTCAAACCCCAAACCTTAGGATCAGCGATCCAGTGCTCTTTACCACCAGGCCACTTTTGCCTCCACCATGCCACCACTGTCTCCACCAGGCTACCACTGACTAAAGTCACAGCAAATATATAAAATAAACTACATGGCCTGCTTTTTGAGTGGATGAAAATAGTCTCGAGTGTTATCTTTAAATATTTGAGTAAACAGGTCTTGATAACTTGGTCATCTCATATTCATGATTTTCTTGTCATTGTTACATAAGTAGAACTTGAAATGTGATATGATGTGTGAAATGTGACACCATATGATATTCTCTTTTAACACATTTACCACTATGTGTGGTGGTAATGTCTGTGTAGGTGTGGGAGTGTTGTTTTCTAAATACCTTTGTATTGAATTTTACTCTCATTTCACAGCTTGGATGCAGCTTTCATGGAGTGATTTTTGTTAATATGCTATGCTATTAGAGTACTCAATTAGTAGTATGTTCCTAAATTGTTCTTAAATTTCTGTAACCATAAATAAAAAAACTGGGACTAGTATTTTAGGAATTATTTCATTATCCACCCTTAAAGTGTTTGAGTGTTGAGACTTATTATACTATATTCGAGAAGTCATTCGTAAAAATGGGTGGGTCTTCTGCCTGTTCAAACTTAAACTGCTATCCATGCCCTGAAACCTCAGTTTTATACATTTGTATGAGCAAAGCTGAAGACTGTCATGCATGAACATGATGTTTGATACAACATCTGAGTCACTGATGAGAAAGACACATTTGATCTGACACATTCTGTTATGAATGGTAATTTATTGAGCTCGAACTGTTCTAGCTATAATCACCTAGAAACATTCTGAACACTTTGTCTTTGAACTCATTCCAGCACCCAGAGATAAAACATTCTAGATTTTAGATCTTCCAATCTGTCAGACACATTTTTTCCAGAAAGGCAAATAATTTAATGAGAAACATTAAATACACATCACTGCATTTAGTAGCTCTAGATAGTAAAGCTGATCATACCTTGTGTTTTGGTTTGTTGGTTACTTTGAGTTTACACTGGGATCACCATATCCATGATCTCCATGATTTGAGAGAATCATAATGTTGGTGGAAGGTTGTGGGATCGAATCCTGAAGATCTTGTAAGAACTTTGTTGAATTGTGATGATCCTGAGGAAACTTGGTGGAATCGTGATGATCATGATGACCGTGACAAAATTATTGGCTCAGAAATTTTGCCATGATTATTATGATTTATTCTGATTTGACGCCAGTTCAGGATTCCAGATTTTAATTGCCATTTGTGTTTTTACACACAGGAATTCTTGTGCGGTTGTTCAAGGAGTCAAGTTCCAAACAGAAAAGAAGGCTCGAATCAACAACACACAAACTGCTATAAAATAAGCACATAAAAATTCTATATCTAAAAGGACCTCACACAGACCCAGCAAACAATACAATAATAACAAAAGTAATAAAAATAAAATGATGATTATGATAATAATAATAATAATAATAATAATACAATAACTAAATCAATAGATAACCCCAATAAACGAAATTGTACTAAATTATATTATATTATAATTATATTTATATTGATATTGCACTATGCCCATTGTTTTGTAGGAAAAAAAATGAACAGTTCTCTGGGTAAACAAAATGGCCACAACTTCAAAGTCAGATGTTCTCCATTCTCAGAGCAAGGTTTAGAGATAATCTAAAGTCAGTAAACCAGGCTTATTTAACGAGAATCTGCCGTTCTTCCGCCGTGGTTCTTGTTGCTAGCCGCTGCGCTCCGGTCCTCTCTGAAGGCCGTGTGGCCGGCTGGTGTAGTTGCCTTGTCGGGTGTACTCTCCTTGAGTCATGTTTCACAGAAACACAGCATGGAGCAGTCCTGTAGATCCCTCTGCGCTGCAATCTGAGCATGAAACTCGTCCATTTTGTTTCGCAGAGACTGAACATTTTCAAGCAGTATGACCAGGAGTGCTAACCTTCCACTGCTAATCAAGCACCAGAGTCACCGTTCAGCCCCTCCTCACCTGCTGTGTCTCCGCCTGGGTTTATTATTATCCGGGGTGCGGCTGGCATTGAGTTGCGGTAGCATATTAGCTCAGGATAGGAGATGAGCTTGCTCAGTTCTAAATGTCCAAACGAACTGTGCTCTCATAGCTGTTATAGAGTCGCACGGTCATAGACGAGCATAGTACAAAAAAAAACCAAAACAAATTAACAAAAACAATATTTAAAACAAAGAAACTACAGTATTTGACTCTGAGAACTCCACGTCGTCGCCCTCTAGGAAGCGCCATCTTGACCATTCACTGTTAAATGGCCACGTTCCGCCCATGATCATGGAAACTTCATCAATCATGCTGCTAAATTTTCAGTTTAAGTTTGCAATTTTTCTATCTGAAAAACTTTTTAGAAGAGGGACTCCCAGCCGGGGAGCTTCGCCGTTAGTGAACCGGAACCTTGTGTTAGATTAGATTGTATTAGTTGTGGTAGAATGTCGGAATCATACTAGAGCTGAATAGACCTTAACATAATGTAACAGATCTCGATGCGCCATTGTAAGGGCTCTTGAACATGGATGAAGTTTCATCTCTTGGTTGGTTGGCATTAACATTTCATATCTAAATCTACAGCCATGACTGAAAGACATTTCAGAAGGAATTCATTTGGGAATAATAATGAAATTGCTTGGCATCAGAGGCATTCAAACATTTTAGTCAGTGCCATCAGTGTTCCATAAGGGTGTACTTTTTATGTCTTTTGTATGTTTGGTTATTTTCACAGCCTTAATAAGTGTGATTGTCACATAGTGTGATTCTTTGTGTTTCATGTTATTTTCCCTTAGGTGTAAACACAATAACAGTATTAGTTATGAAACTGGCACATGTCGAGTGTTTGTATTAACCCTTTAATAACTCTAGTGCATGATGAGGTTTTATACTGTCTCCTATAGGAGTTGTTTTCACTTACCCATAATCGGTTATAATAGTGAATATTCTGGTTGTAACTGCCTCTAGATCTACAGGTGATGGCAGTTCAGGTGAAAATCAAGTTTGCAACTTTTTTTTTTCCTATTCATTCAGGCTATTTAAATAATGTACTTAAGGTTTCTGTTTGACAGTGGAAAAGGTATATCTGGTAGTGGAGAAATTAGCGTTCTGGATGATCTAATAACATACGGACACGTCTACATGCAATTTATTCAAACAGAGGTAGACACACCTTATGGTTGTTGGAGGTAACTTAGACCCTGTAATCCACTCTGAGGGATCACCTGTCATCCACTGACCAGATGCCTGGGGTTTTTCTCTTAGCTCACACACACACACACACACACACACACACACACACACACACACACACACACCAGACAGAGAAGCCTTTGAGTCTGTGAAACATGTGCCTCCCCTTCTCTCCTTTCCTTCTTTATCATTCTTAAGCCCTCCTTTTCGAATAATCCAACCCAATTGTTTCTATTTACTTTGCATATATTTTTTAATAGCGTAAGTTATTATATACTGGTTTCCTATGGAAGCAAGCATTATTTCCACACAATCACATTACAAGAGACTGGAAGAACTTGGTCACACTCGCCAAGAAATGTTCTCCATAAATACTTTCAGATGCTTACACAAATGCACACTGACCCTCTCTCTCTCTCTCTCTCTCTCTCTCTCTCTCTCTCTCTCTCTCGCTCTCTCTTGCTCTCACTCTCTCTCTAAACAGTACCTCATCCTGGGCTGTATGACTCAGCCAATGTCTCTCTTCCTTCATCCACCCAGTTAAAATGCATCTGAATAATTAAATGCATTTTAGAGCTTTATGAACTTCTTTGCTATGTGAAAAGGACTAACTTATGGTCTCACCTCTAAACTAAGATTATTTGATGATAATGAATGGGATTTTTTTTCCCATTTGCTGTACTTAGAATGAATTTTTTTTTTTCTCCTTTGCTTTCATTTGTTTGTCTGTCACAGCTGTTTGGATGTCATCACTAGTGCATGCACCATAACTGTTACCACCATGAGACATCTAGTGGTGAAATCACTCAATACATCCTCACATCCCTGAGCTTATTTGTGCTGATCTCTCTCTCTCTCTCTCTCTCTGTCTTTCTTTTCTCTCTCAGGTAAAGAACGAATATGGAGGCAGGTGCTGTCGTTCGTGCTGTGTTTGAGTTCTTGCCCAGTGTATCAGAAGAGCTTCCTCTGTTTGTTGGTGATGTTGTTGAAGTCCTTAGCGTCGTTGATGAGTTTTGGTTACTCGGAATCAAAGACGGAGTCACAGGTAAAGTTCCATGTTGTGAGTCATAAGCTCACTCTATTTGTTAGGAATAACAAGATATTTAAAGGTATTTTTTACAAGGTAAAGGCTACAATACACACTTGTTTAAAAAAAAAAAAAAAGAACAAGCTGTTATATATATAGGTTCATTCGTTCATTTTCTGAATAGCTTAATCCTAATTATGGTCACAGGGAGGCCAGCTCCCCTCTCAGCCAACTCTGAATGAGGACAGGGTACACCCCAGACAGCTTACCAGGTCACTGCAGGTTATAAACATGTTGCATACAGGTTGCAAATTTTCCATATGGCAAAACATAAATAGAATATTAATTCAATCATTTATTTGCCAAGCCGCTCTTTTAGTGCAATATAAATATAATTGTAATATAATATAATATAGTGCAATTACATTTATTGTGGTTATCTACTGATTTATTTATTGTATTATTATTATTATTATTATTATTATTATTATTATTATTATTATTATTATCATCATTTTATTTTTATTAGTTTTGTTGTTATTATTGTATTGTTTGCTGGGTCTGTGTGAGATCCTTTTAGATATAGAATTTTTTATGTGTTTATTTTATAGCAGTTTGTGTGTTGTTGATTTGAGCCTTCTTTTCTGTTTGTAACTTGACTCCTTGAACAACCGCACAAGAATTCCTATGTGTAAAAAAACACAAATGGCTATTAAAAATCCTGAATCCTGAAATAAAATATAAATGAACACACAGATGCGCACCTCACATAAGTAGTTTTGTTGGGGTGTTTTTTGTTTTTGTTGGTTTGTTTTTGTTTTGGTTTTTTTTGCATAATTGGCCTTGTTTTGCAGCATTTTCCTTAACTTTCTCCCTATTTTTCCTTAATTTCCTTATTTTTTTATTTTTCGATGAAAATTAAAAATCCACGATGCACTGAAGCCGCAGAAACTGAAGCATGAAATAGTGAGGGATCCCTGTATATCTGTGTGGTCATAAACTGCAATTATACTTTGTAAGATTTACAGGATACCTTGAGATACGAAAGCAAAAATAAGAATACAGTATCTAAAAAAAAATGTTAAAATCGCTCGGCCAACAGTGGGCATCACATGATCGCATTTTAAATCTGCTGCCATACAACCTGTTCTCCAATTTTTTATCTCCCAACCAGCTGATGCCCCCAGATCCCCATGATGCCTTGTCACGACGTCATGGCGTGCAAAACAATGAGAGTGAAAGTGCAAAACAAAATGTGCAAAAAAATAATAAAACACAAAATACACAAAAAAAGGAATTGAAATTAAAATTAGAAAAATTGAGTGTTTAGTGTACAGTTGTAATTATGTAGATTAATTTATTTCAATTAAGTTTCATAAAGTTAAATATGATTTCTGCTATTTGTGAGAACTCTGTTTGCCTCTTCTTTCTCCACCACATTCACCTGACTCGAAATATAAGGTTCCACAGATTTGTAACACCATTGTATTATTATTTTTCATTAGTATTATTATTTTCTCTTTGTTTCATTACCATTTATTTAAATGATTATGTTGTATTTAATTATCATACTGTTTTTCTTTCAGGTTTTTAAAATATTTAAAATTGATGGGGTCTTTTTGGGGGGGCTGGAATGGATTACACTGTTTACATTAAGTTTATATCTTGAGGTATCACTGTACAGACGCTCCCCGACTTACGCTTTAGTTCGGTTCCGGACGGCCGAAAGTAAGGTGAAAAAAAAACGTAAGGTGTTACTGTATGTTCCAATGACGTATGACATTCATACTGTACTATACATCCATAAATACCATTACCGTATCTCATATAACACCCATAAGTCAATTATTATAAACATAACATTGTAAAATGATATCAAATGTATAAAATAATATCAACATCAATTTCAAATAAATTAAATTCAAGAAAAATAATTTCAAATAGATACATTTTAATCAAATTCACTAATCAAATATCAAATACAGTATCATATATAACCTTTAACATTCTCTGTGATGCGATCTTTCTGCTTGTAAATGGTTCCAATGGTTGACAGAGCCATTTGGAAGAAACGTGCAACATACAAATTTTTCACCAGCATTGATTTTCTTGATAATGGCCATCTTCGTTTCTAACAAGATGGCTTGCCGCTTTTTCTGATTATAACTATCACTAGTAGGCTTGCGCTTCTGACCAACCATATTTGTTTAGGGTTACAAAAGTCCGTAAAACAGTGTAAACACAAAGATCACAGAGATGACAGTGAACTGGGAAGAAGGAGGGGCACGTTCAGTCTGTTGTTTGTAAACAATGGACGCAGTATCATGCGTAAGTAGCGTATTATGTCAGCGTACTACGTAGGTACGTCTCGTACTACAGAGAGCACACTAAACTCAAAATTTGACACACATAATTTATTTTATTTTTTTAAACATAAAGTCGAAAAATACGTAAAACGAATGAACGTAAAGTGGTGAGTGTTTGTATTTAAAGCAATAATAATCATAATTTCCCCACACTCACTGGAACTTCAATGTTTATTTTCAGGTCAATTTCCTAGCACCTTTGTTGAATGTGTCACTGTTCCTTCAACAAAGACAGGAGAGCAACTCTATGTTTGTATCAGTGACTTCAACTCTTCTGAGACAGGAAACCTGCCCCTGAAGAGAGGTAATGTATGACATGTGTGCTGTCTCTTACAGCAGTTATGTGTGTTGCAGTAGTTTTAATGATCTGCTGTTACTGTATATTAACTGTGTCCTTGTCTCTCAGCATAAAGTGTGCTCATTCAGAAAGGCATAATGTCCCATTTAAGAGGTAACCTTGTTTGTTTAGCCCTGTTGTAGGTATTTCTTGTAGTAATATATTTTCTTTGATATATTCTTTACAAAATACCCATAGTTACGCCTTCCTCTGAATTTAGATGTATTGTGTAAAATACAGTACTGAAATCTTTAAACTGGGATTGTCGATAAACATGTATTTTTCAGATACATGAATCTGCATGTATTAGTGTGATCAGTTCGGGCAAGCGGCTCCCAAACTTTATAAGCAAGTGGCCCCTGTAACCTTTGTAACATATTGCATCTATGTCTATATACAAAAGTGAATGAACAGTGATTTTCACTGTAAAATGATTAGCACTTTATTTTTACAGTGATTTTAAACCCACGGACAGTGGTGGCCTGGGGGTTAGGCGCTGGATCACTGATTCCAAGGTTGGGAGTTCAAGCCCCACTATATCAATGGGTTGAATTTTATACCCACAGATAAGCTCTGTGTCTCTTGAAAAATTTCTGCTTTCATTATGGTTCATATCAGATGTTATTTCTCAAAATTAGAAAATGTGACCTTGCTCTTCTACTAAGCATTCTGTTCGCATAAAAAATAAGCCTCACCTGTGTCTCCCAAGTTCAATCTGGAAAGAAAGTAGGAAAGCTCAGTTAGTGTTCATACTAAATAATGGTCTAGAATAGACCATTATACTGTTGCACGTTTACAGTACTGTATTTATATTCCATTATTAAATTGTTATTTTATTTATATTAGTGAACTATCCAAATGAGGCAATCCTAGTTGAAGCATTAGCACACAAAATCCATGTTTTATATTTCTAATGTAAAAAATTCACTCAATTTGTAAATTTACTGACCTCATGTGAGGCTGCAGACAATAGTTTGGGAGCCCTTTTCTCTAGTCAGTATTTCTGTAAGTAGCCACTAGATGTCTCTTTTTGTGTTTTCTTACACTCTTGGAGAACAGGTATACCTCGGCTTACGTCGTTAATTGATTCTAGGGGAGACAACGTAAGTCGAAAACGACTTAACTCGAATTAGCTTGTCTCTAGACTTGTATAATATTATATATAACTCTATACAGACACTCCCCGACTTCCATTCATCCATCTTACATTTTTTCGATTTTACGTTTAAAAAAAAAAAAGTCAATTTTGAGTTTAGACGTACCCATGTGGTACAATGACGCAGCGTCCATTGTTTACAAACGACAGACTGAACGTGCCCCTCCTTCTTCCCAGTTCAGTTTATTTATATATATATATATATATATGTCATTTTATATAGCGTGTTACCCTTGTGTTAAGACGTCATCTCTGTGATCTTTGTGTTTACACTGTTTTGCGGACTTTTGTAACCCGAAGCAAATATAGTTGGTGATTCACATCAGTGCAGGCTGTGTTCTAAACGAGTTCAATGGCACCCTTGCACACTTGAAAGACCGGCAGTCCGTATAACCCACAGCAAGTACACTACTTTCGGTTTTGAGCGCCTCACATATTGTAAGCGTTGATTGGCTGTTTTAAGCTTCATGTAAAGTGACTCGGTATAAATAAGTGACTTATTTGAAATTAATTTTGATATTATTTGATATATTTGATACTATTTTACAATGTTACATTTATAATAATTGATTTAAGGGTGTTTTATGAGATACGGTAATGGTATTTATGGATGTATAGTACTGTATGAGCGTCATACGTCACTGTAGCAACTTGCATTCAATTTCAACTTACGTTTGGCCGTCCAGAACCAATTAAAAACGTAAATCGGGGAGCGTCTGTATATATGATGATGATGATGATTTCCTTTCGGCTTTTTCCCTTTTTTTTTCAGGGGTTGCCACAGCAAATGATTCGCATTTTTGATTTGGCAGAGGTTTTTTTTACGTCCGATGCCCTTCCTGACTCAACCCTTTAAGCAAAGGACAGAAACACGCTGACGATTTTGCAGCTACTCTTTTCGAAAGTCAGCAATGGTTCTTTTACATGCCTCTCACCATAGACAGTGAGAGACATGGCCCGCCTTTGATAACCCAGTTAGCTGCACTGGGGGGGGACAGTGATAACCCTGTGGGGACTCGAACCCCCAACCTTTGGATCAGCAATCCAGCGCCCTATACCACTAGACCACCACTACCCCCATATCTCTCTCTCTCTCTCTCTCTCTCTCTCTGTGTATGTATATATATATATATATATATATATATATATAATGTATGTATGTACACAATATTTAATATACTAAATATATATAATATACAGAAAGCGGCCGTTATTCGTGGGGGTTATGTCCTTACCCTCACGCAGATCCTGGAAATCCGCGAATTATTGATGCGGTTTTAAAACCCTATGGATGATATTACATGCGCTAAAATATACTTCTTAAATACATTCTATAGACAGTCTTACTCATTAATATAGTAATAATGTAGTCATGATTAAGTAAAAACTTTTACATTTTGTACAGTGAAAACATTTATGAATAAATAAAGTGCTTGGGCTTCTTACCAGAAGCTAGAGAAGATGCAGGGCATTTGAGTGGCGTCATATAATAATTAAAAACACACAAAAAACTTGAATTCTTAATGCAAGCAATCACGTTGATAACATGTGTGCGAAGGAGGAAAAAAAGAGGTGTACACATCATCTGCAACCAATTAGTGGGAGGGAGAAACAAAAGCTCTCAGCCATTGGCTAAATTTTAATCACATGGCAGTAATGTCATGATGATGCATATGTTTAATTTGTCGAGGCTGCCGCTAATTCAGTGCTTCTCAAAAAGTGGGTCGCAATTATATGATTGTAACGACGTAAACTTTTTTTAATTAATTTTTTTATTTTTACATATATTTTTTTCAAACTGACGTATAATCGAAAACGACTTAACTCGAAACGCTTTAAGTCGAGGTATACCTGTATGGATAACACCCCCCCCCATTGTTTTATTCCCATTGTTTATGCTATATTATTATGACGGTGGGTGAAATAAGCTGCACTCTGAACTGCTTGCTTAACCATCACAGGGTTAACACAATCGTTCACACCCACACCTAGGGTTAATTTGGAATAGTAAATTAGCCTAATGTCTTTGAACTGTGGGGAAAAAACCCAAAATATAAAATCATTTTAATCATTATAAAAAATTTTTTCTATACCTTTTTTTTTATTGCACATGTCTCATAAGCACAGAGGCGTTTCGTTATTAAGTCATCGTCAGGCATTTGGCATTAAGACATTCTTTTTGGAATACAAGACACCAAAGTACTCAGAGGAAACCCATGCAAGCACATGGAGAACATGCAAACTCCACACAGAAACACCCTCGCCCAGACCAGGACTCGAACCCAGGACCTTCTTGCTGCGAGGCAGACATGCTAACCATGACATCACTGTGCCTCCGTGTATTAAAGTCTTATCCTAAAATATTTAAGCATTAAAATTGAGAGTCTCTACCTGTGGAAATTCCAATTCCTGTAGTTGTTTTTCTGTGACAGTGTCATATGAATTACATTTCCTGTATGTGACTATTGGGTGCTTTAGTTTATGTGCTGGACACAATAGGAGGTGGAGTTTTTTGTGTGGAATTTGACATCGATGACCTTAACAGACATTGTGATGCTTGACTGTGATTTATACCTTTATTTCTGGCTGGACTAGCCACAGTAGTGAGTGTGTAATCTTTAAACAGTGTATCTAACACTAATACGGCATCTGTGTGTTGTATTCTGTGACCCTCTGTCATAGGTGATGTGGTGGCTGGAGAGGGCAATGTAGATGCAGGTTGGCACAGGGGTCGGAATGCCTGGGGATCGCGTGGACTTTTTCCCTTATCCTGTGTGAAGGAGCTAGAGCTATCAGGTCGCTCTAGGCAGCTGAGTGAACGCAGTGCAGCTGCCCAGGACTCTGAGTTGCCCCCATACGCTCTTGGCCAGGGTCGTGCTCTTATGAGCCTGCATGCCCAACTGGATGAAGAACTAGACTTTCATGAAGGTGACATCATCACTATATTGGACATGCCGGAGCCAGGTTGGTTCCAAGGGGAGCTAGAAGGTAGGACAGGAATCTTTCCTGAGGGTTTCGTAGAGCTGCTTGCACCCCTGCGCTCACTTCAACCTACCAAACCTGTCAACCTTGTACAGGGTAAGTATCTCCCCTGCAGAATGGAGGAAGAGGAGGAAATGGAGGAAGAAGAAGAAGACGAAGAAGAAGAAGAGGTGAGAGTGTCGAACAGAGTAGAATTACAGAGTCAGGAAGAAGATAAAGAGGAAGGTGGTGTCTATGGAATCGCACAGTATGAGTTCCGAGCTCTGGAGCCTGGGGAGCTGGACTTTGATGTTGGCGACAGGATACAAATACTCAAAACACTAGAGGATGGCTGGCTTGAGGGGCAGTTGAAGGGCAGAAGGGGCATCTTCCCCCACCGCTTTGTTAAGATGGAGGAACAGTTAGAGGAACAAGTGCCAACATTAAGTGAAAAAACTGCAACCTCTGACAAAGAGGAGGGGGACAACTGTGCTTTAGCAATACATGATCAGGATGAAACAAGCCATGAAGACTACACAGTTTGGGATCTGGACTACTTTGAGAAAAGAGAAGAATGCAGAGAGGCTTGTTTGAGGGACAAACAGTCAGAAATCAGCTGTCAGGACACAACAACAGTTCAGAGCCTGCCTGCAAATCAGCCTGGTTCCAGGAGACAAGAGAGACCACCACCACCGCTTGTTCATCCCAGTAGAACAGGGGACTCGAGTCCCAGACCACTCCAAAAAACTAACACAGGAAATCTGACTCCTCCCAGACCACAGCTGCCTCCTCGTCCAAGCCTTCGCAACAGACAGAACAGCACCAGCAATCGCAGCAGCCCTCCTAAACCACCACCTGTTTCCAACAGCAGCCTTAACCAGAAAAATAGAATCTCTTCAGGTCTTCAGAACAATTTCTCCTGGACCAGGAACAAAGGATTTTACACCTCCCATGATAGCAGAAACCCTTTTAACAGTAGATCAGCCAGTCAAGCACAGATGAGACAGAAAAAATTGACCCGCCATGCAAGCATCAGTGAAGCTGACCTGGGAACATACAGGCATGGTGAGCATAATATATGGTCTCAGGAGCCAGGCCCTAATGGGCTGCCAACCTCTCATACATTAAGCTCTTTGTCTGGTGACCTAGAAGCCAAGCTGAGTCAGCAGCTGCTGGAGTTTGAGAGGAGCCTTCCAAGCAGGTGTAGGGAAGGTGAAGTACAGTCCATGAGAAACGATCAGTGTAGAGACCAGTTTTTACGCCACTTTTCTATCATGGACTACAGCAGTGAGAGTGACATTATCAAAGGCTGTTACCACTCCATGCCCCATGATTCACCTCCCTCTAGTCCCAGCTCCTCTCTAGAAAGATGGAAAACACTGCGCCCCCCTCCTCCTCGTCCCAGGATTCGTAGACCACCAGCACCTCGGAGTTCTCATGCTCACTCTTCTCTTAGAAATGGTCAGGCTCCTCAACAGCTCTACCGACCAACACGACAAGCTCTGCGGCCACCTCCACCTTGTCCCCGGCCCCCTATGCCGCTGACCAACCCATTGGTCTCAATGGAGGAAGAAGAGAGTACACATAAGGAAAAGGTTGAGGAGGCTGAAGATGTTTTAGAGAGGCAGAGAGAGATTGAGGAAGAGAGGGAAAGAGACCAGGAACAGTACAGACTTCTTCTGAGACTTGAGGAAGTTGAAAGAGACATTGACATGTACACACACACGGCACAAGAGTTGAGTGCCATGTTAGAGGAAGAGGAAGAGGAGGATGAAGTGGCCCGTCGGCAGGCTCTGGAGAATCTGGAGTTCTGCAATTACACTGTGGAGACTCTCACACTGGAGCAGGAGCAGTTACGGGGTAAGTTGATTAACTGAATAGCAAATCTGTCCGACAACATACACATCTCACTGCATAACATACAACATGTTGCAATTAACAAAGTGAATATTTCATACACTTCACCTCACTCCAACCAATATAACTCATCGCAGTTAAATTCAAACTTTCTATTTCAGGAAATTCTTTAGGATTTTGTGTTTTTCAGTTTCTCATTAACTGTGTTTTCTTTTACTGAACTCAGGAGATAGTAAAAGAAGTCGGTAGACACAGAACAACAACAAAAATTTGTGACGATAAATAACAGTTTACAGAAGTGCCTCTCAAATAGTGGGACGCGTCCTCCTTGGGGGTATGATGCCGAGGGGGCATGGTGTGATGTCGTGGGAGCGTGTATGGCCTTGGGGAACATGCTTTTCTGGTCTGGAATAGTGTATGAGAATTAAATGTAATTGCACCTCCTCTCCAGTAGTTGGCAGTAGCGCTCTCATTGTCGCGCTATGATGTAGCGGTTTTTCGCATGAGCAAACGTTATGAAGTGCAGTAAACAATCCCTCAAGTAACAACACAGGAAAAATTCTAACAGGAACGAAGAGAAAGGTGGAGAGAGCCAGAGATATTCAGACATAAATAAGATGTATGCGTTTAAATAAGTGAAATGAGTTTAAATAAGGATTTTTTTTTTTCATTTCAGGCATGTGATGCACTTTAAATCTTCAAAATGTTAGTGAAGCTTTTCTTTATTGTAAGTTGAACCATATTTGTTTCTTTTTTGTTGTTTTTAATGTTAATAAAAATACAATGTTATGCAGGGGTGTACCAATAACAATTTTATAGACAAATAATACTATTTATGGTCGCTCGCGGGGAGGTGGGGGGGGGGGGCATGAAATGTTTTTTTCTTCCTAGAGGGGGTGCCACAGAAAATAATTGAGAAGCACTGGTTTACAGGCAACATTTAATTGAACTAAAATGACTAAAAGAATAACTATGCCCAAAAAAGGCTGTGCATAGGTAACGAGCATATGTAAAACAGTTATGTCTTTGTCATATCTATGTATGTGTATAGGGCAGGGGTCGGCACCCTTTGCCATTCAAAGAGCCATTTGGACCTGTTTTCCACAGTAAAGAAAACACTGGGAGCCACAAATCCTTTTTTGACATTTAAAATCAAATAATGCTGACTTTCGACAAGAGGAGCTGCATAGCCGTTAGTGTGTTTCTGCCCTGCGATGGCCTAACAAGCTGTCCAAGGTGTACTCTGCCCTCGCCCTGAGTTGGCTGGGATGGGTGCCAGCCTCCCCGCAACCCAAATTAGGATTAAATGGTTCAGAAAGTGAATGAATATGTTTGAGTTCTTCTTGTATTTTTATAAAGAAAAAGAACAGCTGTCCCACGAAGCGAGGGACGGGGTGCAGCCAAATGTGTTAACGGGTTGGATAGCCTATTTCACCTTCACTCCCTCCGTGGGATCTTCTTTTTCTTTATTCATTATATTAATGTTGTTTTATCATAGTTTTAATTTACAAAAATGACAGCAACACAGAAAAGTATATGAAGACTTATTTTAAAATAATATTAATGCTTAATACTGCATTAGTACCGACCCATTCTCAAGAGTGAAGACTGAACCAGACCGCAGTCTTTTATTTTGTCTCTGGGAAGAGTTATTTAATTCAGAGATTGCTGTGCATAAACCAGATCTCATTCACCGTCTCTTACTTCAGCTGTGATTTCTGTTCTTGGACTACAAACCCCGGCAGCGGAAAAATCTCTCTTGCACGCTGCACTGCTGCTGGGATGGCGAGAACACTCCTTGCCATGAGCACAAGGATTTGAAAACACTGTGGCATGCTTCCTCCACCAACACAGCAGATCATAAATACTAATGAATTTTAATGTAGCTGATTAATATAATGACAGCCATGTCCACAAGAACACACACACAAAATCACCCCGCCTGCACCCGTGACTGTTAATTTTCATCTATGTAATTTTCAACCCTAAAAGAGCATTTTTGCAAGGTTGCCTGCTGGGTACCTGTAGGTATCCGGCCATTGCAGGACTCTGCTTTAGGCAGATTAACTCGTTATTCAGGTGAAAACTGGCTTAACTCACTCCCCCTGGGAGGCCGGAGTGCTTCCGTTGTGAGTAAATAAGCAGCATTTTCTTTGTGCCGTTGTTTTTGTTATGCAGTGGTTTTTGTATATGAAGAACGTTTGCACCCATCGGCCAGCGTAAAGTACACATTCATTATTTTTAAAAGCCACTGAGCCGCATCAGAGAGGTGAAAGAGCCACATGCGGCTCCGGAGCTGCGGGTTGCCGACCCCTGGTCTAAGGGAAAGAAACTGGGTGAAAGCTTTGTATCCTCTGATATTTGACACACTTCAGATGGCAGATAGTAAAGTGCCACTTTCACCCTTAGTCAGGAAACATCAGCTTGTAATATGAATCCACATATTTTTTTTCCCCCTCACTTGTGTATCCTTTATGCATTATACCACACACTGAAAGGGTCCAGCTCCCATGACTGCTGTGAGAGTGCACTAACTATGCAGAAGTTTTTTGGATTATGGTTTCAGTTTTAATATAAAGATTTAGGTACTGCCTAAAAGCGGAGCTCCTGATAGATATCTCTTTTGATAGGTGACCAAAGCTGGTGTTATAAACTTGTGCAGCTTGTTTAAGGGAGAGAGAAATGTTTTCTTTGCACCACCTAGTTGATTTCCTTGTCCTCATATGAGTGGTTAATTTCATTACCAGGAGTTAATTTTCTGTGTTGCCATTATAGTTCAGTGTTATTTTGCTAACCTAGGCTTGATTATATGATGATTCTGTGCGAGTTTGAGTTGCACTGTATGAGCTACCTTTTTTTTTTTTTTTTTTTTGGGGGGGGGGGGGGGGCGGGGTGGACAGGGGGGTGGACGAACCAGTTTTGTAATAGTGTTCCTATACAGAACATCCAATTATGTGCAAAATACTGAACAATGAATTAGCATCAAGTCAGGAACTCCGCTGTGAAAATATACTCTCGATGCTGAACTGCTTAATCCTATAGGGTCGCAGTGAGGCTCAGCCAGCACTGGGCAAAGGTAGGGCACCCTAAACAGCTCAACAGACCACTGCAGGGCAACACACACACACAACATACATATACACACACACACACACACACACACACACACAAAATTATTTACTCACACTTGGGGGCAATTTGGGACAGCCAATTAGCTTACTGTGCATGACTTTGGACTGTCGGAGGAAACCAGAGTACCTGGAGGAAACAAGCACGGGGAGAACGTGTAAAAATATCAATTTAATTTTAAATTAAGTTAACTCTTTAAAGCCCGAATAATTTTTTGCAGTTTAAAAAATGTATCACTAGTTTTTCCTGATTAAACAGGCCTAAGCAAAACACCCTGAACACATTTCTTTCAAAAAATATATAATAACACTAAAAATAATAACATAATAATAACACATAATAATACTCACAAATTTGTGAACAACACAATCCTGCGCACTCAAGGTTGTCTCACAGCTGACTGAGGCACGTGGGACCAAGCTGTGTTGCATCAGGTGACGCCACAACAAGTATAGAACACGTTCTGAACAGCAGCAGCACTGAGTACAATGCATGTCGTAGTTATTAGCATTTTCTGAAAGAGAACCATATGGTCCTGCTGGCCGGTAAAGGGTTAAATCAATAAGAGTGAGACACACAAGGTTATTACACTAAATCTTAATTATTTATTCATTGTTTTTGCAAGTAGACAGCATGTGCGTATGATACTAAGGGGTAGAATTACAATCCTTTGCACATTGAGGTGTTGTCAGGGCTGTGTGAAGATCATGGCCCAGCTAGAGATTCGCCACTGACTCTGTAGCTTGATTGTACAGCCTGTGATGTGTCTCATTGCCCTAGTTATCCATATTTTTATGGAGCAGGGCCGCACATGTACCAGGTAAGACTTGAAGATTGTATGCAAGTACATGGCAATGTTTTGAAACTTCTTTTACGCTCTTTTAAGTCTAAAAATGACTGATGATTGAGAGTTGAGGTTTACTTTGTTGTAACGTTGGTTCGTTTTGTTATAAACAACTTTTCCTTTCATTTTTTTAACATAGCATGTGTGTTCAGTGTGAGTGTACCAAACACATAGTTGCATGCGAGTAGTTCTCATGCAGCTGTGTAAATACTTTGTTTGAAAAATGCTATTTGTGCCTTCTTGCATCAATTTAGGAGAAGTTACATTTTTGTTAGCTCTTGCTGTTTTATGCCACATCAACTGCTTTATACTGGTTTGCAAAATTATTTTTTTATTTATTAGTTATAGGGCCTATGTACAACAGTCTCACATTCTTGTTTTTAATAACTGGATAACTGTTCTTGCTCACAGATTTCTCTTTCCTGTATGTGTGAGTATCAGTATGTGTAGGTTTTTTTCATGTCGTATCGGGGTGTGTTTCTTTGTAAGGGAGGGACAGTAATGAATGCTGATTGTTCAACCACAGGGTAGAAGTGCTCATAAAACCTCATCTAAATTCCTGAAATGGTGATAAAAGATACTTGAAGTGGGTGAGTGCATAAAGGTTAGAAAAAAGAAAGGAAAAAAAGTTGAGTAGCTCATGAAAACATACCAAGGCAAGGAAGGTGGGGAGTAGGTTGACAGCAGGAGGAGGAGTGCATGGAAAGGAAACTTGGAACAAAAAAATAGCCGTTCCCAGAACTGAAATAAATGCTTTTGTGTCATCTGGGGACCGTGTGTTTCTGGCAAGGCACTTTCTCTGTTCATTCACTTTTCACAACTTCAGCACGGGGTAGAATTCTGACTCTGATTTTGTGTGTGTGTGTGTGTGTGTGTGTGTGTGTGTGTGTGTGTGTGTGTGTGTGAGTGTGTCTCTGGTCCACTTAATTTGCCGCCTTCACATCCATAGCTCCTTACTTGGAACTTGTTAGGTCACTCAAATGCAAATGCTTTATCTTGCTGTTGATCATCAACTCCCATCTCTTCTGCTCCTGTTGTATATGACGCCCCCTTACAGTTTAATAGAGGCCTCTTTAACCAGCACTGAGAAACACAGCTTTCTGAAATCCAATAGAACCTTATTAATGACATCGTCTTATCTACGGATGTTTTTGACTGCTTTGAGCTCTGTTGTTATTAGCGCTAATTAAAAAGCATAAACAAGACTAAATCTGAGAGAGAATTCCATTATAATAATATTTAAACCTCAATAATTATCCTGATACAATTTTCTCAATAATTTACCTATGCTGGTTTTATCTTTAGGTTAGTTTGAAACTGGTGACACTCACATATCAGGTCTTTTCACGTATTCACTAGAACCATAATAGCATTGCTTGCTTGTAAGAAAACAAACTGGATATTTGCTTAAAATCTGTATTGTGTTAATCTCAAAGGCCCATGTATATGTAAAAATAAATGGTTTTCCACCTGTCGTTACACAGCAGGATGCTGCACCTGACCTCCTTATTCTAAGTTTTGGTAATAGAAGATCCTCAGTGCTGATTAGAGGTTTTATAGAAAAGAACAAAATATATTTTTTAAAATTCCAAGCACAAAATGGTCACTGGTTAAAAAAATTATTAGCTTTAAGAGTATCAATTCTGCAGTACTAAGCCGAACACTCGTGGTTTTTTTTTTGTTGTTGTTGTTTTTTTTTAATTTGCTTAGATTAAGCACCTGTATTTTCTTGTGCTTTCTCTTTGTTGGATGTTTTTTCCCCAAAGTTTCTTTTCTGCAGATAGCATCAGATTATAGTCACATTCCTAATAATTACTCCTTTAATTGCTCCAAAAGCCATGGATATACTATACAAGAGGACATGAATAGCTGTTTTTTTTCCCTCTCACACTAAAACATGCCAGAGTTCAGGACAGCCCTCAACAATAGCCCATTGTGAAGTGTACAGGCACTTTAAAACCACACAGCAGTCTCTGAAATAATCAGCCTGTTTCCACATTTTCCCAGATCATCCCACTAAAAGAACATGAAAGCAAAGTTTTGTAAAATAATGGGAATCATGCAAATGTGGGTCATACAATTATATGTATGCTGCTTACACGCCATTGAGGGCCTAGTGAAAGGGTTGTGCTAATCAAGTCTGCACAGAAAATAATGGCATTCTTCTAATTATAGATACAATTATAGATAATAGCTAAATATACACGTTTCTCATAACTTCAACCTTGTTGTTGTTTGGGCTTTTTTATTTTACAAATGAAATATCAATTAAACACGTAGCATTATTATTATTATTTGGGTAAACCAACTTTGCAAAGTTGAAATTTAGGACGAATCTTAAGTATTAAAAATAACATGATCCCAAGAAGTGAAAAATATGTTTCTAGTTGACATTGTCATGTGTAAAAAGTACCTCATCGAAGTTTTTTCATAGAAGGAATAAGCTTCTCTCTGGTGTAAGGGCATTTTTGTGAAGACCAGCCTTGTTTTTCTACAAACCAGAGACTCGCAGCCAATCACAAAATTCCTGTAATCCACCACTCATGTGACTTCACTGAATAATTACCCTTTGTTCCTCCCTCTTTCCTCCTCCCCTTTATCTTTCCTCCTTTGCCTCCTCCCTATTGGCTGGGGATATGGAGGGAGTGAAGGATTGAATTTCTCACAAATAATCCAGACAGTTCAGCTCTAGCAGCTTGTGGATGACTGAGAGTTAGGGAAACAGAGAGTGAGCCTTTGGCCGTGACCATGCCTGACAGGTGGACCGCTTTCTCTATGGATATAAACAGTTACTATTTAAAGGGCTTACACAGCTGGTTTTGCTAATGCAGTGATTCTTCCAGAAGGAATGAATGGGCAAATAGCAGTGGGACACCCCATGGTGTTTGGCCCAGTTGCCTGGGATTTCGGCAGAGCTCCTCCCCGTAGAGGAAAAAGTGTGGAGGAGTTGGTGAGTGACAGCTGGGAGAGGGAAAGGTATATCCAAATGCATATGCACTTTCAGCAACAGCAGCAGCTGCAGCAGCAAATAATATACCCACAGGATTTTGGGCCGGCACCGGGCTATTTGGAAAACCAGGCCTACCTCAAACAAGCCAGTGGTATGCACCAGACTTGTTGGGAATATGAGGATTGTGACAGGATTCCATACAGAGATGGTCTTCCACAACAGAGGAACCAGTTCTTCTACCACACACCAGAGGCTGTGTATCAGGAACCCAGGAGGCCTCTGGAGTGGACAGACAACCATTGCTTTTATGAGCCTAAGGAAGATGTGAACTTAACTGACCACAGAGGAAGTAGGGATCATGTTCGGAGCCCACGAACAAAGGACTATCCTAACCGTGTGAACCAAGACAGACATTACTACCAGGATGTAGATGAGTATTATGATGAACTGGAGCACTACAGTAGACAGGATCAAAATGATTACTATGACAGAGACAAAAGGGATTACTCTGATAAAAAAAGAGGCCATTACAGAGAAAGGGACTGTTATGAATATCGAGACAGTGATTATGATGATTATGACCGATATAACCAAAAGGACTTGGATGATTATGACCATTACGACTACCGAGACAGTACACGAAAGGATTACTATGATACTAGACAGAGAAATAAATATGCATATAGGGGAAAAGAGCACAGTGGTGATTACAGATATGTGGATCGCTATGATCGTAAACAGAAGGACCGGTATGACCACAGGAGAGATCGTAATTACGACAGACAGGACGAGCAAGACCACAAAAAATCTGATTGCTATTCATATAGAAAGAAAGACAATGATTACAGAGTTGTTGACAAGTATGAGCAAAGAAAAAAAGATCGCTCAAATTATAAGGGAAAGGATAGTGGTGATCGTAGAAAAGTAGACGACTATAAACACAGAGAAAATCCTGATGCTGAATATAAAGAAAGAGACCACTATGCTTGGCAGAGTGACAGCCAACTCGACTATAAGGACAAGGATACATACGACTCTAGGAAAGATGCCAGGTACAAACTCAAAGAGAAAATCCGATATGATCATAGAGAAAAAGGTCACTATGAACATGTGGAACAAGGTCTTTGTGAACAAAGAGAAAAAGACAGTGGGGGGGAAAGGGACCGTTACCAACTCCGAGATGCTGAACGCTATTATTATAGAGACAAGGGTACCAGAGACCGTAGATATGATGATAAGCCAAAAGACTATTTGGAGGATGGGGACGTGGAGGATGATCAATATGAGCAGAAAAGCAGGAGGTACTGCAAAGTTTTGACAGAGGAGTACAGCAGTGACTATGATTGTTTGGAGCAGAGTAAAGACTGGGAAAATGATGTTTACCACATGCAAACAGTTAGAGAACGGGAGGCAAGGAGCTATGAACATCCTTTCACTCTCACCATCTGTGATCAGGAGGGCACCCGGAATGGGGCATACATTGATTCAGACTCAGGAAGAGCGGACGAGGAGAGACAACGTTGGGGAAAAAAGGATATGGTTTATGCAGGTTCACTGGACAGGAACAGTTTCTACAGAAGAACAGCTCCTAGTTCAATAAGGAAGTCTGAATTTGTCATCAACAGGAAAGAGAAACAAGGTAAAAAATGGTGAAAACAATAAAAATAATAATAATTATATATATATATATATATATATATATATATATATATATATATGTATATGTATATATATATATATATATGTATATGTATATATATATATATATGTATATGTATATATATATATATATGTATATGTATATATATATATGTATATATATATATATATATATGTATATGTGTGTATATATATATATATATATATATATATATATATATATATATGTATATGTATTTCGGTACAGATATTACCACAAGGTCCAAAGTTCAAGCAATGTTGGAAAACAAATTTAAAACTATTGATGACATGATAAACATGAGTAATTGTGTATATGTAAACCTGCCAAAAACTATGTAGCAGAGTCCTCATGGACAGCACTTTTATTTTCATGCAGACTCTGACCTTCAGTCTTTACCTTGTGTGGAATCTGATCAAATCAGGAAATGCCAGGAGTGCTGACGATACTGTCACCAGTGTACTTAGCCAGCTGTGTGTGTGTGTGTGTGTGTGTGTGTGTGTGTGTGTGTGTCTATGTGTGTGTCTATGTGTGTGTCTATGTGTGTGTCTATGTGTGTGTCTATGTGTGTGTGTATGTGTATATGTGTGTGTATATCTGTGTGTGTGTGTGTGTGTGTGTGTGCGTATGCACGGGCGCGAGCAATTAGGTGCTCTAGCTCCTATTATGGCATGGAGAAGGTTTCACTGATTCTTTTAAGAAAGGTGATCTTTAAAGCAAGGCATGTAGGGTGGAGAAACTAGTCAAGCAGGTTTTGTGGTGTTGCGTTATTGTTGAATCTCTCTTTTTATCCTTCTCTGTATTTTTATGTTTTGTTGCTATCATATAGTGTTTTACATCACTTGGCCTAAAGTGTGAGAAACATGCTTGGGAAAAATACATCAGTATGCATGAACATGTAATAACCTGTTTAATCTGGCAGGAACAAATATCTTTAGTTGTTTTTTCATAGCATGTTAGATCATGACTTGATCCTATGACTATATGATCTGGTTGTGTGAGTAAAGCAAGTGAATGGGTAGTGCCCAGCCCTGCCATTACAGGGAGACAATCTGAAAAGTTAACCTAATCCTGGGTCTGGTGGGGACCCAAGTGCCGACATGACTATGTGGTCAAAAATATTAATATACTGTATGTTGTGTCTCAGGTCCAGGTGTGAATGAATTCATGACGGATTTAAAATAATTGAGTACTCTTGCTGCTACAGTTGACAGTGAAGGGAGCACACCATTCATCCCTCCCATAGAATGCAGCCAGTGATGCCCTATTGGGCTCCTGGGCAAGGTTGGCTGTGGTATCATCATAACTTGAACTCTGTCCAGATGTTGGAATGAAAATTTTTATCATTTTAAAGCCCATTATTTATACTCTGCTAAGTTTTTACAGTAAATTAATTTACAGTAATTAATTTAATTTAATAGTTAATTAAGTAAATTAACTATTGACCTCCCCTTGGCTGTTTGTTTTTGTTGTCCAAGTAGTGATGGATAGTAATGTAAGGCATCGTGAAATGAGACTCCTTTGATGCATGTTGTTTCTGACATGCAGCAGGTGGCCTGGGGAACCCTGGGTAATCCTCTGTAGTTTAAGGATATAATCACTACCCATTGGGGGAGGATAGAGACTGGGATGTCTTGTCTGGGACTAGGATGTACCTGGCACCAGAGACCCCCTTTATATTATCCAAAGGAAGCTGAGACTGCTGAGAGTCTTGGGCATTCCTGACTGGAAGGTCATGCTTCTTCAGCTTGACTCACAGTCTGGGCTCAGCACTTTTGGGGGAGCCTGGCACCGTCCTATTTTGTCTAGAGTCTGCTTTTATTATAGACAGGATGCACGGATAGGAGTTCAGGTTAATCCTATAATCCAATAATAAAAAGTGACTTTTAAAATCCTAAATTTATCATTATTGTGCATAAGAAGCCAGATTTTAGTCCAAGGCCTAACCCAGTCTAGATGGATTACTCAGTTTCAGCTCTTTGTTATTTTCATTTAACAGTGGAAGTAGACTGTAGCTTTGCAATTCATGAGTTTACTCTTATTATCAGAGGTTATTAAATAGCAAGACTTGACCAGCTGGTATAAGTAATGATGCATATGTCTATCAAAACACATGCTGCTGGGCTAATCCCTGTGAAGCTGCACATTTGGATGGTCTGGAGGGGATTACAACGGGAATGTTAAACATTTGCACAATCTTTAAAGAACATAAAGCCTATGGTCAGCTTGAGCAGCATCATGGGCAATTTACAATATGTCTTGAGAGGAAGGGATATTTGTCTACTAATGTAGGTCAGCTACTTGGATACATCCTGCAGAAACAAAAACAAACTTCACCCAGTATGACTCTGCTGCATTAATAGAGAAGGGTACTTTTTCAGGAACGCTTACAGGAATCATAAATATTTTGTTCATTCATATATTTTTGTGCTGAACTAGGGTTGTGGAGTGACTTGAGCCTATGTCAGCCAACCCTGGACAAAGGCATGGTAGACCCTGAACAGCCGGCCAGTCCATCCACAGGGGCAATACACACACACACACACAAGCACACGCACATCTATCAGCAATTTAAAACAGTTACTAAGCCTAAAGTGTATCCCCCAGTGCGGCCAACTGGGTTATCAAAGGCGGGCCATGTCTCTCACTGTCTATGGTGAGAGGCATGTAAAAGAACCATTGGTGACATTCGTAAAGAGTAGCTGCAAAGTCGTCAGCGTGTTTCTGTCCCTTGCTAAAAGGGTTGTGACAGGAAGGGCATCCGATGTAAAAACCACTGCCAAATCAAACGTGCGAATCAGACGATTCGCTGTGGCGACTCCCGAGTAAAAGGGAAAAAGCCGAAAGGAAGACAGATTTAGCCTAAGGTGTATGTCTTTGGTCTGTGGGAGGAAACGAGAGTAACCGGGAGAAACCCACACAAGCATGTGGAAACATGCAAACTGCATACACACAAAAACAAAACAAAGAATAAAAAACCCTCACCGAGGCCAGAATTTGAGCCCAGGACCTTTTTCCTGTGAGGTGCACATCCTAAAAACTGAAAGATAAAGTCTGTTGGGCTTTTACTCCCAAGCCTGCCAGCACGACCTTTTCTGGGGTCTCAGCACAGTGGGGGATCATGATTCTTGATTATGACCCCAACCGCCCCACACCCATTGACATTTTGTCTTTTAGAAATGAAAAACATAAAATAATTAAATGTATTTTTTTGTTGTTCTAAAAATCTTTGTATGCGTTTGTGTGTGTGAAGAGCTCTAAGTATTATAGTGAGTTATCAGTCACCATACAGACACCCAGTTTAGTGCTGATGCACCAGAAGAATAGTCCGAGGATCGAAGCCAGCAGTCTGTTTGACTACTGAATGAGACCTCTCAGCTATATTTTACTCTTCCTCTTTGTCCTTGATATCTTGCTTCGTCCCATTGGAGCTCTAGATGAAAGCAGTAGATGTGTGCGTGTCTGTGTGCGTGTCTGTGTGTGTGTGTGTGTGTGTGTGTGTGTGTGTGTGTTCATAGCATATGTTTATAATGCTAATCGGACTATTTGCAGCGGATTACACTCACCCAAATTATTTACACTGTATGGTTATCACAGGAGAGTTTCAATGAGACAGAAAAAAGTACTGTATTGCCAAGGCAGCATTTTTGGCTAGATTTAGAGTATATATGTCTATGTATTGTGAATACAGACGCTTCCCGACTTGCGTTCATTCATTTTACGTTTTTTCGATTTTACGTTTTTTTTTTTTTTTTTTTTTTTGTCAAATTTTGAGTTTAGCGTGCTCTCTGTAGTATGAGATGTACCTACGTAGTACGTTAACATAATGACGCCGCGTCCATTGTTTATAAACGACAAATTGTACGTGCCCCTGCTTCTTCCCAGTTCACTGCGTGTTACCCTTGTGTTAAGACGTCGTCTCTGTGATCTTTGTGTTTACACTGTTTTGTGGACTTTTGTAACCCTAAGCAAATATGGTTGGTCAGAAGCGTAAGCCTACTAGTACGGGTGCAAGTTTTCCGGCATTTGCCGGAATTTCCGGTTTTCCCAAGACTGAATTCTGCTTGGATCGGCGCAATCTACCATGCATACTCAGTTAAGCAAAGAGAGTTGTAAAATGAATGAAAACCTGAATCCAGAAAAGAAAGAGAACTCTCCGCTCTGCTGGTGATTCACATCAGTGCAGGCTGAGTACTAAATGAGTATTCAACGGCGCCCTTGCTCACTTGAATGACCGGAAGTCCGGATAACCCACGCTTTGTCTCAAGCACAAGCAAGTGAACTACTTTCGGCAGACTGCCTCACATATTGTAAGCGTTGATCGGCTGTTGTAAGCTTCATGTAAAGTGATTCGGATCAGCTTTATGTAAAGTGACTCGGATCAGCTTCATATAAAGTGACTCAGATCAGCTTCATGTAAAGTGACTCGGATCAGCTTCATGTAAAGTGATCATCCATCAACCATTTACAAGCAGAAAGATTGCATCATGGAGAATGTTAAAGGTTATATTTGATGAGTGAATTTGATTAAAATTTATCAATTTGAAATTATTTTGCTTGAATTTAATTTATTTTAAATTAATGTTGATATTTTTTGGGGTGTTTTATGAGATACGGTAATGGTATTCATGGATGTATAGTACAGTATGAACGTTATACGTCACTGGAACATATAGTAACAACTTACTTTTTTTTCAACTTACGTTTGGCTGTCCGGATACCGAACAAAAATGTAAGTTGGGGAGCGCCTGTATTTAAATGACTACAAGAATTTACTTCCAAGATGCAAAGCATACACTGAAATCTCAGTGGGCAAGTTTTGCAAAAAGTTTCACATTCTGATACTTCAAGAAACTGTTAAACAGTAATGTTGAGCACATTGTTTATGTTAGCTGACTCGTACCAGGAACTACACTTAACATTTACGTTTTTAAAAAAAATATTATCAAAAAGAAAGCCAACAATACCCAGTGAACAAAAACAACTGATCATGATTAATGCCCACACAAATCATAATTCCCAGAACTAGCTACCATGTAGTGTTTTGTTATTGCTGTAGATCTGGAACAGTAAATTACAGTTTGATTGGAGTTTAGACATCTGTGATCATATGCATCATCTGAGATGGATGACGTAGTTTGAAGAGAATGTGGATTAGTTTCATGAATGCTTGCGTATTTTCATATTTACTGTACTACTGCAAGCTTTTGAACGCACACAAACTATTTGATGAGAAGTTTGACTAAGAACCAGAGGAAGTGCTGGAATGTGACCCCACTGGCTTTTGAACAATAGCAAGACCTGTGCCTTTCTGTGAGGTGGGGAATGCCAGGCGTGTTAAGTATCTGAATATATATCCTGTTTCAAATCTAAGAGATATTGAGGACTTGAATCTCATCTGTTTCTGTTTCACCTTAACTTGTTTCCATTACAGTTAGTGAGTATTGTGCCAACCCTGATCTGTTTATTTTAGGCTTACTGTAGATTAATGCTATAAAGATGTACAACTGTGTTTCCCGGTGGTTAATGCCTCGTACATGGTTATTTTCGTAACGAGTAGTAAAAATAATCTCAATGATTTCGTACTCCATTTTGGTTTGAACAGAGTAACCAGCTCCCTCCACTCACTTTATATCTAATAACAGAGGCCTACCAGCCCAGGTATCTATGGCAACTATGCATACTTGTGTGAACTTTGTGCTCGGTGCTGATAGTGTGAGACTTTAGACTGCTGTGATAGTTAAACAGCACAGACAGCAGTCTCTAAGTGTCAGTCCATAAAACATGCCAGTTTCATGCTACAAACAGAACCACCCATTCCTATCTTTGTGTAAATGTATTTCAATAAGTTGCTCGGAATCTTTCTGTTGTTCTCAGGCACATTATTTGGAGTATACAGGATTGTCTTTTAAGCTGTATAGTTCTTTATATAGAGCTCAGCGCTCATGGAAAGATAAAATCCACCTGTATGCTATATCTAAACCAGTGGTTCCTAACCTGGGTTCGATCGGACCCTAGGGGTTCGGTGTGTCAGTCTCAGGGGTTCGGCGGAGGTCAAGACACACACCTGACTCATATTCATGACGACACGCCCCACTTGGCCATCACTGGCTGCAGGTGATCACGCTACATTGCTTGGCCAATCTGTGCTGCAGGAAATTTGGTGTGCTCAGTAGTCGAATTGTGACTGTTATGATGGTATGTCGTGAGATTTCTTTCTTAATGTTTTAATCCATACTATGTTGAGTAAAAAAGAAAGTAGTCGGACGAATATGTACAACATGGATTCACATATATAATGGAACGGGATATTAGTCGGCGTCCTATCTGCATGATTTTCAAAGTAGGATCAACCCTGTGCTGACTGACGTATACATACATGTATATGTACATGTAATATCAATAAATACATATTCAATACTATAAATGCTTAAAATAACGATCAAAATTCAAAAATAATGCATAAGATGTAAATGAAACAAATACACACACATACAGACGCACGCGCGCACACACTCAGATGCGCACCTCATAAAAATGTAAGTAGCTGTGATGGGGGAGTTCATGCATTGTATTGGTTTTGTTCTTTGAACACAGTGATGTTAATGCACGGTTCATTTTGGTGCCCCAATAAAAACATATACCGACGTCTTGAATTTGAAAAAAAAAAAAATCACATTTTATTTTTCACTAAAGAAGAGTTCGGTGAATAAGCATATGAAACTGGTGGGGTTCAGTACCGCCAACAAGGTTAAGAACCACTGATCTAAACGAAAGTGAGAGTGAGCACTGGAATCAGGAGAGGCCTCATTTTGAGAGATCATGATGGAATTTAAATGAGTTGGACTTTAGGAAAGGATTGGTCACTATCAAATCATGGACCAGACCTCCCTAACTCACTTGGCATTGGAGTTGATGTGACATTTATGTGTGTAGGGAGGGGGGGCCTTCAGAACTCCAGCTCCAGCCTTTTGTGCATGTGCGCACCAGTGAGTTTGCTCACTCAGTTGTGTGTAATGATCATGGGTTTCCCATGCATTCACATGGTAATGTAGGCCCAGAGTGGAGCCCATGTCCAAGAGACAGAATTGTCCATAGACAAAGCAAGTTTTCAGTATCACCGTGTAAGCAATCAGCTTCAGAAGAATGCACTGCCTGTGAGTTTGCACTTGTGTGTTTGTGTGGTTTCCACAAGGACAGGTATGTTTGCGATGACTGGAGGTAGCCGAAATCAGAGGTTGTACTTTTACAATCTTGGGCATTTAAAGTTGCATGAGATCATAAGAATTACAAGTTTATTTTGTGTGTTAAGATGACTGTATCAATATTGGACATGGTTTTGTGTCTTGTATCTTTTTTTGAAGAATTAGTTATGAAGCTTAAAAATGGGAAACAGTTCTGCTAGTCTGAATTTAGACAGCAAGCAATTATTATTCATAGTGCATACACAACACATCCCTTGTATGTCATGCTCTTTCTATGGAGCGTCATATAGGCAGCAGGATGATTTATAGCCGGTTTCAATTCACCATTAAAATGTTTCCTGCTTTGATTGCTGTGTTCTGTTCAGAAGGTTGAAGCTTTGGCAGTACTAGCCTCCGTTCTGCCGCCTCAAGGTGAGTGTGGGCTGCAGAGGAGGTTACAGAAAGAGATCACACATTATAGAAACATGAATTATATCTCATGGATAAAAGTGAAAGAATGACAGGTATAAAGAAAGGGACTTTTGTATTTTTTTTTTTTTTTGAGATTATCATCTTGACCATTCATACAAGTGGTTACTGTAAGTGTACCCTTTTTTTTGGGTTCCACAGTTATACCGACAGCTCCCACACAGGAATATTCTCATCATAATGACTTATTTCTCTCTTCTGGAAAATGACACAGCATACAGTAGGACAGAGGGTGAGGCACACTGAAGCCGCCCCACATCTCTTGGGTGATTAGTTTGAGGTTAGGTTACTATGAAGTGTCTTCCTCTCTGTGACAAGGTAAGTTTCATTTCAGGTCTCTGGATTTGTTCCTACCGCCCAGAAACATGTCAGTAGGTGGATTGGTAGTGCTAAAGTGTCTTGGATGGCTTGGCATTCAATCCAGAGTGTATTCTCACCTCATGTCTAGTGTTGTCAAGATAGACTGTGCCCAATAGCAAACTTAAGTTGCATGGAAGATTTTTTGATGACTCACTTCTTGATTTCTCAATAGTTTTGTTGAGTTTGTTTATCATTTAAGCAGAGGTGTTTGAATGACTGCAGTCACTGAGTCATAAATAGGAGTGAACTTCCGGTCTGGGTTTCTCATTCTCATAGCACATCTTTCTGCCCATCTTTTGCATAGATAATTTTAAAATAAACCCGTGTCACAACGTGCAAGTCAAACTGATTTAGGAAAATATTCTAGAGACTTTCTGTAACAATGAGTAATTGTGCATCTTTTGTACATTTGTAATTTAAGATTATACTGCATGTTTAAATAATCATGTTTGACCGAGCGAGTAGCATAAGAAATAAACATAATTGTTCAATAAAGTTTCAGAAAATTTGCTGCATTTGGACTCAGAAACAGGAGTCAAATTGAAATCAAGTAACAAAACTTTAAAAAAGGTCTCCATTATAAAGCATTGGTTCGTTGGCAAAAACACTGCCAGCTGATTATATGTTTATGATGTACAGGGCTCCTTTACTTTCTGCGGTTAATGGAGACCGAGAACCCCTGCGATCACCGATTTCCGCGAAGTAGGATCGACCCCCCCTGACTGATGTATACGTACATGTATATGTGTATATAATATCAATAAATGCATATTCAATGCAATAAATGCTTACAATAACAATTAAACATTCAAAAATAATGCATAAGATGTAAATAAAATATAAATACACACACACACATCCAGACGTGCGCCTCACATAAAAATGTAAGTAGTTTTGTTTGGATGGTTTTTTTTTTGTGTGTGTGTGTATTTTTTTTTTTTTTTTTTTTTGCCTTGTTTTGCTGCATTTTCCTTAACTATTTTCCCTGTTTTTCCTTAATTTTGTTATTTTCGATGAATATTTTTGTAAAACCCACAATGCACTGAAGCCACAGAAACTGAAGCACGAAGTAGCGAGGGATCACTGTATTTACTTTCTTAAGACTGTAATTGTATAGTTATATCTTATAACTTTCACCAACTTATGTTGCCCTTTTGATTGATCTAAAGGAAATAGTATTGTAAACTAATCTGAAGTACATTTCCAGGCTTCAGAGTATAAATTTCAAACTGAGTAGTCAAATATAGTGTTAATATGGTCGGAAGATGACGTATAACCATAGTTTGTTCTTATTTGTGTCACACTACATTGACCCACAGTTGATGCACATTTTGCTAGCGCATTCACTGATACAGTTAAATAATAAAGTCACCTTCAGTAATGTGGTATACAGTGATCCCTCACTACTTCATGCTTCAGTTTCTGCAGCTTCAGTGCATTACGGGTTTTTCAAAAATATTCATTGAAAAATTAAAAAAATAAGGAAATTAGTTAAGGACAAAGTTAAGGAAAATGCCACAAAACAAGGCCAATTATGCAAAAAAACAACAACAACCCAACAAAACGTACTTACATTTTTATGTGAGGTGCGCATCTGAGCATGTGCACACGCATGTCTGTATGTGTGTGTATTTATATTTTATTTACATCTTATGTGTTATTTTTGAATGTTTAATTTTCATTATAAGCATTTATAATGTTGATTATGTATTTATTGATATTATATACACATATATATGTACGTATACGTCAGTCAGGGGGGATCGATCCTACTTTGCGGAAATCTGCGGTTGCTGGGGGATCTCGGTCCCCATTAACAGCGGAAAGTGCGGGATCCCTGTAATAATCTTTGCTGTTCATGACTGAATAAGGTATTCTAGGTATTCTGAGGCACAAAATGGTTCAGAATCTTAAATAAATAACAAACACCAAAACACTGATTATGTAAATGTTTTACTTGTAAAATTAATTATCATTCAGACATATACTGGACTACATTCATTCAAAGCATGTTTACTGGACTATCAGTAAATCTCGAGATAGATTAACTGACATTTGGTTGGTAGGATAATCTCTCATTGCCTTTTGAATGAATTAGCAGAATGAAAAGATTTAACCCAGCATGATGTCATTATGAGTCACATTAAATCTGTGAAGCACTGGATAGTTTAACGGTTTGTAGAACATTCCTGTTGTATGGAGAGTTAAGCCTCTGGAGGTGCAGTAATTTCATTTCAGTGCTATAACATTGGAACTGTCAGTACCCGTTGTGCTACGTTCCTAAAAAAATTTATTTGATTCAGTTTGGAGTCATTGACTCTAGTTTCTAGTCTCCCGCTGCTTGATAAACGGCATGAAAGGGCTATATTGTCAGCAGATATTGTATCTGTTCTTTATTATTACAAAATCACTTTTAAAACTTTTTTACCTTTTTGCTCTCCTGTCTGCACAATTTTCATTGCTTTATCCAATTGAACAACAGAGGAGAGAGAACTGAACAAGAAGAGAACAAGACTGAACCTTAATATCCTTTTATCCTTATCTTTATAGCTTTCATATATGGTTCTGGGAAATGAAATCACGCCTTCATTTATTTCTATGCTTTTATACATAGGGTCACGTAAGGGTTTAAGATTTGTTCCATAGTGGTTGGGGCAGTGGTGGCCTGGTGGTATAGGGCGCTGGATCGCTGATCGTAAGGTTGGGGGTTTGAGTCCCACTCTCCACAAGGTTGTCACTGTCCTTCCAGTACAGCTAACTGGGTTATCAAAGGCCGGCCATGTCTCTCACTGTCTATGGCAAGCGGCATGTAAAAAAAAACATTGCTGACTTTCGTCAAGAGTAGGCTCCATAGCCATCAGCATGTTTCTGCCCCTTGCTAAGGGTTGTGTCAGGAAGGGCATCTGACATAAAAACCTATGCCAAATCGAATATGCGAATCATTAATATGACTTCCATGAAGATGGAGCCAAATGATTCTCAGTGGCGACCCCTGAAAGGGAACAGCTGAAAAGAAAAGATTTGTTCCACGGTGGTTAACACAGTGGTCTTACAGCAAGCCCTTGGTTCAAATCCAAAGCTTGGAAAGTGCATTTCTGTGTTAAGTTAATGTTCTCCGTACTGGCTTGGGTTTCCTCCGTGTACTCCTGTTTCCTCTTACAGTCGAAAGACATGTAAGTCAAAAGACATTATGCTAAAAAAAAAATTTGAGGTGGACGTGTACTCTATTATTCACTAAAGTTCCTTTCATTACTTTTTTCTTGTACAAATGTATTCGGTCTACAGCAGTAGGGACGAACAACAGTAGGGATGTCTTTTGTATAATATAAAGGTCAGGTCTGTAATTCAAATTATATGTTGTTTATCCAATGGTGAAAGTGATTTGTTGCAGGACAAAAAAAATCATATGTTATTCCTGTGATACTTGGTAGATGTACAACTGCTGTACTTACAATGCATGACCTATGTACTGTATGTTCAGCCTAACATTGTCATAAAAATCTTACACAATGCACATGGTTATATGAGGCTGTCCAGTGGGTTTAGTCAAAAGTAATCATAGAACCAATCATAAGAAAACCCATCATAGGATCATAAGAAAAACATACAATTCTGAGCACAACAGATGACCCAAAAAGCATACGAAATTCATACATATGAGCCACTCCACCGAAAGTAGGGTCTTGCATCCAAAAATGAAAAATTAGCTTTTTACACAGATAGAGGAGGCCCAAAGTTGCAAAATGCAGCAAAAAGTTTGTCAATACCTTGAAAACTAACCAAGCTATGCCATTTCGTGTCAGCATTCAACCAAAAATTTCATAAGATATTTTAGAGAAAAATGAGCACTAAGATTGCCCTTCTTCCAAGATCATTAGTCCTTAGCAACCGAACATTTTTATGCACCTCAGCCATAGAAACTTTTAGAAAACATGTCTAGGTTTTAGGTCTAAGTTTTAGGAAGAGATGATAAGAGAAATCATCCTCGTTTTAATCTGACAGGCCCTTTTAAAACCCATCAGTCACCGTGGTAACCTCCCCAAAAACGAACAAAAAAAAGAGTACTTTTTTTTCCATTTCTGTTAATTCCAATAAGATCAGTATGTATCTTTTCAACCATTATATAAAGGTTCAAAAGCTTTCAAATAATATTGATTGAAAAAAAAAAACACTCAGGTTCAAACAATCACACTGAAATTAAGAAAACTATATATAAGAAAACTATACAACAAAACTCTCTGATCCCTTTATACAAGTAAGCTTCATCAACTCTGTCCTCATCATTATTATCTTAATCTATATCCTGCTCAACAAAAAGGATCGCATCATCATCGGAAACACAACAAATCGACTCATGCACACTTTTTAATTAACAGATGCCTCTTCTTCATTAACATCAAAATCAAAATCTTCATCAACACAGCTGGCATCATCATCACCAGTTTTTTCATCTGTAAAAGGAATGACACATTTAAGTATTTTTCAAGTCTTTACCAATTTTTGTACAATACTAAACAACCCATGATCCAGCATGTCCAGTCCAGACAAGATTACACACAAATCAAATAACCAAAAAAGTTCCATAATCAAATTTTGCATGCAGAGAAAAATACTCACCAGTGAAATAATCTTCAAGAACTCCAAGCATTCCAGCATCTTCAAAGCCCAATTCTCGCGTCGAATTTAACATCTATACTAATGCTGCTAGACATCACAGATGACATTTCAGTCTGCTTTTCTAGAAATTATGTGTATTCACAATCTTATAAATAAATTTAATGACTGTTATTGAAGAGAAAGTCAAAGATAAATTCAGCATGCACTAAACATCAGAAGTTAACGTGTATCGGGCACTGCGCATGTGCAAGCCCGAGCTGACCAATCAGTGTGCTCGTTTCAGATCTCCCTTAGCAACTAGCCTGCATTGTTTACGAGCATATCGTCTTCATAACCTTTATTTTATTCACTGAAACGACATGGAAGCTCATTTTAATATCAAAACAGTATCCAAAATAGAAAGACTATTTCACTGCCGTTCTTCTGGTGTATGGATTATAGTGTGTCTTATACCGAACTCGGTGATTAATTGCAACAAAAACCAGTAAGTTTTGCTACTGTTTTTATCTAGTTTTATGAGGGTACTCATCGGAAAATATATTTAAAAAAATACATTTTTCGTGAGTTTTAGTCGATTTCACGTGAGCAAGTGATAGTTGAATACTTGTTTTAATAGTTCATGCAAAAATCCGAATTTCAATAAAAATGGGCCATTTTTACTTTTCTGGCCTACAAGCACCTACTTTCAGTGGAGCGCCTCACATATCTGTTCTAACACAGATGTCACAGAGTATCACACATTGTAGTTAAGAAATGGACCTGCAAGAATAGAAAAAAATTACATATTTAGATTTCCAACTAGAATTTTACAATGACATTTTCCGTCACACAACAAATGAGTTTCGTATGACACACCCACACCAGTTCTAGGAATTTTCCGAATTTCTTTTGTATGCCAGTTTTGTCACCTATGTGATAAGAACTTTACATGTATTATTACCTTTAGCAACAATAACAGAAAGTAAGTGTATTTTTAATGTGTTTATCAATCTTTTAAAGGAATTTTGAAATAAATTTGATCATCTTTTCTTTAGAACAGTTTACTTAAGTTCATCAGTGTAGTCTCCTCAGTCCAAAGGCTATTGTTACAAAACCTTTGTGCTTTGTTCACATGCAGTTGTGTAAAACAAGTTTGTGCTTTAGTATTCATTTAGAGAGAGGGGCTGTTTCCTACTCACCCTTTCATAAGGGCCATACTTGTTCACTCTTTGTGCTGCGATGAAAATAAATATTTAATGTGCTTACAGTAACCTTTACTTTATAACTGGGTTTGAAACATTGAAAAATTGAGCATTATCTTTGAAGACTCAGTTGTATGCAGTCCTTTTTACCATCAAATTGTTTAAAGATGGTCATATAACTCTTGATTTCTGAGTGATAGTAATTTCTCATGACTGTGGGGCAGTGGTGGTCTAGTGGTATAGGGTGCTGGATCGCTGATCCCAAGGTTGGGGGTTCGAGTCCCACTCTCCACAAGGTTGTCACTGTCCCCCCCCCAGTGCGGCTAACTGGGTTATCAAAGGCGGGCCATGTCTGTCACTGTCTATGGTGAGAGGCATGTAAAAGAACCATTGCTGACTTTCATAAAGAGTAGCTACAAAGTCATCAGCGTGTTTCTGTCCCTTGCTAAAAAGGGTTGTGACAGGAAGGGCATCCGACGTAAAAACCTCTGCCAAATCAAACGTGTGAATCAGATGATTTGCTGTGGCGACTCCCGAGTAAAAGGGAAAAAGCCGGAAGGAAGACAGACAGTAATTTCTCATGACTGATGTGCTTTCTTTTTGGTATGAGTTAGACACGTACCTGAGTGTATCTGAATACCAATGTGCCAAAAGTACTGCTTTTGTATTTATAGACACACCTCCTGATGATTTACAAGCCTTGTGCATTTACTATAATAATAATTGTGTGCTTTATTGTAATTAGCACCCAGCTATTCATTACTCATTCAATGGCTATACATGTATTAAGGGTGTACAGTGACACATCAAAAGTAAACACCCACCATCATTTTTAGGAGATTTGTACATAAATATACTAGTACATATACATAGTCGGCAAGTTTCTGGAGATACCTCACACCATTACACCGACTCACTTGGAGTTTTTCTGCACCATATATTGCGTTACTGCAGGAATTATTTTCAACAGTTCACGAGATCATTTGAAGACACCTGTCAGAGAGCCCATGTTATTCTGAGTGGAATGGTATTGTTGAATTGCCTTTGTTGGTGAATTGTACAATAACTCCGTTGACTGTAGCAAAAGGAATCCCAAGGTTTTATGTAATCTGACAGGCTAAGTTAAGATTGACCCACAGTACACCCTCTTTGAAAATCAGATACCTCTAGCTCTTTTGGTCCTGATGATCATGGTATAGCTAGTGGCTACACATAACTTTTAACCTGTAATCTAAAAAGAAAAAATGGTGTATGTGGTTTATATATACAGGGATCCCTCACTTTCTGTGGCTAATTGAGACCGAGATCCCCCCGTGACCGCCGAATTCCGCGAAGTAGGATCAACTCCCCCCGACTGACGTATACAGTACCTACATGTATAATCATATCAATAAATACATATTAAATGATATAAATTCTTATAATAACAAACATTCAAAAATAATGATGCGTGTGCACATACTCAGATGCGCACTTCACATAAAAATGTAAGTTGTTTTGATGGGTGGTTTTGGGATGTTTTTTGTTGTTGTTTGTTTGTTTTTGTTTACATAATTGGCCTTGTTTTGTGGCATTTTCCTTAACCTTTTCCACTATTCTTCCTTAATTTCCTTATGTTTTAATTTGATGAATATTTAAAAAAAAAAAAAAAAACGCGAAGCACTGAAGCCACATGAATTGAAGCGCGGAGTAGCGAGGAATCCGTGTGTGTGTGTGTGTATGTATGTATATGTGTGTGTGTGTGTGTGTATGTATGTATGTATATATGTATGTGTGTGTGTATAGAGGTTTTGCAGTCACGTGACCGCCGAGTAGCTGCAGCCATATTGGGGTGAAAACAAACGTGTACTTACTTTGTAGGTGCCTGTTTTTAGCGTTGTAGATTATATAAATATGAATGTCGACAGCCGTAATACAATCCCAGTGCTTTCCGAGCTACCTGGTAATTATGATAACGGTCATAAACTACAGTATATTCAAAGACTACGGTTATCAGGGCTAACAAATGACCCACACGTTTGTTTGTTAACTGCATGGATGAAGCAACAGACAGATTACCTGGTTTAACATACCCAGATGTAACATACGCTTCCCAGATTTAACTGAAACAGTGTTTAATTCGTGTTATAACACACACAACAAAACATGCCGTTTTCCCTTTACTTCTTTAATCCCAAAATGCATTTCAGAACCGGAATGTTCCGCGGGGGGTTATCATTAACAATGAATGCTACACCAGATATCTATAATTATTTGATTAATCGCACATCTGATTATACTCACGAAAAACTGAAACGTTTCAAAGGGCTTAGAGTGTAGCAATCATTGTTAATGATTACCCCCGAACTTGGTATATTCCGGTTCTGTAATACATTGTGCGATTAAGCAAGTGAAGTGGAAACCAAAGAACGTTTGTTGTGTGTGTTAGAACACATATTAAAGACTGTTAAAGTTAAAGCTGGGAAACGTATGAATATTTTTTATCTGGATGGGTTTCGGCACTTTGCGAGCATATTATACCCAGGAAAGCCTCGAATATCGCCCATGGCAAACTGTGTGAGGACACCAAAGTATTAATCATGGCAAAGGTAATTATGACTCACATTTTTTTTTTATCATTTTGCCTACATTATATATTAATCACAAACATGTGGATATAAATCTATGAAGTATTATAATGGTTATTATATATACTGTACATGTTATAATAAAGTCTAAATAGCATTTTAGCTGTGCTCAGCTTATAAATGGACACCAGATATACAGTTAAATAGAATCAAACTGTGGTTAAGACAATACATAATAATATATCTACTAATAAAAATTACTTGCCTCCAACAAAATGTTCGCTACATACACGACTGGTAGGAGCTGGTCGCCAATCTTTCCTTTTGTTGTCAGTATCAGCCATTTTCAAAACAGAAATCCATTTCTCTCATCGGGCTTTATTAGCAGGGAATCTGTGATATTTAACACACACTTTCTTTCCTCTATAATTTGTACAGCCGGCAGCAACACAGTTAACTACCATTTTGCGCTTGTTTAATAAATAAATGTAGTATTAAACCCTTAAACACGCGTGTGCTACTGTGTTGGAACCGGAGTGAATGGTTTATTTTCACCCCAATATGACGGGATGACGTATGCATGACGTCAGCTGCAAAACCTCTATGGGGGGGTGTCGATCCTATTTCGTGGAAAACGGTGGTTGTGGAGGGGGCCTCGGTCCCCATTAACCATGGAAAGTGAGGGATCCCTGTATATGCCCTGGTAACATTCCCTAATTACAAAAAATGAAGGTTTTATTTCCTTTTCTCATGAGCATACCTGCTGAACAAAATGTGTTATTCTAGCGCCCTATTTTTATTCGAGCTGCTAATTAAATGTTATCAAACCTCCACAATGTGGTGAAAACCAAAACCAGTAGTACATAAAGGTGGTTGTAATTTTAGATTTGCCTCTTGTGTTCATTCAGAGATGACTCTACTCTCAGCCCAGCCTAAATCCCTAGAAGCAGCTCCAGTATCTTCAGCCAACACAGAAGATCCAGAGCAAAGGATGCTAGAGAAAAGGTCAAAGGTCATAGAGGAGCTCCTGCAGACTGAGAAAGATTATATCAAAGACATGGATATGTGTAGGACAGAGATAATTTTTCCCCTACAGAGAAAACAGGTGGGTATGAGTACAGTAGTAGGCACTGATCTAAATACTAGGATACTGAAGATATTTTGGAATTCAATAAGATATGAAGGAGCATCCAGACTGAAAACATACAATGAACTATTGTTTTCTCAAATTAGATATATTTTGAGATCTGTATTTGGAGGTTATTTTTGTCTATTATTCATTTATTTGTTTATTTGCTGTGACTACACATTCAGATCAAGAATATAGACTTTGATGGACTGTTTGGCAACATTGATTCTGTCATTGATCTCTCAGAACGCCTTGAGAAAGCACTTCAGGATACTGACTCAATAGGTAAGAAAATAGACCTTTTGGTGAAGGTGATACTGCACCCAACTTGCTGGTAAAATGAGCTGTTTTATAATTACACTGTTTGTTTCTTAGGCAAAGTGTTTCTCGATTTTAAGTTGGAATTGGAAGAGGTGTACAAGGTCTACTGTCAGAATCATGATGATGCGATCGCCTTGCTGGAGTCTTATGAAAAAGATGAAAACATTCAAAAACCGGTGCTGGAATGCCTGGAAAACCTCAGGTTGGTTAGTAAAGGGTCATGTTTTGGGAATTTATAGGTGTAGCTTATCGTACAGCACTGTGTATGTGTTTGTGTGTACTGATATATAAATATAAATAAATATACATATATACAGGGATTCATTGCTACTTCGTGCTGCTATTCATGCGGCTTCAGTGCATTGCGGGGTTTTTTCTTTTTAATAAATATTAATCGAATTAAAAAATAAGGAAATTAAAAAGAATAGGGGGTAAGTTAAGGAAAATGCTGCAAAGCAAGGCCAATTATGCAAAAAAAAAAAAAAAAAAAACCCCAAACAAACAAAAACAAAAAACAACCCAAAACCCCCCATCAAAACTGTACATACATTTTTATGTGAGGTGCGCATCTGTGTGCGCACGCGCGTCTGTATGTATGTGTATTTATATTTTATTTACATCTTATGCATTATTTTTGAATGTTGTTATTATATGCATTTACAGCATTGAATATGTATTTATTGATATTATATACACATGTACGAATACGTCAGTCAGGGAGGGTCGATCCTACTCCGTGAAAATCAGCAGTTGCGGGGGGATTTCGGTCCCAATTAACCACAGAAAGTGAAGGACCCCTGGATATATATAATCACGAGAACATGTTTGAAGCACAACCATGTTAATTTCTGTTATGTGAGATGATTACACTGTACATGCATGTGCTAATGTTATTAAACAGAATCTCACCAAAAACAAATAATATTAAGTACAAACGTTCCCCGATTTACGGCCGAACGTAAGGTGAAAAAAAAACAAAACGTAAGTTGTTACTGTATGTTTCGGTGACGTATGACGTTCATACTGTACTATACATCCATAAGTACCATTACCGTATCTCATAAAACACCCCTAAATCAATTATTATAAACATAACATTGTAAAATAATATCAAATATATCAAATAATATCAACATTAATTACAAATAAATTAAATTCAAGCAAAATAATTTCAAATAGATAAATTTTAATCAAATTCACTCATCAAATATCAAATACAGTAACAAATATAGCCTTTAACATGTTCTGTGATGCGATCTCTCTGCTTGTAAATGGTTCCGATGGTCGACGGAGCCACTTGGAAGAAACGTGCAACATTCACATGTTTTTCACCAGCATTGATTTTCTTGATAATAGCCATCTTCATTTCTAACGAGTTGGCTTGCCGCTTTTTCTGATTACCACTATCACTAGTAGGCTTACGCTTCTGACCAACCATATTTGCTTAGAGTTACAAAAGTCCGCAAAACAGTGTAAACACAAAGATCACAGAGATGGTGTCTTAACACAAGGGTAACACGCAGGCGGTGAACTGGGAAGAAGGAGGGGCACATTCAGGCTGTCGTTTCTAAACAAAGGACGCAGTGTCATGCGGAAATAGCGTATTACGTTAGCGTACTCCATAGGTACGTCTCGTACTACAGAGAGCACGCTAAACTCAAAAATTGACACATATATTTTTAAACATAAAAGTCGAAAAATACGTAAAATGAATGAACGTAAAGCGGGGAGCGTCTGTATATTCACAGTGATTTTACTTGTGTAGTTGACCAGGGTTTTTGTGTAGTTGAATGTAAGACGTTTCCTTATTATGTGGTGTTTAACTTAATAAAATAAAATAGAAAATGTTGTCTAATTATGGTGTGTATTCTGATATTATCAACAAGTTTATGAATCTTGGTAATACACAAATGTTAAAAATATTTTCCTTTTGGTTTCACCATTCTCTCAATCATAATTAGTTAAAATGTAGTGAAGTATAACCAGAGAGAAATGTTATTTTTACATAGGTTTGCTGAGTTGACAGTGGTTTGTTCTATCTGAGTTTCTGTCGGTGCAGAACTTGCCCCCCACTGCGTTCTTTTGAGGGTAGTTGTGAGCCATGTTGATGTCTGGGGCCATATACAGCCATTACTTTTTTTTTTGCTCTGCAGGGAGCTATGTGGGCGGGTAATACCTTGCTACTCCTTTAAAGTGGGTCACTGATGCCACATGCTGCCTTGGCAACTAAAACTTTATTAAAATAACCCAAAGCAATTTATTTTCTTTTGTATTTGTGATAGTTTCTTGCTCCTTACGTCTTGTTTGTGCAGGAAGGTCAAATGACTAAAACCCAAGTAACTGTTAAATCTGTATCGAAATCAAATCAGTACTGTTTAATACTTGCTGTGTAGTTGGTCTAACTAGTAGTTAAATAGTGTCTAATTTACAACCATAGAGGCAGGTTCCTTAACCCGATGTAATCTGTTCTGTCCCGTCTCTTTCTCTTTTTCTTCCCTCCTCCTGACAGAGCGATATACCATGGGTGGTAAGTCTCTAAACAAGCTTCTGCATGTGAAGTGTCTGACAGCATGTGTGTTGTTTATTAACCCTCATAACCTGTTTGTTATGTGTGTGCAGCCAGGTGAATTGATCTGCTTACTGTACTTTGTGTTGCTTTGTACCTCCTGTTGAGGCTGTGCTGTATTCTAACTTGATTTATTGCTCTACTTTGTTGTCCGTTAAGTTATAAATTTAAACTGGGAACATGCACAGTATATCAAGTCACAATTTAACTCTCAGCAGATTGTTGGCTTACTTTTATTTTGTTTTATTGTTTTTTTTTTTTTACTGACAGCTGGCATAAAAATCTGAGTGGGGAATTGATTTAAATATTAACACAACCTCTAAGCGAATAAAATTCCTAATTCTTTTATCTAATTTGCTGTTTATTTTGTTTTCTTGAGGAACTGTGGAAAAACAACTTGTACACAATTCTTCACAAAAATATAAAACCATGTCTGGTTGTCCATTATACTGTTTTTTTTTCCATTACCGAATGGGAAAATGCCATAAGACACGTGCAAACTGTTCATTATCTTTGAATGGGTTTTTTCTATTCTACCAATCAGACACATTTAAGTGATACAAATCTCACATTTTTAGGAGCTTTGCTTAACCAAAGCTGTTAATTAAATGCACACAAACTGATTAAACCCAAAAGCCTCAGCATTGAAAGGTGCCATATTCTAGATTTGCTTATGTTACTATGTTAGTTTCACATTTATTTCAGGGATCCCAGATGTCCGCTATTTAGCGGAATTCCACTATTTTTTTTTTTCTTTTTCAGCTTCAGGGGCCCTGTGACCCCTTTGACCCCCAGCTGAAATATTTAATTTCCTCTATTCCTGAACCAGTATTCTCTATTTTTTCTAAACCTCACCGGGATCCCTGTTATTTAGACATGACCCTACAGCCCACTCCATCTAAAACCCTCATTTTAATTTATGGAGTTGATTGGTGTATGAAAAATGACCCATTGTAAAAGGATTACGATGCAGCAGAGGCAGTGCGTTGACTGTTAATAATATCATAATTACTTTTTTTCCTCAGGGGAAAGACTAACTACATAAATCTGGGTTCATTCCTGATAAAGCCTGTGCAGAGAGTAATGCGTTATCCACTGCTGCTCATGGAACTTTTAAATGCCACGCCAGAGTCGCACCATGACAGGAAGCAGCTCGCAGAAGCAGTTTCTTCAGTCAAAGGAATCAACGTCAACATCAATGAGTTCAAAAGAAGAAAGGACCTGGGTATGTTTCAATGTGTGCTGCAGCATGAACTTTATTTTGCTCCATGATTTTTTTTTTTTTGTGTGTGTGTGCGAGTACTATACTGCAGCACTATGTGGATGTTCTTTCGAGCTAATGCCAGGCTGCCCTCTACTGTTTACAGTGATGAAGTATCGCAAAGGAGATGAGGACAGACTCATTGATAAGATCTCTAAACTGAGCATGCACTCCATCATCAAGAAGTCAAACCGAGTGAGCAGTCACCTCAAGCACCTGACTGGAATTGCACCCCAGGTAGTCTGATTTATTCCAACCCCATGACCCATATTTGGAGACCATCTGGGGGTATGTATTTGCTTATCCCTTTTTTTAACCTTCTTCAGATCAAAGATGAAGCTTTTGATGAGGCAGAGAAGCGTTTCAGACTCCAGGAAAGATTAATCAAGTCCTTTATCAGGGATATCTCCGTTTATCTGCAACACATAAGGGTGAGCATTCTTCTTCAGATAAAACTTCTAATTAATCAACTCATTTTAATTGATGATAATTGATTATACAAACAGAATCAAGCATGCCCTTGAATTACTGGAATGAAAACGTGTCGTCATGTTGAATATTTTCAGATAACACTGGAAACCTTTGATCTTGACTTTTTCTGATCTTTATCTTGTTGTTGTAACGCTGATTATTAGGAGTCAGCGTCTGTGAAGGTCCTCTCAGCCATTAGCTTCTGTGATATCTACACAGAGCGACAACAGCAGCTAGATCCTGAGCACTTCCAGAGAGCACATCGATGCATCAGTGACAAGCAGTTCACTGAATTTGTGAGTCCTGCCCACTAATTAGGATGAAGTTTTTCTGAAAATGAATGGATTATTATTATTATTATTATTATTATTATTATTAATAGACTATTTAGAGAGTGAAAACATTTGCCAACCTTTAAAAACGAAAGAAAAAAAAAAGTTCACAGCTCTTTGCTGGACCTGCTGGAATACCACATTTTCAAAAAAAAAAAAAGAAAAGAAAAAAACCACCCTATCTTACAGTGTTCAAAAATCTTTTTTTTTTAAATGTGGATCTAAAATTTGATTCAGCTCATCATGAAAACCCAGTAGACTCTTCCATGTTCAAAACATTTTTGTATTCTTGTTATCAAACACACAAACCTAAACAAAAATATGACCTTGGTGGAGGTCAAGACTTTTGTTTTTGTTTCCTTGTGCATTTCTGATTCTTACTAATGGATTAAAATGAACAATATTTTTGGTGTGTGTGTGTGTGTGTGTGTGTGTGTGTGTGTGTGTGTGTGTGTGAGTAGAAAGAGAGGACCGAGTCGTTGGTCATCTCTCCCCTCACCCAGTTGCTTTCCATGTTTGCTGGTCCACACAAGCTGATCCAGAAGCGTTTTGACAAGCTGCTTGACTATGATAATTGCAAGGAGCGAGCAGAAAGGTTGAAAGATAAGCGTGTGCAGGAAGAGCTGCAAACAGCAAAGAACAACTATGAGGCCTTGAATGCCCAGCTGCTGGATGAGCTTCCCAAATTTCATTGTGCTGCTGAAGACCTCTTCACCAACTGTATGCGTGGCTTTGCTCAGGCACAGAGAGACTTCATGTTTCTCACAATGGGAGAACTCAATCCACTTCTGCAGGTGAGTATAGGTCATGAGATAACTAGGTTTGCATAGGCCAGCAGTGCTGAGGAAAGATTTCAGGGTAACTGATGATCTTCATAGTACAGTAGATGAGTTTGGCTGAAGTCTAATACCAAAAGTCAGATAATCTCCATACACTAACCAGAAAACCCAGATCTCTACCTCAAGAAAGGTCACAGATGCTTTTATTACGCCTACGCTGTAACATGTCTGTCTCCCCGACAGCTATCCGGTATCGCAGGCACGGAAGGAAGTCTGCTATCGCTGTTTCAGGAAGAACATAGCAGAGTGCTCCAGCTTTTACAGAGCTTCAGCTTCTTCCCAGACAGCCTGCCTATGCCTCGCAAAGCCAACGAGAAGAAAATCCTGGAGAAACAGGGTCCCAAGAAGCAGCTTCTGAGCCCTGTGAGTTGGTCTCGTTTGGAATCACCAATCTCAAACATCCCAAGCAATATGTAGTACAGGGATCCCAGATCTCCTCTATTTTAGAGGAATTCCTCTATTTTTTTCAGTTTCAGGTTCCCTGCGGCCCCTTTAACCCCTAGCTGAAATATTTCATTTCCTCTATTTCTGAACCCGTTTCCTCTATTTTTTGTAAACCTTGCTGGGATCCCTGGTAGTAATAAAATTTGCGCTTTTCTCATTCTGTTGTTTACAGCCAAACTGCATAGTGCAGACAGATGAGCATCGGACAGGGCTACTTGCTGTCTATGGCCCAGATAAACTCTTCCAGGCTAAAAGGAACTTTAACGCTGCACAAGACCTGGATGTGTCCATAATGGAGGGTGACATAGTGGGGGTCATTAAACAGCAAGACCCCATGGGTAGTGAAAATCGCTGGCTTATAGATAATGGTGGTAAGTATTTACATGAAGAATGCTGTGTGTACCATTGTTTGGATCATGTTCATTGTGTAACTCTCAATTTTGCTTTTTTGAAATAACTTCTGTCCTTTTTTTTTGTTGTTGTTTATCCCATAGTCACAAAGGGCTTTGTTTACTGTTCCTTCTTAAAGCCCTACAACCCACGACAGAGCCATTCAGATGTTTCTATTGAGAGTCAGTCTTCAAATGAGTCTGGATATGGTGGCTCCTCCCCTGTGTTCTCACGACAAAACAGCAATAGCACATTGACATTCAACCATGACACATCAACCGTCAGTTTCTCTACCGCACACCCTACAAACCATGCATCATTACGTTTGTCTCAGGACTCTAATACCTCCCACAGGAACCAACACATCGATTCTCCATCGCCAAGCTACGCCCCCACCAATCAGAGGGATATTCTTAACTACAAGAATTCTTCCAATCACAGAGAACTGACTGAGGCTGCTGTTCATAATGCTGTAAATCACAGGGACTATTCTGATCCCTTGTTCCAAAATCACACTATTTACAAAGATTCCTCTAACTCCAGTTACACTGTACCACCCAATCACAAAGAACCCTCAGACACATCAGAGACAGACTCTTGGTCCTCTGGTAAGAACTCTAGACACACAGCCAACAGCTCGCAGCAGAGACAAAACGGCGAGTGTTCAGTGCAGAAAAGAAAGCCTCAGTACTCTGCTGATGAGCAAATCGAACCTGACGTGGAGTTGGATGGCCAACAGGTATAAAATGATATAATTTGTTATAAAAAATGTCATTTAATTTTTTTTTATGACTTACCACTCTCTTTTTTTCTTTTTACTTTACCAGATATATTATGCTGTTTATCCATTCAGTGCACGCTGCGCAAATGAGCTAAGCATTTCAGCCAATCAGAGAGTACGAATCCTAGAGTTTCAGGACATGAATGGCAACCCAGAGTGGTGGCTAGGTGAGGCCGGAGGACGACGGGGTTATGTACCGTCCAACTACATCCGCAAGTCAGAATACACCTGAGCATGATAGCTGTATGAGAGGCAGAAAGACATGCAGCTACTCCAGACCATTACAGATAAGCACACAGAAGAAAGGACACTATTGTGCTTTTACTCGGTGAGAAATGGATTGATGTGGTGAATGAGAAAACTGATCACTGCTGCTTATGGGAACAACATGTGACTCTCCATAACTACATTTACTGACTTTCCTTTACATTCTGTTATGGGTGTGATCGATAATCTCCTTGCTCTTGCACTCTTAAAGAACAATTCTCATTCATTTAGAATTTGCAGAAATAATGGGATGAGTTGTGTGAAAACAAAGGTTATGTTGAAGTGTTTCAATGAACTATGAATGCCTGGATTGGAGCTGGGAAGGAGAAGTCCAAAAATTATGCTAGCACTTAATTTGAGCGAAAGAAAAAAGATCATGAAATAAAGAAAGTCCACTGAAGAGAAAAGCTGTGTTGGATATGTGAGTATAACACTGGCATGAACCATTACTAGAGAAAATAAGGGAATGAAAATGTGTATGTGCATGTTCTCTGAGAAATGGTGTATAAAAGCAGTGGTTTGAGCATGATATTTTGTTGAAGCATTTTGGTGACATCTGGACTAAAGGTACACACACACACACACACACAGTATACTGATCATGATCCCGATTTGTCCTGATCATATTTCAGTGTTACATCAGAGTACATCGGTACACATCGAAAAGCACTATCGAATTTCAAGGAAAACATCAAGAAAGAGTGAATTATTTAGAAATATTTTGGGAGTGTTGAAACATTTGGTGGGTTTTTTTTGTGTGTGTGTGTGTGTGTGTGTGTGTGTGTGTGTGTGTGTGTGTGTGTGTGTTTGTGTTTTGGAGCACATCCAGAAAAAAATACATACAAATAGGAATAGAAATACATAGAAATCATAGAATATCTGTACACATCAATATTGAACAGTGTAAACAATTTTCACGATCTTTTTATGCAATAACGGAGACACATCGGTACAAATCGTGCATAGATCGTAATACTATTGGGAGAAACATTGGAATAACATCTGAATCACATTGGGTAACGATCATAGAACATTGGTACGTATCGAAACGACTGAAATATTGGAGTAATATCGGAATATGATCGGCTCAGATCGGGATCATGATCTGTATCCTGTGAGCGTAACTTTACTTGTTAGACAATCGGGCAAATGGATTTGAATGCAAACAATTAACATCTCAGAACAAGACTCGGTATATGTTGAACAACATTTAAGAGTTCAAATTTTTTTCAGAGGTGCCTCTTTTAAAAACACAGTACCTCCACGGTTGTATTTTTTATTTTATTTATTTCTTTTTTATTTTTTTGTTAATGCAGTGTTTCCCAACAGTGATCTGTGAAAAGGTTTTCGGAACCATAGCCACATATGACTTTTATGAAGAGTGAATTCATCCATTAGGACCATGACATCCTCGAGGACCTTTTGATGCATGCCGCTTCAATATACTATTGATGACTTTCATCATATACATCTCTGATGCTGTATAGTATCCATGTATGTACTGTATTCTAGTTATGAACAATATATTTCTCCTTTGAATAAAACATCTCAGAAAAACTACATTCACGATTGACTGGATCTTTTCAATAAGGAGTTTGTCGAATGAATGAATCAAAACTTATTTGGATACCCCAATTGCCTACTTTGCCAAGCTGTTGTTTTTTTTTAACTTGGCAAAACTATATGAATAAATGGCAAAAAAAAATCACTCATGATTTAGTTAAATCTGTGTTGCTATTAATAATGCTATGATTCTAATAACCTGCTGTACCAAAAGCAGCCATGCCAGCCCGAGCTTTAATACTCCACCATGCCAACAATAGGGCTTGTATGTTCTGGATCATAAACAGATATTTCTGTAATCAACTGCTGTTGTTTTTCTTACCCAGCTCATCCTCATTCCCAGCCTGTGTCCTTTGCGCATGCTGCTGTATTAACCTACTTCCAGTGCAATGAGTATTCTCTGATTATGCCTTACTTGCTTCCGGTTGGGTGCCCGAGTTTGCAGCAATGTCCAAAACTGCTTGGTCTCATATCCATGCCTTCAACTGCACTTCAGCCAAAGTTATTGTTTTTTTTTTTGTTTGTCAGAAACCAAGATTGATTATGAATGTTATGTCCATGCCCAAGAGCTCAGGTCTGCCAGTTAAGTGGCTAGAAAGGCCTCCTTTGTTACCGTTTGCACATCTACAAGCCTTGACTTGCCAACTCAGTTTTGCAGTGCACACCCAGTTCATCTAGATGTAAAGGAATAAAATGTCAATCTAATAAAAGCTGAATCTCTGACCTATGATTCCAATTTTTTTTCAATGTCAAAAATAGATGCCTCAAATGTATTACAAAATGAATTAGCTTTGCTGTTCCACTACTTTCAAAAAATGATTTTTTTTAATAATCTATTAATTCATTACAATTTTTTTAAAATAATCTTTTGTATGCTATGGAATGCACACATTTTTGTTTATTTTTATACACATAGCAATGAAGGACCTGCATAAATTTCAAATGAATATACTGTACACTGTGCTACCAAAAAGTTGCCTCCTCCGTGTAATTAAGCCAGTAGGCAAGAGCCTTAGATTGGATAATTTAAAAATATTTTTTTTAACCTTAACTGATGCAGCCTCTAAATTTTTAAAGAACTATGTCAAAAGACATGTGGTCATGAAAAAATATAAAGATTAAACCTGGAGTTATAGTGCTGATCTGTGAACTGCACACAAGAAATGAGGTTGAAAAAAATAAGTTTTTGATTGACCATGTTCGGAGACTGTTTAAAAAAAGACAATAGTTTTTAAAAATGGACAGTAGAACCAATGGCTGTGGTTTATTGAAATTAAGAGCACACATTGTGATAAGCACTAGATCAATAAAAAATGTCATGTAATCTAATGTTATCAGATTTTCCTGATTCCACAGTAAGACGGGAAGTACATCAATCAATGTACCCATCATATAGTGGCCACTGTTCAATCCTCTGGAAGTAGTGTTGTGATCTGGGGTTGTTTCAATTGGTCAGACCAACACCCAGTAATGGCATGTGGTAACAAAGAAAGTCAGCTGATGACCTGAAATTATTAAATGACAAATTTTACCCATTCAAAATAAATTTTCTTTCCTAATGTCATGGATACACAAGCAAGAGTGCTTCAGGGGGTATTTTCGCGCATGAATCTGAACCATATTAGCCCAGGAAAAGTGTTTGGGATGAGGAGGGGGAAGACTTTATGCAGGGCTTCAACTTTCTCATCAGCAACGCAAGACCTGAAAAATTGAAACTCTGGCCTGAAATAAAAATGTAATATGACATACGATTATCTGAACAATGCCAGAGTAATATTATGTTGTAATTAAAGCTAAAGTCGGTTCGAAAAATATTAGTCTTCAGTATGTATTGTATACCACATGTATAAGAATATAAAAAAAAACCATGTAGGAACACCATTGCTGACTTTCGAAAAGAGTAGGCTGCATTGCCATCAGTGTATTTCTGCCCTGCAATGGCTTGGTGAGCTGTCCAGGGTGTACTCTGCCAGGGTCAACTGAGATGGGCGCCATCCTCCCCGCAACCCTAGTTAGGATTAAGTAGTTTAGAAAATGAATGAGAATTGTGGGAATACATTTTCAACCCCAATATATCTACCAAGAAATAACATTGCTTTGAGACCATTGTTAGGCTGTAGAAGATTTTGAGATTTCATCATCACATCAGCAACATCATTCATTCATTCATTTTCTGAATTGCTTAATCCGAATTATGGTCACACGGAGGCTGGCCTCACCAGGCCATCGCACTGCATCATCATCTTCCACTTAATCTGGGGTCTGGTCGTGGGGTCAGAAGCCTAAGCAATGAGGTCCTAACACGGCCAACCACGTCCTCCAGCTCTTCTGGGGGGACACCAAGGTGTTCCCAGACCAGCCAAGAGACATAATCCCTCCAGTTTGTTCTAGGTCGATCCCAGGGTCTCTTCCCGGTTGGACATGCCCAAAACACCACACCAGGAATGCGTTCAGGAGGCCACCTCAGCTGCCTCCTCTCAATGCAGCAGTTCTACTCCGAGCTCCTCCAGGATGGCTGAGCTTCTCACCTTATCTCTAAGAGAGAGCCTCGCCACCCAGTGAAGGAAGCTCATTTCAGCCGCTTGTATCCACGATCTTGTTCTTTCAATCACTACCCAAAGCTGGTGACTACAGATGCTCCCCAATTTACATTTTAGTTTGGTTTTGGACGGCCGAAAGTAAGGTGAAAAAAAACGTAATCAAATAATATCAACATTAATTTCAAATAAATTAAATTCAATCAAAAATTATTTCAAATAGATACATTTTAATTAAATTCACTCATCAAATATCAAATACAGTATCAAATATAACCTTTAACATTCTCTATGATGCGATCTTTCTGCTTGTAAATGGTTCCGATGGTCGACGGAGCCAATTGGAAGAAACGTGCACCATTTCACATGTTTTTCACCAGCATCGATTTCCTTGATCATAGCCATTTTCATTTCTAATGAGATGGCTTGCCACTTTTTATGATTACCACTATTACTAGTACATGGGAGACCTTGCCGGCAATGTCAGATTTCTTTATGAAACTCGCCAAAGGTTCCGATACGTTCTGAGTCTGTTTGCCAATTTTCACCTCAAATTTCACAATCTTTTCTAGCCATTCCCACTTAAACTTATTCTTAACATCCTTAACTATTTCTGACATTCGGGATTCCTCTTCTTTCATTAAAGTTCACACCATTTTAAGTACAACATGCTGTAAATTTGCTTTGAGCTGAGTCACTTTACATGAAGCTGAGCTGAGTCACTTTACATTAAGCTACATACAGCCAATGAACGCTTACAATATGTGAGGCGCTCCACCGAAAGTAGTTCACTTGCCTGTGCTTGAGACAAAGTGCGAGTTATCCAGACTTCCGGTCTTTCAAGTGAGCAAGGGCGCTGTTGAATACTTGTTTACTACTCTGCCTGCACTGATGTGAATCACCAGCAGAGTGGAGAGTTCTTTTTCTTTTCTGGATTCTGGTTTTCATTCATTTTACAACTTTCTTTGCTTAACTGAGTATGCATGGTAGATTGCTCCGATCCGAGCAGATAGTTAATTCAGTCTTGGGAAAACCGGAAATTTCGGTATATGCCGGAAAACTTGCACCCATGCTAGTAGGCTTACGCTTCAGGCCAACCATATTTGCTTAGGGTTACAAAAGTCTGCAAAACAGTGTAAACACAAAGATCACAGAGACAACGTCTTAACACAAGGGTAACATGCAGTAAATTGGGAAGAACGAGGGGCACGTTCAGTCCGTCATTTGTAAACAATGGACGCAGCGTCATGTGAAAGTAGCATATTACATCAGCGTACTACCTAGTTACGTCTCATACTACAAAAAGCACGCTAAACTCAAAATTTGACATAACCACAATGGACTGGTACAGGCTCCGCTTTACAGCAGAGGCAGCAGCGACCCGCCTGTCGATCTCCTGCTCCAGCCTTCCCTCACTCATGAGCAAGACCCCAAGATACTTGAACTCCTTCACTTGGGGCAGGACCTCATTCCTGACCTGGAGGGTGTATTCCACTCTTATCCAACTGATAACCATAGCCTTGGACTCGGAGGTGCTGAATCTCATCCCAGCTGCTTCACACTTGACTGCAAAGCTCTCCAATGAGAGCTGGAGTTCTCAGCTTGATGAAGCCAAAAGGACAATGTCATCCACAAAAAGCAGAGACGAGATTCGTTCATTTTCTGTAACCGCTTCATCCTAATTAGGGTCACGGGGAGGCTGGTGCCCATCCCAGCCAACTCAGGGCGAGGGCAGAGTACACCCTGGACAGCTCGCCAGGCCATCGCAGATGAGATTCGATGGCCACCAAACCAGCATCCCTAGAAATTTAGTGAAACTGAACCTATGAATTCTGTCCATAAAAATTATGAACAGAATCAGTGACAAAGGTCAGCCTTGGCAGATTCCAACCCTCACTGGAAACAAATTCGACCTGTTGTTCCCAATACGGACCAAGGTCTGGTTCTGGTGATACAGCGACCGAATGGCCAATAGCAACGGGTCCAGGACGCCATACTCCCTGAGTGCGCCCCACAAGACAGCCCGAGGGACACGGTCGAAAGCATTCTTCATCATCATTTTCTGTAACCGCTTCATCCTAATTAGGGTCACGGGGAGGCTGGTGCCCATCCCAGCCAACTCAGGGCGAGGGCAGAGTACACCCTGGACAGCTCGCCAGGCCATCGCAGGGCGGAAACATGCTGACGGCTTTGCAGCCTACTCTTTTAACGAAAGTCAGCAAGGGTTCTTTTACATGCCTCACACCATAGACAGTGAGCGACATGGCCGGCCTTTGATAACCCAGTTAGCTGCACTGGGGGGAGGAATAGTGACAACCTTGTGGAGAGTGGGACTCGAACCCCCAACCTTTGGATCAGCGATCCGGCACCTTATACCACTAGACCACCACTGCCCCCGAAAGCCTTCTTGAAATCCGCAAAACACATGTGGACAATTTGGGCAAATTCCTATGCCCCCTCCATGATACTGTGGAGTGTATAGAGATGGTCAAGAGTGCTGCGGCAGAACAAAAACCACATTGTTCCTCCTGAATCCAAGGTTCAACTATCGGTTGAATCCGGCAGTTCTGCATCGACTTTCCTGGGTCGGCTGAGGAGTGTGATTCCATGATAATTGGAACACACCCTCCTGGCCTCATTTTTAAAAAGTGGGACTACCACTCCAGTTTGCCAATCCAAACGTATGGCCCCTGTTGCAGAGATGTGTCAACCGAGACAGTCTTACAACATCCAGAGCCCTGAGATAGTCACCCCCGGAACCCAACCACAGTGGAGTTTTTTGACTACCTCAGTAACCACATCTCCAGATCTCCAGTGATTGGTAGACCCCACCAAAACCCCCCCAGGATCTTCCATCTCCATGGAGGAAGTGTTGGTGGGATTGAGGAGGTCATTGAAGTATTACTTTCAGATCTCGATGGCATCTCCAGTCAAAGTGAGCAGCTCCCCACTTCCACTGTAAACAGAATGTGTTGAGAGCTGCTTGTTGCATAATGAACTTTCAGCCGGACCCAGAAATGCCAATTTATTACTCCAAGGGGCAGCATTTAAGCAGGAGACAAACACGGTAACTAATGTGATGAAGAGAAACACAATAAACATTAAGCACTGGGAAACTAAGGCAAGGGAAACTGGTCGAGCACGGCGCTAGACCCAGGAGCCAGAGAGAACACAGGTAAGCAGAGACGTGATGAGAGACAATCTTCTGGCATAGAGGTGAGTGTGCGGCTTATCCTTATAGGGAGTAGATGAGAGTGAATTCAGGTGTGCACTGCTGCAATCAGCCTGAGTAGGTCAGCCACACCCATCATCTTGAGCCTGCACCACTGGGGAGAAAACAGAGTTAGGGAACAGAGCCACCAAAATCAAAGTCCCCCAAAAACACAGACCATAACATTGGTTCCCCTTCCTGAAGCGTTGGATGGTGGTCCAGAACCTTTTTGAGGACAACCAATAATCGTTCTCCAGGCCCTCACCAAACTCCTCCCACGCCCTAGATTTTGCTGATAGCTCGAGCTGCAGCAGGTTTGGCCTGCCAGTACCTATCTGCTGCCTCGGTAGTCCCACAGGCCAATAAGACCTCATAGGCCTCATTTTTCAGCTGAACAGCTCCCTTCATTGCAGATGTCCACAACCAGCTTCGGGAGTTACCGCTATGACAGTCACCAATGACCTTCCGGCCTCAGCTATGGGCTGTCGCCTCAGCAATGGAGGCAAGAAACATTTCCTATTCAGATTCCATGTCACCCACTTCCTTCGGGATGTGGTTGTAGCGCTGCTGGAGGCGGGAGTTAAAGGCCCCTCTGACAGGAGACTCTGTCAAAAGTTCCCAGGAGACCCTAACTACACGTTTGGGCCTGCCAGGTCTGCAAGGCAGCCTTCCCTGCCATCAGAGCCAGCTCACCACCAGGTGGTGTCCGGTTGACAGCTCAGCTCCCCTCGTCACCCGAGTGTCCGGAACATTCGGCCGCAAGACCAGTGACACGACCTGTACAATTGGTGTCCTGGTACCAAGTGCTTTTATGGACAGCCTCATGTTCGAACATGGTGTTCGTGATGGACAAACTGTGACGAGCACAGAAGTCCAACAACGAAACACCATTCGGGTTCAGACCGGAGAGGCCGTAACTCCCGATCACACCCTTCCAGGTCACACTATCGTTGCCCACATGGGCATTGACATCTCCCAGGATAACGAGTGAGTCTCCTGGAGGAGCATTCTCCAACACAGCCCCTAAAGACTCCAAGTAGGGAGGGTACTCTGAACTGTCATTTGGTGCATAAGCACAAACAACAGTCAGGACCTGTCCCCCTACCCGAAGTCGGAAGGAAGCTATACTTTCGTTGACTGGGGAGAACCCCAATGTATGGGCACTGAGATTGGGGGCAACAAGGATGCCCAACACCGGCTCACCACCTCTCCCCATGAGCAACTACGGAATGGAATAAAGTCCAGGCCCTATCAAAATTGGTGGTTCCTGAACTCAAGCTATGTATTCAGGTGAGTCTGACTCTCTCTAGTCGGTATCTTTCTACCTCATGCACCAGCTCAGGCTTCTTCTCCACCAGAGAGGTGACATTCCATGTCCCCAGAGTCAGAGTCAGTAGCCAAGGATCAGTCCTACAGAACCCATGCCTTCAGCTGCCACCCAACTCACACTGCACCTGACCCCTATAGCCCCTCCCACAGGTGGAGGAGCCATGGGAGGAAGGATCCATTTCTCCTTTTTGGGCTGTGCCTGGCTGCGCTCAATGGGCAGAAGTCCGATCACCAGGTGCTCGCCTTTGAGCTCCGCCCCCAGGCCTGGCTCTAGGGTGGACCCTGGTGACCCACGTCCGGGAAAGGGAAACTGTGCCCTTGTTTTCTCTCTTCATCATAGATGTCTTTTGACCTGCACTTTGTTATCTGCACTTTGTTATGTTTACACTTTTATATCCATTTAATATTCTGTAAAACAAAAATGGGACTTAAATTTGAATCTAGATTTCACATTTTAAACTGAATCTAGATTTTACACAAACAGGTATTTAAGGTTGAACTGTTTGCTTCTGGGAAGTAGAGGATAACATGGTTGGTTTGTGTGTAAAATAAAGATGAGTCCAAAGTTCTGAAATTATCAGTACAGTACAAACATGGCCATTGACCCATATGATAAATCACCCAGAAGTATTCAGTACTGATGCCACACAAGTGTTTTGGATTCATAAAAAATTGTAAATTCTTATAAATTCACCTAAATGGCATATTATTAAATTTTCCGTGGGCAAAAACTGTGTTCTGAAATCTTTTGTGGTAAAGTACACTTTTAGAGAGAGAGAGTGTGTGTGTGTGTGTGTGTGTGTGTGTGTGTGTGTGTGTGTGTGTGTATTGGGGTACAGGGTTGGACGTAATTCTTTGGGAAATCAATGTGTTAGGCTAATGATTGCCAACAGGAGTGAACAGATTCTGTATGAATATCCAAGGGGTGATTGACCACATTTTGCATTCCGTGGCTATAGGGATCTCTTCCTTGAAATCTTGTGATCAATATCAGTAGCAGCATGTTCATACTATTATTACTTCTTTTGAGTTGCAACTCAGCATCATCACAAGCAGAAAGTGAGGTATGTAATAACTTTTGCACCGTTCACACTCAGCTAAATCTTGTATTGATTAAATATAATATTATAATTTATGTAATCCCATTTTGAAAAAAAAATAAACCCAGATGATTAAATTCATAGAGAAATAATTCCTTTTTTTCCTGTTCTTTCTTGTACGTCCCTGTGTCATTCGCTGTTTCTGCAAGTTGACTAAACTGGGAATGCCAGTCAATAATGTGAAGCTGTTGTTGCTGTTTCTGTTTTTTTTTTGTTTTTTTAAATAATGATTATTAAAAAGCAACATAATAATTTCACATTCAAAGTATTTTTTTAACTTCATTTATAGGTGAATTGGTTTTCTGTTTTCTGATTATACTGAAAAATGTTTCTGATTTCAGGCACTGAACTTCCTTGGTGCTATAACTGAGGCTATAGTTGAGGGCATAGCTGAGGGTATAGCTGTGACTACTCACACACACACACACACACACACACACACACACACACACACTAACATGTATTTTGTCATGTCAATCACTTTTTTGCTTTTTGCGGGTTTGATTTAGGTATTGCAGAAGCAATAAATGAGACAGAGGAGTATTATGTTGAAGAGTATGAAGAAAACGAGGAAACTGACTGGCTGACTGACCTCTTTAATGAAATCGGTGATAACATACATATTTATTTATTTGATAAAATGGGCATAAGAGTTTTTGTTGATTTCATTGGTTGGGATAAAGTAAATATACACTTCACCTTGAAAGCTAGTACTGCCCCAATTGCCAGAAATAAGTTCTTGTAGGCAGTTTTGCACAGTTCTACAACATTCTCTAACATGGAACTATTTGATCACAATTTCTTCAGCAGCAAGATGTCTGAGGGCTTTCCTGCATATACTGTTCATTTAAAAGTTTAAATTTGGGCTTTGGCTAGTCTAATCTGTCACACCTCTTCTCCTTTTTGATTCACGAATATTATCCTTAAGCACTTATGAATACAGGCTGTTCAAATAGTATCTCTCTCTCTCTCTCTCTCTCTCTCTCTCTCTCTCTCTCTCTCTCTCTCTCTCGCTCTCTCTCTCTCTCTCTTTCTCTCTCTCTCTCTCTCTCTCTCTCTCTCTCGCTCTCTCTCTCTCTCTCTCTCTCTCTCTCTCTCTCTCTGATGTAAGCATCTTCCCATTGACTGTTGTAAAAGTTACCTGCAGGTTCTGCAATGAACACACGAAGTTCCTAATTATCTCTTTTGGCACCCAACAATCTGTTCTTGGGAGTGAATTTGCTGAGGCCTCCAGTCATGAAAAAATTGGCAAGCTGTTTAAAATCTATGTGCCACTTTATAGTTATTAGTTGATTACAGGCAAACTATGTTTTTACAAATGGCAGCATATATCAGATTTGCAATACTTTTCATCCAATGGCACCAAATCTGAAACACCTGATTAAAGTATAATGGGCTTCAAGGTATGTTAAATAAGGGTAGACATACTTTCCATGCAACAGATTTTGTTTGTTGCTATTATTCATTAAATAAATAAATTGACTACAATTTGATGTGTAGTTTGTAGGAGTGTCTCACCTTCATTCAGCAGGTTATTGAGACAGACAGACCGACCAACCAACCGACCCACCCCTTCTCTATCTATCTATCTATCTATCTATCTATCTATCTATCTATCTATCTATCTATCTATCTATCTATCATCTTCACATACATTAACACAAAGTAATTCACTGACCACATCGATTTATGTTTAAATAACACATTTTGGTCATCAGTTAATTTGTGTGAGGTCTGATAATCCATTAAACACTGTTTAAATGTAGTTCTAGATACTTTACCATAAAATACTGGATCACTGAACTAATATCTTTTATATCATACAATGTGATGGAAATTATTCAGACACTGTCACTTCAGACATTTCCTTGTCATTCAGGATCTTGTACTTTTTCTCTCGCTTCTCTCAATCTTCAGACTGAGGTCATAGCCTTTTTTACTATGTCAGTAGAGCAGTGCTTCTCAAATAGTGGGGCGCGGTGTGGTGCCAGATGGAGCGTGTATGACCCTGAGAAACATGCTTTTCTGGAATTGTGTACGAGAATTAAGTGTAATTGCACCTCCACTCCAGTAGATGGCAGTGACTCTCTCATTGTCACGCTTTGGTGTAGCAATTTTTCACACGAGCAAATGATATGAAGTGCCCCAACCCCTCAAGAAACAACACAGAAAAATTTCTAACTGGAAGGAAGAGACACATTGGTGTATTTTAAATCTTTTCTGTTACAGATTAAAAAACAATGTTAATGAAGTTTTTCTTTATTGTAAATTGAACTATATTTCTTTCTTTTTTGTTTTTAATATTAATAAAGATACAATGTTATGCAGAGGTGTACTAATAATTTTATAGACAAATACAGTCGACCCTCTACTTACAAAAAGCCTCTCAATACGAAAAATCCAGGTTACAAAAAACATTTTCCTAAATTTTCATCCTCTTTTTATGAAAAAAACCTCTTTTTACGAAAAGTGCCAAACGCGCCATTCAAAAATTCAAATGCGCTATTCACAAATTCAAACAATGCACGAGTTGCTCTCTCATTGGTTGTCTCCCAACATCCTGCCCCGCTGGCCTCCCATTGGCCAGGAGGCAGCTGAACTATACCCATACTTCATGTACCCATACTTCCTGTTTGTCACACGCGTGAGAGAGGAGAGTTGATTATTTAGTACAATTATTTAGAACCGATATTGAAGCAGAAGGGGGCATGAAAACAGTACTCCGTAGGACAAGACCTCTGATCTCGCAAGGAAGCAAGTTAATATTGAATCAGGTAATCCGATCTTTCAATCAGGTACTGTAATCCGCTTTAAGTACAACATCCTGTCCATTTAAACATTTAAATGCAATTTCTCCATCAGCTCCGTGCTGTGTGTCGGCGGAGCCCGCATTTGGCAAAACACGACAGAGAGAGAAAGAGAGAGTTGTGTGTGTGTGTGTGTGTGTGTGTGTGTGTGTGTGTGTGTGTGTGTGTGTGAGAGAGACACAGAGACAGAGAGAGCGAGAGAGAGAGAGAGAGAGAGAGAGAGAGAGAGAGAGAGAGACAGTGTTGTGTGTGTGTGTGTGTGTCTTCTTCTTCTTTTCCTTTCGGCTTTTCCCTTCAGGGGTCGCCACAGTGAATCATCTGCCTCCATCTCACCCTATCCTTTGCATCTTCTTCTCTTACACCAACAACCTTCGTATCCTCTTTCACCACATCCATGAATTGTCTCTTTGGTCTTCCTCTAGGCCTTCTGCCTGGTAGTTCCATCCTCAGCATCCTACTACCAATATACTCACTATCCCTCCTCTGTACATGTCCAAACCATTTCAATCTAGCCTCTCTGACTTTGTCTCCAAAATGTCTTACATGTGCTGTCCCTCTGATGTGCTCATTCCTGATCCTATCCATTCTCGTTACTCCCAGAGAGAACCTCCACATTTTCATCTCTGCTACCTCCAGCTCTGCCTCCTGTCTTTTCCCTAGGGCCACCGTTTCTAAACCATACAACATCGCTGGCCTCAACACCATCTTGTACACTTTTCCTTTCATTCTTGCTGATACCCTCCTATCACACATCACACCGGACACTTTTCTTCCAACCTGCCTGCACATGCTTCTTCACCTCTTTTCCACACTCTCCATTGCTCTGGATTGTTGAGCCTAAGTACTTAAAATCCTCCACCTTCCTTATCTCTGCTCACTGTAACCTCACCGTTCCTCTTGGGTCCTTGTCATTCATGCACATGTATTCCATCTTACTGAGGCTAATCTTCATTTCCCTCCTTTCCAGGGCATACCTCCACCTCTCTAGATTTTCCTGCACTTGTTCTCTGCTCTCACTGCAGATCACAATGTCATCTGCAAACATCATAGTCCATGGGGAATCTTGTCTAACCTCGTCTGTCAGCCTGTCCATCAGCATAGCAAACAAGAAGGGGCTGAGAGCTGACCCTTGATGCAGTCCCACCTCCACCTTGAACTCTTCTGTCACACCAACAGCACACCTCACCACTGTCTTACATCTCTTATACATGTCCTGCACCACTCTAACATACTTCTCTGCCACTCCAGACTTCCTCATGCAATACAACAGTTCCTCTCTTGGCACCCTGTCATATGCTTTCTTCAGATCCACAAAGGCACAATGCAGCTCCGTCTGACCTTCTCTGTACTTCTCCATTAACATCCTCAAGGCAAACACTGCATCTGTGGTGCTCTTTCTTGGCATGAAACCAAACTGTTGTGTGCGTGTGTGTGCGTGTGTGTGTGTGTGTGTGTGTGTGAATGTGTGTTAATAAAAGGTGTTTAATAATGGTTTAATTAATAAATATGTTAATAAAATGTTTAAATGGTTTAATAAATAATTTTCTTTTAGTTTTAACACACATTTCATACATATTTCATACAAAATTGATGTACTTTTATCATTTTAAAGTGTTTATGGGGTAGTCTTGGAAGCCTTGGAACGAATCTTGTGTTTTACATGTAAAATGCACCTCTACTTACAAAAACTCCAGGCTACGAAAAAGGCTCTGGAACGGATTAATCTAGTAAGTAGAGGGCCGACTGTAATACTATTTATACTATTTATAGTCGCTTGTGGAATTTTTTTTTTTTTTTCCTGGGGAGGGCGCCACAGAAAATAATTGAGAATCACTGCAGTAGAGTGAAGGCATTTGATAAAACAACTTATTTTTTTTTGCTTTGGTTATAAAGCAATAACTAAATTTCTCTTTTGCTCATTCATACAGATCAGTGTGACCCAAATCCCTGTTACAACAATGGCACATGTCAGAGTGATTATGATGATTTCAAATGCAATTGTCCTCGACCTTTTAAGGGCAAAAGATGTCAAGAAGGTTAGCAGCCAGTTTCATTAAATCTTTCCTACTCATTTGAAAAGAAAAAGGTTTTTGTGAGGAATCATTTATATCCGCCTTTCTTTTCCAGTGATTAATGTATGTAAAAATGTCAAATGTGGACGTGGCGAATGTGTTTTTATTGAAAAAGAGCCATTTTATGAGTGCAAATGTATTGCTCCCTTTCGACCTCCCAACTGTAAGAAATGTGAGTGTGATCTCTTATTCTGACAAGAAACAAAAATATTTTAGCACAATGTTTACACAATTGTACTAATAATGTATTTATTAAAATAACTGATGATATGAGAGTGACAATTAGGTACTCGTTGGCATCTTCAGACTAGAAAGTCATTTTTAAGACAATATGAAACTCTTAATTTGTTCTATTTTAGTCTCAGTCTGTAAGCCAAGTCCCTGTTTGAATGGAGGAACATGTGTCAAGGATCGTACAAGGGCTAAATTCCACTGCAAGTGTCCTGAGAACTTCAAGGGAAAGTTCTGCCAAATCGGTTAATTTTCTTCTTCTTCTTCTTCTTCTTCTTATTATTATTATTATTATTATTATTATTATTATTATTATCATTATTATTATATTTTTTATCCCTTTGCTTGGCTGCATGTTGTTCATTAACTGTATGTATGTACATAAGGTCCTGGTGATTGCTATGAGGGAAATGGGGAATCATATAGAGGTTTTGTAAGTGAAACAGTGTCAGGAGATGACTGTCTGCCTTGGAACTCTCACAGAATAATGACGTTGGGTTCATTTGAAGACGATGAAGATGAAGAAGATGATGGAATTGGACCTCATAATTATTGCAGGTTAGACCTGCTTGTGTGTCTGCATGTGTGAGAGAGGAATGAAATACAGTACTGAATCTTCTTTTTTTCAGAAACCCAGATGGGGAAACCAAACCCTGGTGCTTTATCAGAGGTAGAAATAAGTTGTTTTGGGATGAATGTAATGTCACACGCTGCCCTGAACCAGGTACCCATCCTCTACATTTGCTTTTTACTTTCATCATTCTCTTTCTTGCTAACCATACCTATTCTCAAACATTATTATAGAGTTTTCAACTGAGCCAACAACAGCTGGAAAGACAGAGCCTACAATAAAGGATCAGTTTGCTGAGTGTGGAAAGCCACGGCCCAGTAGAATCACACCTAAGATCATTGGTGGGAGGAAGACAAGGCCAGGGGCTGTTCCCTGGCAGGCTTCTTTGCAGGTGCGCCACAAAAATAGCACTGAGGACTTCTTCCATTATTGTGGGGGAATTGTCATTGGCTCCTGCTGGGTCCTAACTGCTGCTCACTGCATGTAAGTGTTGTGTCCAGTTATATTTTCTACCAATACATACTGATAAATTAAGGAGATGTTGTTTAATAATAAAACATTAAGACAGTGCAATGTATATTTTAATGTAGTGCAAAATAATGTTGGTTTTGTCATTCTTCTGCTACACATGTGACTTTCCAGTGACTCCAAATTTGAGATGCAGGTAGTTCTGGGTGGGGTGAACCTGAAGAAGCTGGAAGAGGCAGATCAAACTGTACCGGTTGAAGCTTATATCATGCATGAGAACTACAAAGACATTGATTCTGTCCAGTATAATGACATAGGTAATCATCTAAAGCAGCCTACTTCCAAACACCATAAATATATTTATTCATTCATTTTCTAAGGCACTTAATCCTAATTACAGTGACAGGGAGACTAGCACCAACTGTATCTCATCCGACCCCAAGGGCAGGGATATATCCTGGCCACCTTACCAGGCCATCACAGGGTTCACACAAACAAATATTCCAAAAGTTGACACTCTCAACTCCAAATCTTAACTATTTTTGGGTGCCAGAATAAAAAGTACAGACGACCAAATGTAAGGTGAAAGTGAACGTAAGTTGTTACAGTGACGTATGACGTATGACGTGTGATGTATGATGCTCATTCTGTACTATACATCCATAAATACCATTACCATATCTCATAAAACACCCCTAAATCAATTATTATAAACATAACATTGAAAATAATATCAAATATATCAAATAATATCAACATTAATTTCAAATAAATTAAATTCAAGAAAAATAATTTCAAATTGATAAATTTTAATCAAATTCACTCATTAAATATCAAATACAGTATCAAATATAACCTATAAGATAAGAGATACAGCTTTATTAATCTCACAATGGAGAAATTCACTGTTACAGGCTCTTGAGGTACCATCAGTAGTGGGTGCAAAAATAGATACAAATACAAACATACACACATACATATATATTATATAAGTAAATAAATAAATAGATACATAAATAGTATAAATTAATAAACAATAAAAGAAAGAAAAGAAGGGAACGACTTTGTAGACTGGCCTATATTAAAGTGTAATGTATCTGAGTGCAGAGTAGATGGGTTGATATGGTTCGCAGTCAGTGGGGTAGATGTCGTTGATTAAAGTGCACGGGGTTTTTATTGCACATAACCGGTATTTTCACAGACAGTTACAAAGTGGCGTTGTACAGTCTGACAGCGGTGGGAATGAACGACCTGCGGTAGCGCTCCTTCCTGCACTGAGGATGTCTCAGTCGTCCACTGAAGGAGCTACTCAGCTTCTCTACAGTCTGGTGCAGTGGGTGAGAGCTGTTGTTCATGATGGATGTGAGCTTTGCTACCATCCTCCTCTCACTCACCTCCTCCACAGAGTCCAGTGGGCAACCGAGGACAGAGCTGGCCCTCCTGACCAGCTTGTTCAGTCTTTTTCTGTCCAGCTCTGTGCTGCCCGGGGCCCAGCAGATGGCTGCATAGAGGATTGCAGAGGCTACCACAGAGTCATAAAATGTCCTGAGCAGAGGTCTGCATACTCCGAAGGACCTGAGTCTCCTCAAAAGGTGGAGGCGACTCTGGCCCTTCTTGTACAGGGCGTTGGTGTTGTGGGACCAGTCCAGTTTATTGTTAAGGTGAACGCCCTTATACGCCCCTATAACATTCTCTATGATGCGATCTTTCTGCTTGTAAATGGTTCCGATGGTCAATGAATGGTCACATGACATGAAGCTGAGCTGAATCATATGATATGAAGCTGAGCCGACTCACTTTACATGAAGCTTAAAACAACCAATCAACGCTTACAATGTGTGAGGAGCTCAATACCCAAAATAGTGCACTTGCTGAAAGTAGTTTACTTGCTTGAAACAAAGCGCGGGTTATGCAGACTTCTGGCTTTCAAGTGAGCAAGGGCTTTGTTGAACTCGTTTAGTACTCAGCCTGCACTGTGAATCACCAGCAGAGCAGAGAGTTCTTTCTTTCCTGGATTCGGGTTTTAATACTTTACAACTCTGTTTGCTTAACTGAGTATGCATGGTAGATTGTGCCGATCTGAGCAGACAGTTAATTCATCTCTGTGTATTAGACTTGCACCCATGCTAGTAGGCTTACGCTTCTGAGCAACCATATTTGCTTCGTGTTACAAAAGTCCGCAAAACAGTGTAAAGACAAAGATCACAGAGACGACGTCTTAACACAAGAGCAACACGTTATATATATATATATATATATATATATATATATATATATATATATATATATATATATATATATATATAAAACTGAACTGGGAAGAAGGAGGGGCACGTTCAGTCTGTCGTTTTCGAACAATGAACGCAGCGTCATTGCGTCATTACGTCAGTGTACTACGTAGGTACGTCTAAACTCAAAATTTGACTTTAAAAAAAAAAAAAAAACGTAAAACAGATGAACGTAAGCCAGGGAGCGTCTTTAGTATAAAATCATGCAAGAAACCGCACTTTCATTAAATATTTTAACCTATTTTATTGCACTTTGTCTCATCAGCACAAAAGCATTTTGGCATTAAGCCATCGTCAGTGTCAATTTCACTGATGATAGCCAAACGGTGAAAATTTGTGCTTATGGGACAAGGTACAATAAAGTAGGTTAAAATAAGAGTGCGGTTTCTTGTATGATTTTCATACGCACACATCCATTCACACCTAGTGGCGATTTGAAACAGTCAATTAGCCTACTTTACATATATTTGGACTGTGGGAGGAGAGGAAACCGGAGAACCCGGAGGAAACTCAGAAAAAAGATTATTCGGACTTCACACAGAAACACCCAAACTTTAGAACTGAACCCAGGCCTTCTTCCGATAAGGTGGATGTGCTAATCACCATTCCACCATGCCACCCAAGCACCACTAATGGACAAGGAAACCCGCACTTACATAATCCCGTTTTAATTAATGATGAAGCCATTGAAGGTGTTTGTTTAATAATTATTAGCCCTGCTCAAACTGAAAGCTGTGTCAGAGGATGGCCTTTGTGCAAAAGAGACCACGTTTGTGAAAGCTGCCTGTCTGCCTCCTGGTCCATTTCCTGATGGGACTGAATGCACCATATCAGGCTTTGGAGACACTGAAAAAGGTTTATTCTTCTTGCATTACTTTCTTATTTGTATGGTCATGAGCTTTCCTCAGCCGACTTATATTGAGTCATGTTTGCTTTTATTTTAAACTTTATTCATCTCTGAAGATAAGGAAGGTTCTATTAATTTGCTGGACACAAAAGTTCTCCTGATTAACCAGAGCCGCTGCATGGATCCTAAAGTTCTTGGTGATACATTGGATGACAGCATGGTCTGTGCTGGACGTTTGCAAGGAGGAGTTGACAGCTGCCAGGTGTGTATAGCAGTGATTTTAAGGGCAACTGGGACTTGTTAAAAATAGACATATTAGCCATGCTCCCGTGTGGGGCTTTGTGGAGCACCACTGATAAGGAAACAGCATCTTCTTACAATCGACAATGCCAATAAAAACCTATAGCATACATCCGTCATTTCCTCCATCCTTTGTCCCACCGGTGTATGTTTACACATATTGGTATTATTCTTTGAAAATTTTACGTCTCAAAAAAGAAACATGTAAGAATATTTTCCTGAGAGACAGTAATACAGAAAACAAGAGTTGTCTTATAGTCAGGTCATGTGATGTGACATCGCTGTTAATGACACGAAATATATAAAGTACTAATTACATTTTTGTGTTTGTGAAATTGTCTCTAAACTGGGTTATAAATGGTGTACTTTTCATATTGTGACTAAAATTACATGTTTAGTTCCTTCATTTTTATTGTCTTCTATGAACAAGTTATTAAACTTAATCTTGATATACATATTCTATATAAATTAGATGGGGTCAGCGGTGGTCTAGTGGTTAGGGCGCAGGATCGCTGATCCTAAGGTTGAGGATTCGAGTCTTCACAGGGTTGCCACTGTCCCCCCAGTGCAGCTAACTGGGTTATCAAAGGCCGGCCATGTCTCTCACTGTCCATGGTGTGAGGCATGTAAAAGAATCATTGCTGACTTTCGACAAGAGTAGGCTGCAAAGCCGTCAGCGTGTTTCTAATGGGCAGTCAGAGTCCCCTGAGGCAGTTCGTTCACAGTAACGTTCTGGCAACTCCTGCAGCGGCACTGGAACCCAGTCGTATCGGCACTTGCCCTTCCATTGGATCATTCCGGTGGCGCCGAGGGGGGGGGGGGGGGGGGGGGGGACTTGCTGCTTGGGTAACAGCCTGTCCTCCATTACTCCCTACGCTGGCTCTGCGCACTGGAGAGTATCATCAGACGGGATACCAGCCAGAGCGCAGCCATAGTTCTTCAGGACTGACGGAGGCATAATATAAAATTAATTAATGTAATAAGGAAATCTCATAGATGTTGATAGTGCCTGAAAGCACCCCTCCTTGAATCGCCACCTTATCGTGGTGGAGGGGTTTGCGTGACCTAATGATCCTAGGAGCTATGTTGTCGGGGGCAAATGCCCCTGGTAGGGTCACCCAAGGCAAACAGGTCCGGGGTGAAGGTCCAGACAAAGTGCGATTCAAAACAAACCCCTAAGACACGAGACAACGCAGGAATCAGTCTCCCTTGCCCGGACGCGGGTCACCGGGGTTCCCTCCTGGAGCCAGGCCCAGGGGAGGAGCTTGAAGGCGAGCGCCTGGTGGTCGGGCTTATGCCCATGGAGCCTGGCCGGGCCCAGCCCGAAAAGGAGACATGGGTCCGCCCTCCCATGGACCCACCACCTGTGGGAGGAGTTTTAGGGGTCGGGTGCAGTGTGAGTTGGGTGGCAGCCAAAGGCATGGGTTCTGTCGGACTGATCCTCGGCTACTTACTCTGACCTTCGGGACATGGAATGTCACCTCTCTGGCGGGAAAGGAGCCTGATTTGGTGCGTGAGGTGGAGAGATACCGACTAGATATAGTCGGGCTCACCTCAACGCATAGCTTGGGCTCTGGAACCATCCATCTAAAGGCTGGACCTTCTTCTATTCTGGAGTTGCTCATGGGGAGAGGCGGCAAGCCGGTGTGGGTATTCTTGTTGCCCCCCGTCTCGGTGCCCAAATGTTGGGGTTCTCCCCTGTTGACGAAAGGGAAGCTTCCCTCCGTCTTCGGGTGGGGGGACGGGTCCTGACTGTTATTTGTGCTTATGCACCAAATGACAGTTCAGAGTACCCACCCTTTTTGGAGTCTTTGGGGGGGGTGTTGGAGAACGCTCCCTCGGGAGACTCGCTCATTGTCTTGGGAGACTTCAACGCCCATGTGGGCAACGATAGTGTGACCTGGAAGGGTGTGATCGGTAGGTACGGCCTCTCCAGTCTGAATCTGAATGGTGTGTCGTTGTTGGACTTCTATGCTCGTCATAGTTTGTCTATCACGAACACCATGTTCGAACATAAGGGTGTCCATAAGTGCACTTGGCACCAGGACACCCTAGGTCGCAGTTCGATGATTGACTTTGTAGTCGTGTCATCGGACTTGCGACCATATGTTCTGGACACTCGGGAGAAGAGAGGAGCTGAGCTGTCTACCGATCACTACCTGGTGGTGAGTTGGCTTCGGTGGTGTGGGAGGTTGCCTTCCAGACCTGGCAGGCCCAAGCGTGTAATCAGGGTCTGCTGGGAACGTTTGGCGGAGCCCCCTGTCCGAGAGGCCTTTAACTCCCACCTCCGGTAGAGCTACAACCACGTTCCGGAGGAGGCGGGGGACATGGAATCCGAATGGGCCATGTTTCGTGCCTCCATTGCTGAGGCGGCAAGCCCATAGCTGTGGCCGTAAGGTTGTCGGTGCTTGTCGTGGCGGTAATCCCCGAACCCGGTGGTGGACACCTGCAGTGAAGGGGGCCGTCCAGCTGAAGAAGGAGGCCTATCGGGTTTTATTAGCCTGTGGGACTCCTGAGGCAGCAAACGGGTACCGGCAGGCCAAACGTGCTGCAGCCGAGGCTGTCGCAGATGCAAAATCTCGGGCGTGGGAGGAGTTCGGTGAGGGCCTGGAGAGTGATTATCGGTTGGCCTCAAAAAGGTTCTGGGCCACCATCCGACGCCTCAGGAGGGGGAAGCAATTCTTCACAAACACTGTTTACGGTGGAGGTGGGGAGCTGCTTACCTTGACTGGGGATGTTGTTGAGAGGTGGAGGGAATACTTTGAGGACCTTCTCAATCCCACCAACACACCCTCCGTGGAAGAGGAAGACCCTGGGGGTTCGGGTGAGGGTCCACCCATCACTGGAGTGGAGGTCACTGAGGTTGTCAAAAAGCTCCTCGGTGGTCGAGCTCCGGGGTTGGACGAGATCCGCCCGGAATATCTCAGGGCTCTGGATGTTGTAGGACTGTCTTGGTTGACACGTCTCTGCAACATCGCGTGGTCATCGGGGGCTGTACCTCTGGATTGGCAAACTGGGATGGTGGTCCCAATTTTTAAGAAGGGGGACCGGAGGATGTGTTCCAATTATCGGGGAATTACACTCCTCAGCCTACCTGGGAAAGTCTATGCAGGGGTACTAGAGAGGAGGATCCGACCGATAGTCGAACCTTGGATTCAGGAGGAACAATGTGGTTTTCGTCCTGGCCGCAGCACTCTTGACCAACTCTATACGCTCCACAGGATTCTGGAGGGGGCATGGGAGTTTGCCCAATCTGTCCACATGTGCTTTGTGGATTTGGAGAAGGCTTTCGACCGTGTCCCTCGAAAGATCTTGTGGGGCGTGCTCTGAGAATCTATTTATCTGAGAATCTATGTATCACCGGAGCCAGAGTTTGGTCCGTATTGGTAACAGCAGGTCAGATTCGTTTCCAGTGGGAGTTGGAGTCCGCCAAGGCTGTCCTTTGTCACCGATTCTGTTCATAATTTTTATGGACAGAATTTCTAGGCGCAGTCGAGGCGATGAGGGGTTCTGGTTTGATGGCCATCGGATATCGTCTCTGCTTTTTGCGGATGATGTTGTCCTTTTGGCTTCATCAAGTCGGGCCCTCCAGCTCTCATTGGAGCGATTCGCAGCTGAGTGCGAAGCAGCCGGGATGAAGATCAGTACCTCCAAGTCCGAGGCCATGGTTCTCAGTCGGACAATGGTGGAATGCACCCTCCGGGTCGGGAATGAGGTCCTGCCCCAAGTGGAGGAGTTTAAGTATCTTGGGGTCTTGTTTACGAGTGAGGGAAGGATGGAGCGAGAGATCG
>CM045730.1:47390528-47610528 GCA_024760905.1 Plotosus lineatus | reverse complement strand
GAAACAATAAAATATTCTAATACCAATACTGTGGTGTAATATCAAGGGTTTTTTCTTTGTTTGATTGATTGTTTGTTTAATTTATCTTAAATGACTTACATCACTGAAATTAGCAGCATTAATCTTGGCCTGGGTGATCTCTGGTCGTTCCGCCGTGATAGTGTAGTTATGCCTGAGATTCTCGCCTTTCTCTTTGTATAGTCGCTGTTGAATTTAAACATACACATTAATTTTCCTACTTTGTTTTGAAGAAAATAGGAAAAGTGTAGATATCATATGTGAAATGCACAAAGAAACACACCTCATTTGTGATCTTATTGCTCAACTTTGCATGAACAATATCAGGGGAATCGGTAACAGATGTATGCTTAAATGCATATGGCAGCTGTCGATATTTTTTCTGTTGAATCAGGAGAAAATGAAGTGTTCAAATAATACTTCATTTAGATTTTTGAGATTTTTTACCATTAGAAGAAATCTCCAAATTATACCAGACCAAAATGCCATACCTCACTGATTAGTTCTGTTGCACGCTTGGAGCCTTCAATCTGTAAAGCACCAGTAGCGATCCAGGCAGCTCCCCGCAGGTAATTCAAATCAGAGCGATATGCTTTCTATTACACACACACACACACACACACACACACACACACACACACACACACACACACACACACACACACACACACACACACACTAAATAATAAATCAAACCTTTTTTACAGAATCATTGCACTTATTCACTCTTTATTTACTGAACTGTTTAATCCTACTGGAGTTGCAGGTGAATAGATTTTTACATTTCATCAACTCATCATAGACGGTAATTTTTTTATTAGAGGTTACCTCACTCTGCAGTTCATAAGCTCTCTTGGCAGCTTGCACCTTCATGTCATCAGACACAGTGGTGTAGTGGTGCAGAGTAAATCTGTAGTCTTGGTCACTAACCAGAGACTGAGCCTTCTTAGCATGAACCACATCTAACATGTCCATTGGGAGGCGGAACTGAGAGTGTCCCTTAGCACAATCTTTTTTATATTTAATCTACAGAGTGTGAATAAGTTCAATCAGTAAATTTAACAAATTGATGTCTAAATTTATGATGAATATTAATATTGTTTTCAACAGTGATTATCAGAGGTTTAAGTAAATGTGTACACAGTCGCTATACTCACATCACTCTGTAACTGGGTGGCATGCACTGAGTGGGCAATATTAATGTCATCCTGCAATCCTTTCAGGCCAATCATTTTTCCCTTCGATTTCTCAAACTGCTCTTTGTATTTTTGCTAGAAGTAAAAAACATGTAGAGCGTAACTTACTTTTTACATATTAAATATTAGCACAATATAATACAAAATATAATCGCTCTTACATCACTGAGTATTTCTCCGGAGGATTTTGCAGCCTGGAAAGGAATAGCATCCAAACGTAATTGGTAGCCGGCATCTCTGAACTTTTTCCATGATTCTTTATAGCGTGTCTTAAAAACACAAGAAAAACTTATTCAATAAGTGATTATTAAGTTTATCGCAAAACTAAGGAAATGGCATAGCACCCATTCAAACATCTCACCTCACTGAGGTTCATGGCATTTATTTTGGCTTGCACATGCTCTGGCAGATCTCCTGTCATTGTATAAGTATGCTTCTCATTCTCTCCCTTTTCTCTGTACAACCTCTGTATGATCACAAAATGTTTAATTAAACCTGCATATTTAGAAGAACTGACGCACTGTAGTCTTCTCAAATAAATTCTCAGTAAATTCATCACTTCAACATTTTAACAAAAGCACATAATGATGTGTACAAATATAGTCCCGATCCTGATTCTGTAGAATTTTCTTACATCTAATGCCAGTTTGTTGCTGAGTTTGGCCTGCACCATTTCTGGTGTATCCTCCACACTGGTGAATCTCAGAGCACTCACATTCTGACGATATTTTTTCTAAAACATACAAGTGACACATTAATGCACAGTTTGTAATGTACTGTAAATTAAAATTACATTAAATAGTTAATGTTCTAAGAAAAATGGCTCATGGTTACTGCACAAGGTACAATATACAGGTATACCTCGACCTCAGTCGTTTCGAATTAAGTCGTTCTCAATTATAGGTCGGTTTTCAAAAAAATACAGTGGTACCTCTGCTTACAACAGTCCCAGAAAACAAAAAAATCCAGTTTACAAAAAACATTTTCCTAAATTTTTTGTCTATGTATACAAAACAAGTTCTCCTTACGAAACGCGCCAAACGTGCCATTCAAACATTAAAACGTGCCATTCAAACAGTCAAAAAATGCACGAGTTGCTCTCCCATTGACTGTTCCCCAACATCCCACCCCACTGGCCTCTCATTGGCTATCTCCCAACATCCCGCCCCACTGGCCTCCCATTGGTTAGAAGGAATGATGCAGCTCCCTTGAGCAGCAACTTGTTTCATGAGTTTTTCGAGTGTGCTCATTGCAACTTTATTTTTTGGCTCAGGCTTTTAACCTTGCATAAACATTTGTAAGATTATAACTCTGCTAAGAAGACATGGCCAATTAAAAAAAAAATTCAAACAATGCACAAGTTGCTCTCTCACTGACTATCTCCCAACATTCTGCCCTGCTAGCCTCCCATTGGCTAGAAGGGATGACGCCGCTCCCTTGAGCAGCAGCTTGTTTTTCGAGTGTGCTCATTGCAACTTTATTTTTTGGCTCAGGCTTTTAACCTTGCATAAACATTTGTAAGATTATAACTCTGCTAAGAAGACATGGTCAACACGAAGTAATTACCTTAAAAGGTATGCTTTTATAATTTTTAAAGGGTACTATTGGGGGCCTTGGAAAGAATCAAGCGTTTTACATGTAAAATGCGGTTCTACTTACGAAAAATCCAGGTTACGAAAAAGAATCTGGATCGGATTCATTTCGTAAGGTGAGGTACCACTGTATATGGAAATTTTTTTTAAATAAAAAATAAAATAAAAGGGCCGTGAAATGGGTTTTTTTTTCTTCCTAGAGGGGGCATCACAGAAAATAATTGAGAAGCACTGTTACAAGGTGTTCTCGAAGCGTGGGGGAATACACGCGGAAGAATAGGCTAATCGGCCCAGAAAAGCCATTTTCCCAGCAGAGCTCGTAAAGTGAATTATTGCTTGTTGGATGGAGTAGATTTTTGGTGGATTCAAAGCTCGTATCATGGAAAAAAAAATCATTATAAGGGACACTCGTTAGACGAGGTACCACTGTATTACAAAATGCTAGTAATGCTCAGACCTCAGCCAGTTCGTCAATACCTCACTGATGATATTACCAGCCTTCTTAGCCTGCAGTACATCAATAGATCCAGTTGTCTCCCAGCCAACACCCTTCATCCAGTTCAGATCAGATCGATACTTTTTCTGGTGGAGAAACCGGTTCATACATTATCAGTCAACATATTTTAGTCTTGTTATTTCTGGAGATCAATAACATTTAAATATACTATTAAGTTAGATGGTGTTGGCTGACTCTCACATCGCTCTGTTGGCCATAGGCTTTCTTGGCCCACTCCACTTTCATGTCACTGGGCAGGCTTGTGTACTTGTGCAGGAAAGTTCTGTAGGTGGTTTCTGTAGCCAGGTCCTGGGCCTTTTTGGCATGACTGATTGTCATCATATCAAGTGGCACATTATACTTGGTCTTACTGTCCTCATATTCTTTCTTATAATTACGGTCACTGTGCAGTTTAGTGGCCAGTGTTGAGTGGGCTAACTGAGAATCATCTGTCACAGTCTTCACCCCAATCATCTTTCCTTTAGTCATCTCATAATGTTGCCTGTATTTCACCTACAGAACAACACAAAATGACTATCAATAATAATAATATTTAAAATGATAAGAGAAGAAGAAGGAGAAGAGAAAAAAGAAACTGAAAATTTTAATATTTGAGTATGCCCTTCATCACAAAATCAGAAAAATAAATCTAATAAAAACATCAATTATAATGAGAAAATAGATATTTATGAGTAATGCTAAGAGACTCATTAAATTATAGTCAATTGTGAATATTTTTAAGCCAATACACATTGCTTAAAATAAATCACATTGCATTGCACCCTCCACCCCCCATCATGCAACCAGCTATTATAACAATCTAGAAAAGTTGCAAATGTTCATGCAATTCAATACTCTGAAATATTGCAGGTTAAGTTTTGATACTTATTTTGTTTTGGTCACTCACATCACTGGCAAGGTCCCTCTTAGCTTTGGCAGTAAGGATGGACAGTGCGTCCAAGCGTAGCTCAAAGCCTTTGTCCCGCTGAGCCTCCCAACTACTCTTATAGGTTTTCTGAAGAACACAGATCTTATATATAGCACTGACTTATAAATTGAAAGACTACAGTTATGCATTTGTGGTGTATTTCATGAGCTGATAAATGACACATTTTGGAATAGACTCATACATCACTCAGAAGCTCTGCGTTAGCTTTGGCCTGCCTGTAGAGAGGTTCATCGTTGCTTGCAGTGTATTTATGGATGATCTGTTCTGTGCCTGCCTTGTACGCCAACTGAGAAGAAATTTGTTAGAAATAAGACTTAATCTGTCAATTGCCTGTTTTGGAACATTCGTGTGAATCAAAACAAGCTTATAAAATTATCTAACATCACTCTGTAGTTCCTGGCTCTTCTTGGCATGCTTGATGGCTAGGCTGTCAGCTGCTTGAGTGAACCTCACGCTGTCCACCTTTTGACGGTATTTTTGCTGCAAAATTGTGTTGTTGAGTAAATACACAGTAAACACAAACATTTAAATAATAAAACATCTACACATTATTGACTTACATCACTTGCAAGCTCTACAGCTTTCTTTGCCTGGGCAACATCGAGGCAGCCATCAGCCTCCCAGCCCACTCCCTTCATCCAGATCAGATCAGAACGGTACTGGTTCTGAAAGGATCAAACCAGTCTCAAAAAGTTCAATAAGAATAAAGAAGAGTGTTGTAATCTTTTGTTTACTTCTACTTTTCTTACATCACTTTGCAGGTTGTAGGCCTTCTTAGCCTGCTGCACTTTGATGTCATCAGCCAGGATGGTGTAGTCATGAAGCTTCTTCCTGTAATCCAGATCGCTTGCCAGTGCCTGGGCCTTCTTTGCATGATTTAGATTCACCATGTCCATTGGCAGGTTACACTTGGTTTGAGTCTCCTTTGAATCCTTTTTATAGGCGATCTGGGTTCACATGTAAAAATGTTTTTTATTTTCATTGATTTATTTCTTTTCACACCATGTATTTATAATACTGTACGTACAGGGATCCCTCACTTTCCACGGTTAACAGGGACCGAGACCCCCCGTGACCGCTGATTTCCACAAAGTAGGATCGACCTACTTGCACGCGCACACACAGATGGCACACACTCACTCAGATGCGCACCTCACATAAAAACGTACATAGTTTTATTGGGGGGTTTTTTGTTTTGTTTTTGTTTGTGTGGGGTTTTTTTTTTTGCATAATTGGCCTTGTTTTGCGGAATGTTCCTGAACTTTTTCCCTATTTTTCCTTAATTTCCTTAATATTTTTGAAAAACCCACGATACACTGAAGCCACAGAAACTGAATCACGAAGTAGCGAGGGATCACTGTATACTATATTTCTGTTAACAGAAGGATGTTTACCTCACTGTTTAACTTCGCCACCTGAAGACAGTGAAGAGTCTTCGAATCACTTACATTCATTCCAACTGCTTTGTCCTTATTCTTTGAGAATGACTCTTTATATTTAATCTGAAAAATATATTCCCATTCACTTTATCAGCATGATGATGTACTCGTTTGGCCTTTATATCATTAGAGTCAAACAAAATATTAAAATACAAAGTGTGAAGGAATTAGCAAAGAAATACATACATCACTGGCCAAATCTCTTGAAGCTTTAGCAGCTTTGAAGGTCAGTGTGTCCATACCAATATCACATGCTTTAGACTTACTCTTCTCCCACTCCTCTTTATACTTGATCTAAAAAAAAAAATCATGCTATTAATACAAACATACTATATACATGTATATACATGAAAGTAGAATACAAAATAAATATAATTATTTTTATATTATATACCTACATCACTAATGAGCTCTGCATTAGCTTTGGCTGTCTTAAGTTGTGGTGTATCTTGAGCTAAGGTATACTGAGTCTTAGTTTTCTCATAGTTGGCCTTGTAGTTCAGCTGCAAAATATGATACAGCACATTTAAATCTTGATTAACTTATTCGAATATTAAATTATTATGATTAAGAATCAATTTTTGGATGATATTCACTACCAGTTATAATAAAAGACAATCAATCATGATAAAACAACACATTGGGAATTAGACCTGGAAAACTGTCAATTAAAGCAATTTTATATTTTTAACTCTTTTCAGATAGTTTTTCCAGTTATCTGGATCATTTAGCTAGTTTAGGGTCACTGGGTCCAATCTCTGGGGAACAGATAGGGTACATTCCATTGCAGGGCCAATACAGACACTCAGGAGTAATTTGGAATACTGTAGTCAATTAGCTTAAAGTGCAAGTCTTTGGAGTGTGAGAAGAAACTGGAGTACCAGAAACAAGCACCGGGAGAGCATACGAACTCCACACAGAAATGCTCTCATCAATCACAGGGTTTGACCCCACAGCCTTCATGCTATGATGCAAGAGCACTAACCTCTACACCAACAATATGATATGAATTGTCGGCAACTAAAAGTAATCACTTAATTTTTTTTTTTTTTTATAATAGCTCTTTTTAACCTATCTATCTATCTCATGCCTGAGTCATAGGACGACCATTGGCGACCCGCTATGAAGGATAATTCCCTGGTTATCATCTTCATGGAGGTTTTCTTGGCAGGATTAGTGCAGTGGTTTGCCATTGCCTTCTGCACAATGCGAACCTACGGGCAATTTAGAACAGCCAATTAACCTACTGTGCATGTCTTTGGATTGTGGGAGGAAACCGGAGCACCCGGAGGAAACCCACGCAAGCACGGGGAGAACATGCAAACTCCACACAGAAACACCCAGGCCAGGAATCAAACACAGGCCTTCTTGCTGTGAGGCGGACGTGCTAACCACTACGCCACCGTGCCGCCTTTTAACCTATCAAAGAATGTATTTCATTGCTACTTAAGACATCAATACCTACATCGCTAAGTTGCTGTGCGTTGATTCGAGCTTGAACAATGTCAGGAGTATCTGTCACCTGACTGTATTTCAGCTTGTCTATGTGCTGTCTGTAATTTTTCTGTGAAGAAAAAAATAGTTATTTTTAATATCACTTGCTTTAGAAGATATATTATATTTATAACAAACTGATGTAATTACTAACATGCAATGAGTTTTATGATTGTTGTCTAAGATTTAACTTGTAAACAATCTTTTCTAATGTAATATATTCGACGACTTACGTCTTTAAGAGGTTCGAGTTTCTTCTGGGTCTGATAAGCCGGGGTGATTTCAGCAGGATAGTTGTATTCACCCTGCACTTGTTCATACTCTGATTTATAAGCAATCTGAAATGGAAAGATGACTTCAGTTCACATTCAATTCTTCTATTCAAACCTTATATTCTACATTATATGCTGTTCATAGTGTAACATTTGACTGTGGTGTATAACGTTTTACTTTACTTATGACACAATTCATTAAATAATTAACCCTCTGTTATCTAAGATATAATCCCTTTCTAATTGTGTTAAAAAACATTTCCTTATGCAAAAAGTTTGATTTTTGGCCAGTATTTCAAATAATAATTATGGTACCGGGATCCCTCACTTTCCGCGGTTAACTGGGACCGAGATCCCCCACGACCACCGAATTCCGTGAAGTAGGACCCCCCCCCCCCCCCGACTGACGAATACATGCATGTATATGTGTATATAATATCAATAAATACATATTCAATGCTATAAATGCTTATAATAACAATTAAAAATTAAAAATAATGACTAAGATGTAAATAAAATATAAATACCTACACATACAGATGCGTGTGCGTGCACTCAGATGCGCACCTCACAACAATGTAAGTAGTTTTGATGGGAGGTTTTGGGTTGCTTTTTGTTTTGCATAATTGGCCTTGTTTTTGTGGCATTTTCCCTAACTTTTCCCCTATTCTAACTTCATTTCCTTATTTTTTTTAATTTGATGAATATTTTTAGAAAAAAAAAACGTGATGCACTGAAGCCGCACGAATTGAAGCACGAAGTAGCGAGGGATCCTTGTTAATTAAAATGAAAACAGCATGATAAGTAGCAGGGCAGTATCAGCAACTATGAAGTGGAAGGGGTTTGGTGGTTTTGTGGATAAGAAGATGGGTTACTAAGCTGAAGGTCAGAGGTTCAATCGCCACTATCACCACTGTTGGACCCCTGAGCAAGGCCCTTAACAATAAATTGCTCAGTTGTATAAAATGATAACTGTAACATGCTCTGGATAAGAGCGCCTGCCAAAATGGTTAGAATTCATTAAGCAAAGAATCTTACATCACTGGCCAGCTTTCTGACATTCATGGCATGCATAGTTTTCTTGTCAAGTCCACTTCCTTCATAATGACCCTTCATGTGATTGGCATACTTCTCCTTGTATTTATTCTGCACAGATAATATAATAGGAGATTATTACAAAACTTTATACAAAATCTGTGATATATTTAACTAAGCATATAGTTAAAATACAACTGGGTACCCCAAGGCATTTTTGTTTTACGGTATATAATAATCTCTTACATGACAGTTAATCAGAAAGAACAGGGAAAGACAAAGAAAATAATATCTCATAGATTAAAAAAAAAAACATTATTAGTTCAAAGGGTACAGTATTTTAAACATCTTTGTGATGATACTGTTTTGTGGTCCATTTTACACTAAAATGGCCATAATGCAAAAATTAATTTTTCATACATCAGTTAAATCTGTTTAAAAAAAAGTTAAAATGCAAGGACAGTAGTGGCCTAGTGGTATAGGGCGCTGGCTCGCTGATCCTAAGGTTGGGCGTTCGAGTCCCACTCTCCACAAGGTTGTCACTGTGCCCCCAGTGCAGCTAACTGGGTTAGCAAAGGCTGGCCATGTCTCTCACTGTCTATGGTGTGAGACGGGTACAAGAACCATTGCTGACTTTTGACAAGAGTAGCTGCAAAGCCGTCAGCGTGTTTACGCCCTGCCATGGCATGACAAGCTGTCCAGGGTCAGGGTGTACTCTGCCCTCACCCGGAGTCGGCTGGGATGAGCGCCAGCCCATTAAGTCTTTACAGAACATGAACGGAAGTTAATATGCTTCTTACTCTACATTTATTCAGTTGTGTATATAGTTTGTCTTTAGCTTTTTTTAATTGGTATCTGCATAATAAATTTAAAAATTGGGGAAAATATTTTTTTAAACTTGGAAAAATGTCTGAGTTGGAGAATCCATTGACTTTTGAAACAAAAATCAGTCGCAATTATATTGGTGCCATTAACATCAGGTCTGAACTGTTATTCAGTTTAAAACATCCACTTTTTATCAACTAAATTTAATCAATTACAGTAAATTTATTTGCTGACTTCAACTCATAAAAAAGAACAGTTTTGACAACCAAATGCATAAATAAAGCTTGTTATTGCTTTTAACTCTACTATTTAAATAAAATATTTACGTTTTAAATTTAACTGCATTTTATCAGCATTTTAAAACATGAAACAACTATTAGGGGGCAAAACACTTTGTCAAAAATGTTCAAATGGGGATCAAGTCACTTTTTATCAATTAAAATTATTGTTTCTTTCACAGCCTAGACAATTAGTACCATTAAAGCTAAAATGTAATGATCCCATAATAATATATCCCATAATAATATATACTATAATAATATTCAGTCAGGCAACACTAATCTATAAGAGTCATACAAGGGAAAAAAGCAAGTTCTTTAGTAACATGTAGATACAGAATTCTTTGTATAATCAGGAACTTCTTTCAATGTTTGTGTCACTTCCATTCTCAGCGGCTTCACGTCAATTTTTCGTATCAAATTATTTTATCTTATACATGTATTTTTTTAAATAGGCAATCTAAGCTATATTTTATATGAAAATGACATAACTTCGCATTTATTTATCCATTCTATAACATGAATGAAAACTTTAAACGTATATTTTAACCACTTCCGGAGACGTGATGGGATTATATGAAAATGTAGCAGAAGCAGTGATCTAGTCATCTGTCAATATTTCAGATGATTTTGATCAATGTGGAACTGCGTGAGCCGTCAGAAACCATCATGTTTTTCGAGTTTTTGTTCAGCAATTGGGTCAAGTGCAGTCAGATGGAGGATACAGCCTGTTTTTAATTGCTGATAACTGATAAAATATGCCAGTTATACACATAAATCATGGACATACTGCATGCTAAACACGTAACTTTTGCTTTGACACAAAATAAATGTAATGCTATAATTACCGCGTTTACAATAACTTAATGAAAAAGCTCTTATCAGTTATCAGTGCTACTCAGCACTTGTACATGACCATGATGGCAACTCTTGGAGTACCTAATACAACTGTATGGTATCATATTTTATTGTGTGTGTCTGTGTGTATATATATATATATATATATATATATATATATATATATATATATATATATATATATATATATATATACATATATATGTGTGTATATATATATATGTATATATATATATATATATATATATATATATATATATATATATATATATATATATATATATATATATATATGTATATATATGTGTGTAATCCATTCATTCATTGCATTCATTCATTTATTTTCTGAACTGCGTAATCCTAGTTAGAGTTGCAGGGAGGCTGGAAACCATCTCAGCCGACTTTGGATGAGGGTGGAGTACACCCTGGACAGCTCGCCAGGCCATCGTACAGCCTTATGGATTTTTTTTTCCTGATGGTCATAGTCAACATATGATTTTGTTTCGTATTGGGATTGGAACTATTAGATATAAAGCATTGTGAACTCTCTATATCAGTATTGCTGACATATAAGATGCTCTCAGTCTTTGGGAAGTCCCATAAATATCATACTCACATCACTGGTGTACTGGGCAATCCTGGACACATTTTTAAATTGTGGTGTCTCACAGTAGTTGATGCTGTGTCCTTTTGTGTTCTCAAGATCTTTCTTGTATTCAACCTGAATTTAAAGAATGGGGGAGTTTGTTCAGATGTATAGTATAAACAACCATGATCTAATGCAGTGGCATGCTAATTTAAACTTTTAGTGACCCTCACATTCTTTACACAAAAATTACTATGCTCTTTGACACCTGATCATAAATCGGGTTGAGATGGTGATATATATGGTGTCATCAAGTATCAGAAAAGGCATTTAGAACTGTCTAGGTTACCAATCATACAGTAGCATGATGCCACTTTGGTATTCATGCTTTGTTTGTGGAGCTGAGCTCAGCAGGAGAGCCATGAAAGATGAACACTGTATAAGGTTGGTGCCATTGTGTCTGACTAATTTCATGAGATATGCCTTTTTTATATTGTCTCTGTCCTCCATACCATCACAGTTTTCCTTGCCATATATTGTATTCCTTTATGGGAACCAGAGTCCATCCTGATAGCTCATGGTTTTGATGACACATCTCGGATGATGTTTCAAGAATGTTAAGTGTGCACTAGAATGGTTATGGTATGTCCTATCTGTTTAAATGCTGTGCCTAACATTAGCATGAATGATTGTCGAGTGCAAGTATGAGTCAGGAACTATTAAACATTTTTAATCAGAAGCAACTTGAAACAAGAGTTTACCTCACTGACAAGCTTGTTCATCTTACAGGCATTCTTCAGTACCAGGTTGTCATCAGGGGTCAGACAATGGTAGGCGGAGGCTGAACCCTTCATTTTATTCAGGTCTTTCTTATATTTCAGCTGCAGGTTAAAACAGAAACAGAAGATAATGACATTGCTGATCAAAAACAACAACAGCCATAGGTTGCATTATCCTGGTGTGGATATTATATGTCCACACAAAAACTGGGGTAATGGAACTACACTGGTTTTTGGAGTGACATCATTCTGTTCCTGAATAGAACTCATGACATAAGATTGATACACTAACTAGGAATTACGATCTCCCTCTTTCTCATTTGCCAAACGGCTCAATCCTACTATTAGGGTCTTGAGGAGGTGGGGCCTATCTCAGCCCAGACTGGGTAAAGGTGAGGTACAATATCCTTGTACAGCTTGCCAGGTAGATCATAAAGGACTTTATACACAATTTTTTTGGATTTATTTACATGAATAAAAATAACAATAACTCACATCACTGGCCATGTCATTGGCTTTTTTGGCCATCTGGTATCCGGGGGTGATCATAGCAGGAAAGCTTCCTTTGCCTCTCTGCTGCTCATATTCCTCAGTATAAGCATGCTGAGATACAATAGCCACAAACAAAAAAATAAATGTACAGTCCCATAGTCATTAGTCTGGGCAACCTATGTAAGTGCATATAGTGAACACAGACACAGATTCACAACTAGTGTTTGTTCAATATGACATGGACAACTGTAACAAAAATCACATGACATACACTTGTGATAGTATTATTATTGCACTCAGTCTACACACACACACACACACACACACACACACACACACACACATATATATATATATATATATATATATATATATATATATATATATATATATATATATATATATATATATATATATATATACACACACACACACACACACACACTATGTATGTATTGCGTGGGAATCGCGTGGGAATCTCGGTCCAAATTAACTGCGAAAAGTCAGGATTCCTGTGTACACATATATATATATACATATATATATATATATATATATATATATATATATATATATATACATACATATACATATATATATATATATATATATATATATATATGTGTGTGTGTGTGTGTGTGTGTGTAAAATTTATTTTCCTAAATTAGGGATCAAAATGTTCACATATACCCACTAAATCATTTATTGGATTATTGAAGAAGTTATTAATTTCATAAATACAGCTATCTCAAATATCTTAAGGTTAAATACTGAAATTAGATTCACTGGCAAGAATTTCCCATGCAGCCAGAGAAAGTATTTTTACACCAGCATTCTATCCATGGCATTGGTCAGACACCGATGTACCCCAAGTGACCCATTTTTTAAAAATATGGTTTATATAACTGAGCAACTGATATCTTGCTAACTACTTACAGGCCCAACAACGGCAACTTGGTGGCATTGGTGCCTGAACCTTGAACCCAGATTAGTAACCCAGAGAATTAACCACTGAGCCTGTGTTTGCTTGAATTAAGTATTTATGAACAATATGCAATTTAAGTCACATGACAGAATAAAAGGAAACTAAAAATGTAAAAATAACAAATGCTTGTTACCTGGCTGAACTTTTCTGCATTCTCTTTAGCTAGAGTAAACTCAGCTGCTCCAGCATCAGTGCTGGCTTTACCTTTAATCTCTTGTTCATACTTCTGCTGGTACTTTACCTGCACAACATAGACGGTAAGCTAATTATGTGTTAAACTCTCAGTGTGAAAAGCCTACCAGTTATGTATGAGCACTTACTTTGCTAGCCATTTCATTTGCTTTCTTGGCCACTTGGTAACCAGGAGTAAAGTGTGCAGGGAAGCTTCCCTTCCCCCTCTGCTGTTCATATTCCTCCATGTAAACAACCTGTTTTTTATAAAACAAATCCGTTTATCATATTTTGTAATCTTTGAAATATATGGATAATATATGTGGGGTGTTTATGCTCACATCACTTGCAATCTTTCCTTGACTTTTTGCCAGCAGCACCTCAGGTGTATCTATCACAGTGGTGTATTTTGAAACCCTCTCCTCGTGTCCCTTTTTATATTCAACCTGAAAATCAATTGAACTCGTGCATGATGCTACTTAAAAAGTGTGCAACAATACACAGTATTGTTATTTCACCTTAAACAAATAACAACAATAAACATAAACATATCACTTACATTACTTGCAAGAGTGTTGGCTTTCTTGGCGACTTCATATCCTGGCGTGAGCATGGCTGGGAAGCTGCCTTTTCCTTTGGATTGCTCATATTCCTCTGTGTATTTCACCTGTCAATTAAGGTTCAAGAATATGCTCTGTAATAACACTTCTATATTTAGGTAAGGATAGTAAGTGCATCTAATCAGTGTAGTTTACAGTGCTTTTCAAGCATTCCTCAATTAATCTTGAAATGATGTGTTTCTATTGCCAAACTTTCTACTTTTGCGAGAAAAAAAGATAAATTTTGTTTCTTAGTGCTGTCATTACGAGTGTCACTCTGAAAACAAGTTAAAAGTTTGAGTATGACCATACATCGCTTGCCAGTGAAGTTCCCGTCTTTGCATGCAGAATCTCGGGTGTGTCAGCTACAGAGCTGTACTGTGTCACTTGCTCCTCATAGCCACGCTTGTACTCCACCTGAGTTCAGACAGCCTTATATGCTTTCACATTTCATGATTACAATCACCGCAAATCATCTGTATTGATACAAAGATTTAAGATTACTCACATCACTGATGAGTTTCTGTGCCTGAGTCATTCGAACTACCTCCTGGGTGCTTACACTCCCTGAGTACCATACTTGCTGCTCTGAAAATTCTCCATGGACCTAGAAAACAGTTTAATGCAGGCATAAATTTCTTCAAATCACTGATCCTGGATTTCACGGTTAATCAACTGATCTTTTTTCAGGTTTGCCCTTATATTTAAGAAATTATATTTATATAAAGCAAAATTATGATGATGATGATGATTATTTATATTATTATAATAATAATAATAATTATTATTATTATTATTATTAATGTCCCTAATACCTGGAGCCGATGAACAGATAAGAGAAGATGCAGGTTGATAAAATGAGTGAATGATTGTTGTTATTATTATTACTACCATCATCATCATTTATCCATCCATTCATTTTCCGAACCTCTTAATCCTAATTAGGGTTGCAAGCAAGCTGAGTCTGGTGAAGTGCACCCTGGACAGCTCACCAGGCCATCGCAGGATAGAAACACACTCACGGCTATACAGCCTACTATTGACAAAACCTGCCTCTTGCCATAGACAGTGAGAGACATAGCTAGCCTTTGATAACCCAGTTAGCTGCACTGGGGGACAGCAGTGACAACTGTTGACAGTGGGGCTTGAACCCAAACCTTGGAATCAGTAATCCAGCACCTTACCACCGGGCCACCACTGCCCCATCATCATCAACATCATCATCATCATCATCAACATCATTATTATTATTATTATTATTAGTAGTAGTAGTAGTAGTAGTAGTAGTAGTATCATCGTCATCATCATCATCATCACCATCATTTAATAATAATAATAATAATAATAATAATTTATTCACTTGTTTATTTATTCATTAATTTATTTGTTTTTATATATTTCCTACCTGGCTTGTTCTTTGACTGGACTTGCGGGCCTGCTCTATCTCTTTGGACATGTCATAGTGGAAAGTGGACATGAATCGCTCACCATCCTCTCTATATTTAATCTGCAGAGCAACATATTATTTAAGTACTGTATAGCCAGCACGTGGACTCATCATATTATAGACAATGCCAAAAAATTCCTACAAAACATAACAAGGCCTATAACAAACAGGTGACTCGTTAAAGACCAACAGTTTCCAAAAAATTCTTCTGCATAATTTATAGAAATGTCGTGTTTATAGCATGTGGCCAATGAGTACTTTTATAACTGGTGATTGTTTAATCACAATTTGGAAAGGGTTTGATAGGCTGTTCACTACAGAGTTGGGGAAAAATACATACTTCTGCACTCTAAAAGACAGGAACAGGTGGATATCCAAGGATTTTAAATAGGGGGGGGAGAGGGTGACATTGTGAGAGAGTGTGAGTGAGTGGGTGAGAGAGAGAGACAGAGCGTGATGCATAAATTTAAGCACCTAGTACATAATGTGGATCTGTGCAGGGTGTCGAGTCGCAGTAACCACAGAAATAGCTCAGAGCAGAAACTCAGTCCCCATTCCAAACATGTAGAGTCAGTAGAGCTTCTGAACTATATCCTTAAAACAGCTTTACAACATTCATAAAAAGTCCTATTGTGACTTTTACTAGTCAGACAGTGCCTTGGCATTTCAGTGTTAACATTAGTACATTAAAACATTAACTTAACTAAACTTAATATAGTTCATATTTTAGAGCGAATCAATAATTTAAAATAGAATATACTAAAGATTTTGGGCCATTATTTTCTGATTATTGCTGTCTGTGTAAACAATAATCAAAGCTTTGCTGTATCTGACCTCATAACATAACATTGATGACATAACTGCAGGCTCACCTCACTAACAGCCTGTGCCTGTTTCTTGGCATTAATGTTGATGGGGGTTTCATAGACACTAGTGAAGGTGTTGTTCTTTGGATTATGTCTGTAAATTGTGCAAAGATCACAAGCAAAATTGATTTGAGGCAGCGATGTGTATGTTTTGTGCGATTTAAAAAGAAAAACACATGTTTTACTTTAGACATAACAAAAATCACCATATACTCACACTTGACAAAATGGCCTCTTCTGATGACTTATATAATTATTGGCAGTGAGAACCATCTTACAGACCTCACAGTGAAAGCATGCTTTATGCCAGTTCTGGTTATATGGAAGAAAGATTGGGAGACAGACTGTCAGTTCATATTACAAAATTTGAAGGTACTATATTCATTCTTTTAGAGACACATGTGATGACGATCTGTCTAGAATCTTTAGAAAATAAATAACTTGCTATGTTGGTCTAAATGATAATTTGATTAATGTTCTTACATCATAAATATCAGCGGATGATGTTGCTTTTGTATAACAAGATTATTATTTTTTTTTATTCAATAATCTAACTGAATATTTAAATAAAATATTTATTTAATGCATCCAGACTTACCTGACCAATGAGATTAACCTTTTCAGCTGGATACACCACGAATCCACACCTTGCACAGTTTTGAATATTCATCTTTTCCCTTTTAATGTACTTATTATAAATATATATGTATATACAGGATACAGCAAAAGTCCAAAATCAGTAGTCTTGGGTAGACTTCAGAGAGAAAGGCAAAGCGTTTCAGACGATCCTCTGTTCCCAATAGTGTCACACTCTCTGACTTGTGTTAAAGTTAGATCTGCTCCAGGCCAGCTCTGACTGTTACATGTACTGGATGCAAGGTTCCACCCATCTTTAGACATTGCAGTCATGCGACTGGCCGCCAAGCTGTCTGTTAGTGGAAAGAGGGAAAGAGATGCTACTATGTTTACGTAACCAAACGCTAAGCTTGCTGTTTGTACATTTCGGGAGCTTGGATCACAGTGGCCTCCGCGTCTTTCAGTTGTGCTCAAAAATAGATGAATGAAGTCACACTGGATTTGCTGGCTGCATGTGTAATAGATGCATTACAAATGGGGACACTTTTATTATGTTTGGTCATTGTTGTTCATGCTGAAATATGTAGGACCCAGGTGTACTTTTTTAAACGGTAATATAATAAAGGAATCAACCACTATCATAAAGTTCACCATTGTGACATTTGTTATTATTATGGTAAAGTGAAGCTAACTGGGTTATCAAAGGCCGACCATGTCTCTTACCGTCTCTGGTGAGAGGCGTGTAAAAGACCCATTGCTGACTTTCGTCAAGAGTAGCTACATAGCCGTAAGCGTGTTTCTGCCCTGCAATGGCCAGGGGAGTTGTCCAGGGTGTACTTTGCCCTTGGCCGGAGTTGGCTGGGATGGGCATCAGCCTCCCCGTGACCCTAATTAGTATTAAGCAGTTACAGAAAATGAACGATGAAGATGAATGAAGGAATTACTTTCTTTATTAATATATTTATTAATATCTTCTTTTCCTTTCGGCTGTTCCCTTCAGGGGTCGCCAGAGCAAACCATCCGCCTCCATCTCGCCCTGTCCTCTGCATCTTCTTCTCTTACTCCAGTAACCTTCATGTCTTCCTTCACCACATCCCTAAATCTCTTCTTTGGTCTTCCTCGAGGCCTTCTGCCTGGTAGTTCCAACCTCAGCATCCTACTACCAATATACTCACTATCCCTCCTCTGTACATGTCCAAACCATCTCAATCTAACCTCTCCGACTTTATCTCCAAAACATCTAACATGTGCTGACCCTCTGATGTACTCATTTCTGATCCTATCCATCCTCGTTACTCCCAGAGAGAACCTCAACATTTTCATCTCCGCTACCTCCAACTCTGCCTCCTGTCTTTTCCTCAGCGCCACTGTTTCTAAACCATACAACATCGCTGGCCTCACCACCGTCTTGTACACTTTTCCTTTCATTCTTGCTGACACTCTCCTATCGCACATCACACCGGACACTTTTCTCCAACCATTCCAGCCTGCCTGCACACGCTTCTTCACCTCTTTTCCACACTCTCCATTGCTCTGGATTGTTGAGCCTAAGTACTTAAAATCCTCCACCTTCGTTATCTCTGTTCCCTGTAACATCACCGTTCCTCCTGGGTCCTTCTAATTCACACACATGTATTCTGATTTTCTGCGGCTAACCTTCATTCCTCTCCTTTCCAGGGCATACCTCCACCTCTCTAGATTTTCCTCCACTTGCTCTCTGCTCTCACTACAGATCACAATGTCATCTGCAAACATCATAGTCCATGGAGATTCTTGCCTAACCTCGTCTGGCAGCCTGTCCATCACCATAGCAAGCAAGAAGGGGCTATGAACTTTAATTAGACTTATTAAGACTCAATATTAAAAAAAAAAAAAGTTCAAAAAAATACTGGTATTTGTGCACTATTTTTAAAAACTGATCAACTGGATTTGTGACTTGAATCTACATTTTAACAGGAATAACAAGATAACTTTTCAGGAATAACAAGCTCTAAATGCTACACTAAATCACTGTTATTCTACCTATTTCAAGAGTTAGTTTATGATAATGGGTTAAATTGAAAGTAATGCAAGAAGCTCTTGGGTTTGATTCCTTGGCTGAGGAGTTTCTGGAGTTTGCATATTTTCCCTGTGCTGGCATGGGTTTCTACCAGGTCCTCCAATTTCCTATCACAGTCTAAAGACATATACATACGGCTTATTAGTTCTTCCAGATTGGCCATAGGTGTGTGTGTGTGTGTGTGTGTGTGTGTGTGTGTGTGTGTGTGTGTGTGTGTGTGTGTGTGTGTGTGTGTATATGGACACTGAGGATACTCAGCATTTCAAGCATTTTGATTCAAACACTATCCCCTTAGGATAATGTGTTTTTAATGCTCTGTGCATGGACCAATCAGATCATGCCATTCCAATGTATATTGTATATATACAAATTTGTTTTAATCATGATATTTTCAGATTGCAATCCCCTTTATAAAAATGGATAGGCTGAAAATAATTAAGTGAAACTGAGATGGGGCTATAACTGTCCTTCTCCTTGTAAGTGGCAGAAACTGAGTCTATTAAAAACACAGATGCTTATGGCCAACATACCCTCACTGACATTATCTTAATCTGATAGGATTCATTAAAACAGGATTTCTAATATTATTCTGCATTTTATTGGCACATTTGTCTTGTGCTTAAAGTCACTATACATCTTAATAGTTATACCTAATAGTGATTCACTTTGTCAATATAAAGTTATTAACTTTAGCTAAACTGCCTTTATGCATACATCATCATGGACTGACTGTATATCAACATCATCATCATAATCATCCTCATCTTCTTCCGCTTAATCCGAGGTCGTCTTCTTTTGTGGGGTCGCAGCCTAAGCAGTGACATCCAGACGTTTTTCTTCCCATCCCTCCAGCCCTTCTACACAGAGATGTTCCCAGATCAGCCGAGAGACATAGTCCCTCCAGTTCTGGGTCGACCCTGGGTTCGCTTTCCCGTTGGGCATGCCCGAAACACAACACCAGGTAGGGATTCGGAACTAATTTTAATCAGATGCCTGAGCCACTTCAACTCGCTCCTCTCAATACAAAAGAGCAGCGGTTCTACTCCGAGCTCCTCCCGGATCTCTATAGGAAAAGCCAGCCACCCTGCTCAGGTCCCTCTTCACCACGACAGACCGATACAAGCTCTACTTTAGAGCAGAGACTGCAGTGATCTGTCTTTCGAGCTCCCGCTCCATCCTTCCCTCACTCATGAAAAGGCCCTGAGATACTTAAACTCCTCCACTTGAACGGGACCTCATTTCAGACCCGGAGGCTGCATTACACCCTTTTCCAGTTGAGAACCATGGCCTTGGACTTGGAGGTGCTGATTTTCATCTCTGTGAAGGTCCCACTTTATAAAGCCATAAAGGATGACCTCATCCACAAAAAGGAGAGACGAGATCCTTTACCCACCAAACCAGAACCTCTCAAATTCCTTGGTTGTGCCTTAAAAATTCTGTCGATAAATATTATGAACAGAATCGGTGACAAAGTACAGCTGGCGGACTCCAGCCCTCACCAGAAAGAAATTCTGTGTGTTACCAATGTCTACCAAGCTCTGGCTCTGCCAATACAGAGACCAAACTGTTCGCAGCAATACTCCTGAAGCACACCCTACAAGAAAGCTCAAGGGACATGGTTGAAAGCCTTCTCTAAATCCACAAAACAAATGTGGACAGATTGGACAAACTCCCATGCCCCATTAAAGATCACGTAGAGTGTATAGAGTTGACCGAGAGTGCAGTGACCAGGATGAAAACCACATTGTTCCTCCTGAATCCAAGGTTCAACCATCGTTGGATATTCCTCTCCAGTACTCCTGAATAGACTTTCCGGGGTAAGTTGAGGAGTGAGATTCCACTATTATTGGACCACACTCTCCGCCCCCCCCCCCTTTAAAAAGGGGAACTCCCACCTCAGTGTGGTACGTACTCCCCACTGACCAGACAATATTGCAAGAATGTGTCAACCAAGATAGTCGTACAACATCCAGAGCCCTGAGATATTCAGGACGGATGTCATTCACCCCTGGAGCCCAACCACCAAAGAGATTTTTTGAATACCTCGGTGACCTTGGCCTCGGCAATGGGCAGACCCCCACCAAAAACCCCCACTGCCCACATAGGGTGTGTTGGTGGGATTGAGGAGGTCCTCAAAGTATTCCATCCCCCTCTTCAGTCAACAACATCCAGGTGAGAAGAGCAGCTCCCCACTTCCACTGTAAACAGTATTTGTGAAGAACTGTTTCCTTCTCCTGATGTGTCAGATGGTTTTCCAAAACCTTTTTGATTCCAACCACTAGTTACTTTCCAGGCCCTCACCAGGTTCGGGTGTTACCATCACGACAGGCACCAGTGACCACAGCTATGGGCTGCTGGCTCAATAATGGAGTCACAAAACATATCCCATTTGGATTCCATGTCCCCTGCCTCCTTCAGGATGTGGTTGTAGATCTGCCGGGGACTGGAATTAAATGACCTTCTGACAGGAGACTCCGCCAAACGTTCCTAGGAGACCCTAGGAACCTGCCAGATCTGCATGGCAGCCTCCCCTGAAATCCTAGCCAGCTCACCACTAGGTGATGATCAGTTAACAGCTCAGCAACTCTCTTCACCCGAGTGTCTAAAAGATGCATCTGCAAGTCTGGTGATATTACTACAAAGTCAATCATCAACCTGCGGCCTAGGGTGTCCTGGTGCCAAGTGCACTTATGGACACCCTTATAATTGAACATGGCGTTCGTGATGGACGAGCCATGACAGGCACAGAGGTCCAATAACAAAACACCATTCGCGTTCAGATTGGAGAGGCCTTACCTACCAATCACACCCTTCTGGGTCATATTATCATTGCCCACATGGGCGGTGAAGTCTTCCAAGGAATCCCCTACTGTATATTCACTGTTATATTAAATAGCCACCATTGACCTTATTATAATTCAACTTAAGATGCATCAGATTGTATGTGGTGTTAAACATTTAGCTGTTAAACAGTTTGCTTTATGGGCAAGTCTTTGGACAGTGGGAAGAAACCAGAGCACTCAGAATAAATCCCCGCAATCATGGAGAGAACGTGCAAACACCACGCAGAAATGTCCAAGCTTGGACATCAAATCCAGGACTCTCTTGCTGTGAGGTGAATGTGACAACCATTACACCACATGCCACTGTGCCAAAATTATTATTGTTGTTATTATTATTATTATTATTATTATTAGTAGTAGTAGTAGTAGTAGTAGTAGTAGTAGTAGTAGTAGTAGTAGTATTGTAATCATAAATCAGCCCAGTGCACCTACCTGGGTTATCAAAGGCATGTGAAAAAACATTGCTGACTTTTTTGTCAAAAATAAGCTGCATAGCCGTCAGTATGTTTCTGCCCTGCGATGGCCAGGGTGTACTCAGCCATCGCCCAAAGTCAGCTGAGATGAGAACAGTCTTCCTCCAAGCTTAATTAGGATTAAGTGGTTTACAAAATGAATGAATGAATAATTATAAATCAATACTTAAGCACCATCAAAACTCCACATTAGTGTCACAGGTTCTTATTGTGATCCTCTATAGATAGATAGATACAGATAGATACAGCTTTATGAATCTCACAATGGAGAAATTCACTGTTACAGGCTCTTGAGGTACCATCAGTAGGGGGTGCAAAAATAGATAAATATACAATAATACATATACATACATACATACACACATACATATATATTATATAAGTAAATAAATAAATAGATACATAAATAGTATAAATTAATATGTAATAAAAAAGAAAAAGAAAAGAACACTTTATAGACTGGCCTATTTTCAAGTGTACATACCTATCTGCTGCCACATACATGGCTGGAGTATATAAGAAAAACGTATAATGTTAGAAAGTAACTTATAGATGCAAAAATATTAATCAACACAGCAAAATACAAAAATGAATGACTGTAGAGCAAATGCACACATTCACTGACCTTTCACGTGTTATGGGTACTCAGGCACACACATGCTCTGCTTAACTTGAAGTTGAACTTTAAATTATCTAATTAGATCCCAGAATGTAATAGATATCGTAATATAATGTGACTTTAGTAAAATTTATCTACGTTCTCAATCATAATAGTCATTACATTTACACAGACAGGAACTTAAGTCTAATGTCGGAGTCTAATTAGACAATTAGAAGTTTAACTTCATCTTCAAGTTAGACAGAGAATGCATGTATCCAAGTACCCATAACACGCAAAACATCCGAGAACACATGGATTTGCTCCATTCCGTAATACTTCAGTACAATTTCCTAAGCTCTCATTAAGAGTTCCTGTTTATGTAAATGTAAACACTATCATAATATTGCTTTACTTTAGTATAGTTTCAGCAGCATGGTGGCATAGTGGTTAGCATTTCCGCCTCACAGCAAGAAGGCATTGGTTCGATTCCTGGGGTTGAGCCATTTGTGTGTGTGCGTGTGTGTGTGTGTGTGTTTAGGTATATGTGTGTTGGCCCTGCGATGACCTCTGGAGGGTGTACCCCACCAGCCTCCCCGTGACCCTTATTAGGATTAATAAAGAATGAATTAATGAATAGTACAATTTCTGTAAGCTAACAAATGTCTTGAAATAATAATATGAACAATATTTAGCTCACATGAAAGGTAATACAAGGCCAAGCACAAACTCGGCCTGAGGACTGACCCACACATACACAACAAACTGCAGAATGAAATCAGTGCGCCACAGTACCTTCCGAGTAGCTCACACAAAAGGGTAAAGGCAAAAAATTCTTTAAAAATAACAATAAATTGACTATACTAAGAGGCAGTTGTGGCCTGGGGGTAAGGTGCTGGATCACTGATCCTTAGGTTGGGGGTTCAAGTTCCATTCTCAACAGGTAGTCACTGCTGTCTCCCCAGTGCAGCTAACTGGGTTATCAAAGGCCGGCCATGTCTCTCACTGTTTATGCTGTGAGGCTGTAAAAGAACCACTGCTGAATTTCCACAAGAGTAGCTGCATAGCTGTCAGAGTGTTTCCACCATGTGATGGCCAGACAAGCTGTCCATGGTACAGTATACTCTGCCCTTGCACATCAACGGCTTGGATGGGTGCCAGCCTCCCTGCGACCCTAATTAGGGTTAAGCGGTTCAGAAAATGAATGAATGAATGACTATACTAAGTGAAAATAGTGTACTGTATCGTTCAGGTGGCAGCACGGTGGCGTAGTGGTTAGCACAGGGGTGGGAATTCTTATCCGCAAAGGGCCAGTGTGGGTGCAGGTTTTCACTTCAACCAAACAATAGCCACACCTTCCACCTGTTTCCACCAATCACTGAGCATCAAAAGAAAAGAAAAAAAAAACCTAGATTGGACATTACTGTTTCAATTCTGAAGTTGAGCCATCTTAGTGAGATCACCTTGCTTTAAGTCTTAAACAGTAATGTGATCTCACCAAGATGGCCCCACTTCAGAATTGAAACAGTAATGTCCATCTAGGGTTTTTTTTCTTTTCTTTTCTTTTGATGATCAGTGATTGGTGGAAACAGGTGAAAGGTGTGGCTATTGTTTGGTAGAAGTGAAAACCTGCACCCACACCGGCCCTTTGCGGATAAGATTGCCCACCCCTGGGTTAGCATATCTGCCTCACAGCAAGAAGGTCTTGGGTTTGATTCCCATCCTGTGTGTTTCTGTGTGGAGTTTACATGTTCTCCCTGTGCTTGTGTGGGTTTCCTCCAGGTACTGTACTCCCTTGTCCTCCCACAATCCAAAAACATGCACAGTAGGTTAACTGGCTGTTCCAAATCACCCCTAGGTGTGAGTATGAATGGTTCTGTGAGTGTTGGCCCTGCGATGACCTGGCGAGCTGTCCAGGGTGTACCCGGTCCTCGCCAAGAGACGGCTGAGATGGACACCAGCCTCTCCGCAGCCCTAATTAGGATTAATTGGTTTAGAAAATGAATGTATGAATGAATGCATCATTCAGGTGAATGTGGTTTGTCCTGCTTCCTGTTTTTCCTCGATGCTGTTTAACATGTTGCTGTGTCTTTAAGAATGAGAATGAACTCAGGACTGTAAACGAGGGATGTGTAGCAACCTTGCTCACGTAGTCTTGTTTCACTTTCTATCTCTTTTACAGACCCTGTGCCAAAGCATTGAGGTGTCTGGAGTCTGGACTTGAGAGAAGTAAGTTTTTAATGCATTGTTATTATGTCACTAGCAGGCAGTGTGGCATTCATACCTTGGAATTACCCAGATATCCCGAGGTGGTGTCTGACGTCCTGTTTACTGACAGCAGGGCTGTTTATAACAGAGTAATACATTGATATGAGCTGTTAAAAAAATAATGAGATTGATCTGAATTAATTGTGACGCAGATCTCGTTTGTTTAGACAGTCCATTTATCTGACACATGCAGTGTTGTTAAGGGTAAAGTCTAAGTATAGGAAGTGTTGGGAACTTGTTTAACTCGTCAGTTATACTGTAGTTTGCTGGTGATTTCCGTGTCTGTGCTCCAGAGGACATGGTCCTGTGTTCATAGTACAATTATCATACAATACCATATAAATTAATTTGTAACACATCAGCTGGAATAACTGATAGAAATTATTGCTGGTGTCAGATCCTTCTGCTGTCAAGTTCATATTATACAAGGGACTCGCATACCTTATGACTGTCTCTTGTTTGTTGTTGTATACTAGAGCAGGTTTTTTTTTTTTTTTTTTTTTTTTTTTTAATCACTGTGCCGTGGCACACGAGTGAGCCGTGAAATATTGTCAGGTGTGCCGTAGGAAATTACCCAATTTTACCTGAATAGTCTAAAAAAAAATAATAATAAAATAAAATAAAGTTTTTTTAAAATGATTATCTGAAAATAATGTGCCGTTGACGAGTGTCCTTGCTGTCTCGCGATTGGAAGAGAAACCGTGTAATACCCGCCCATACCATGAGGTGGCAGCAGGTAGATGAAACCAAGGGAATTAACGAGGTAGTGGTGGTCTAGTGGTACAGGGTGCTGGATCGCTGATCCAAAGGTTGGGGGTTCGAGTCCCACTCTCCACAAGGTTGTCACTGTCCCCCCAGTGCAGCTAACTGGGTTATCAAAGGCCGGCCATGTCTCTCACTGTCTATGGTGAGAGGCATGTAAAAGAACCATTGCTAACTTTCGTAAAGAGTAGCTGCAAAGTCGTCAGCGTGTTTCTGTCCCTTGCTAAAAAAGGGTTGTGACAGGAAGGGCATCCGATGTAAAAACCTCTGCCAAAATCAAACGTGCGAATCAGATGATTCGCTGTGGCGACTCCCGAGTAAAAGGGAAAAAGCCGAAAGGAAGACAGACAGACTTTGACACAAGGGAATTAGTGATGCATGCATGCGTCAGGTGGTGAATGATGGTCAGTGGCATTGAGACTATACAGTGATGGAGAGGTTTTTGAAAAGTAAAGATTCTAATTCAATTTCATCATCTGAATGAACTGAACACAAAATCAAAACCTGCTTACAATACAGTACAGTAAAATAAAGGGATCCAGTTCAAAGGTGCAAACTCTGCCAACAACATGTAGAAAGTGGCAATCTTGAAATGTTCGCACTCACCAAAGCAATGGCGAGACTGCCCTGCATTGTGTGAGATAGTAGTTAAACATTTAACAACTTTTGAGGAGAAGATGTCATTTTATTTCTCTTCAGACTCCACTGAATGCCTTGATGGGTTCGGGCCCATATAGCTCAGCATCAGTTGGTGGAAGGGACATGACTTTACAGGAGCCGGAGGAACTCACTGAACTGAGACGCAATCCGCGTTTAAAGCTAAGCTTTGCTCACCTACCTTTGGACAGCTTTTGATTAGCTACTGCCAAGGAGTCCCCTATTCTGGCAAAGTTATTTTGACATTGATCCCATTTCCCACAATATATCTGTGTGAGATGAGCTTTTCATGCCTCAGTGCTATAAAAACTAAAAACAAACAGAAACCGAGAGCTGTTGAAGAAGAGCTTCATGTGTGTCTTTCTTCGGTTCCTGCCAGGATATCAGCACAGGTTTCACATCAAGTGACGAGAAATATGAACGATTATAAAATACTTTTTTGTGTGTGTTTATTTGATTCCTATTCATTACTCTTTGATGAGAACACTTTATATTTACAGTATACGTATATTTATATTGTCAACACAGTATAGGCTACAGAGTTTCATTTTTTAATATTTCCTTCTGGAGGTGTGCCTCGTGATTTTTTCAATGAAAAAGTGTGCCTTGGTTCAAAAAAAGGTTGAAAAACACTGGTATAGAGGAAGAGGAGTCCCGGCTACATGAGAGAAATATTTTCTTAATTCTGATGAATAGTGTTTTCAGAGGAAAATATTGCTCAAATTTTGACCAAGTACAGAATTCAATTCTCTCTGCTGTGATAAAATTCTGAATTACACTCAGAATTACTAACTTTTACTTTTGGACGCGTAGGTTCATACAATCAAGAAAGTTGTTCTGCAGCTTGTAAGATCTGTTTTAATCCAAGTGGCTTTGTCGGGATCCTTTGTCCGTCAGAAATGTCTTCTCCGGAAAGTAAACACTTCATGAGTGATTCTATAATGAGGGGTTTCATGCAGTTCAGATCAACCAAAAAGTGAAAAAATCACCATGCTGTTTGGCTTAATATACCAGGGATTTAGCTCAGTTGGTAGAGCGTCTGCTTTATCGTCCGTTTACTCTGGAAGGTTAGAGTTCGAATCCAGCCGTGTCATACCATAAGATTTTTGTCATTTTCCTCATTCATCAGCTCTTCAAAGTACTCTTTCCATCTTCCCAGCACACTTTTGTCATCAGTCAATACATTTCCCTCTCTGTCCTTCATCACTCTAAGTTGCTGCACATCCTTCCCATCTCTATTTCTCTGCTGTGCCAACCCGTATAAATCATTTTCTCCCTCTTCACTTTCCAACTGAGCATACAAGTCATCATACGCCCTCTGTTTGGCCTTTGACACCGCTACCTTCGCCTTACCCTTGGCTCCCTGTACTCCTGTGTACTCTCTTCGGTCCTCTCAATGTCCCACCTCTTAGCTAACCTCTTCCTTTGTACACACTCCTGCACTTCCTCATTCCACCACCAAGTCTCCTTATCTACTCTCCTTCCAGATGACAGACCAAGTATTCTCCTACCTGTCTCTCTGATCACATTAACTGTAGTTGTCCAGTCATCTGGAAGCACTTCGTGACCACCCAGAGCCTGTATCAACTCCTCCTTGAAGACAACACAACACTCTTCCTTTTTCAGCTTCCACCACTTTGTCTTCTGCTCTGCCTTTGCCTTCTTCACCTTCCTCACCATCAGCGTCATCCTGCACACCACCATCCTATGCTGTTTGGCAACACTCTCACCCTCTACTACTTTGCAGTCACTGACTTCCTTCAAATTACATCGCCTGCACAAGATGTAGTCTACTTGTGTGCTCCTACCTCCGCTTTCATAAGTCACCCTATGCTCCTGTTTCTTCTGGAAGAAAGTATTCACCGCAGCCATTTCCATCCTTTTTGCAAAATCTACCAACATCTGTCCTTCTGCGTTCCTGTCTTGGATACCAAACCTGCCCATTACTTCCTCGTCCCTCTGTGGCCTGCACCAACATGTCCATTGAAGTCTGCCCCAATGACCACTCTTTCACCTCTGGGAGTATTCTGCATCACTTCATCTAACTCACTCCAGAATCTTTCCTTCTGTTCTAGCTGACATCCTGCCTGTGGGGCATAAGCACTAACAACATTGAACATCACGCCTTCAATATCTAACTTGAGACTCCTCACTCTGTCTGACACTCTTTTCACTTCTAGAACATTCCTGACTAACTCCTCCTTCAAGATGACTCCTACTCCATTTCTCTTCCCATCCACACCATGATAAAACAGCTTAAATCCTGCTCCTAAGCTTCTAGCCTTGCTACCTTTCCACCTGGTCTCCTGAACACACAGTATGTCCACCTTCCTCCTCTGCATCATGTCAGCCAGCTCTCTACCTTTTCCTGCCATAGTTCCAACAAAGTCCCTACTTTCAGTCCTAGACTCATGTCTTTGCTCTTTTCTCTCTGCCTACGGACACGCCTCCCGTCTCTCCTTCTTCGACGTCTTCGACCAACAGTAGTCCAATTTCCACCAGCACCCTGTTGGTTAAGAGCACTGATGGCGGTCATTGTTTACCGGAGCCTCGACCGATCCGGTATGAACTTCTTTGTTGTGATTTGCATATTTTATTTGCCATTTGTTTTACGCTGGATGCCCTTCCTGACACAACCCTTTGCATTTATCCGGGCTTGGGACTGGCGTCAGGGAGTGATACTGGTTTGTGCCCCCCCCCTTCTGACAAGAGTTGGCTGCATAGCCATCAGTGCGTTTCTGCCCTGTAATGGCCCAGTGAGCTATCCAGGTTGTACTCTGTCCTTGCCTGGAGTTGGCTGGGGTGGGCACCAGCCTCCCTGCAACCTTAATTAGGATTAAGCAATTACAGAAAATGAATGAATGAATGATTTAATTTAATATTTTTTTAACATCGCAATATTTTTAATATTTCCCCCCATCCCCTCCCATCAATCCCTTCTGTTGAGTCTCCCTTCGATCTGTCCTTCTCCCTCTCATCCTTCCCACTGTCATTTCTCCCCTGCTTCCTTTCATCCTCACTCCTCTCCTTTCACTTTTCCTTCATTCCTTTACCAATGTTATTTCTGCCTTTCTTTTTTTCCATTCTTCTGTCATCCACACACACACACACACACACACACTGAGTTAAACTTAAAATTGGGTCAAGTATAGTCCACTCAAAGAAATTAATTAAAATGTCCCAAAATGTTTGAAGTCAAATAAAGGTTACTCAAAGCTATGGTGTGGAACCAGTTGACACAACATTATTAAGTAAATGTAACATTTCATGGGTCTTAATTTTTTGAGTGTAAGGAAACATAAACTATACAAGTAGAGGACAAGTTGAGAAAGTAATTAATTCAGTATTAACTGTCCATGGTGGCAGCCAGCCTCTCCACGGCTCTAACTAGGATTCAGTGGCTCAGAAAATATATGAATGGATGAATGGTCCATGATTTTAACATATAACAAAACACATCATGGACTGCTGTTTATAGGGGTTTTATCTACTGTTAAAACATAAAGTTTAACATAAAACACAAATTATTCACATAAAGTGAATAATTTCATGCATATGAGTGTTTTAAATAGATTTTAAAACAGTTTTAATGATTAATTTTGAACAATTGATACTTAATTAATATATAAAAACATATTCATTTGATAAGTTTTAAGAGGGGCAGTGGTGGTCTCGTGATATAGGGCGCTGGATCACTGATCCTAAAGTTGGGGGTTCGAGTCCCACTCTCCACAAGGTTGTCACTGTCCCCCCAGTGTAGCTAAGTGGGTTATCAAAGGCCGGCCATGTCTCTCACTGTCTATGGTGTGAGGCATGTAAAAGAACCATTGCTGAATTTCGTAAAGAGTAGCTGCAAAGCCGTCGGCGTGTTTCTGCCCTGCGATGGCCTGGCGAGCTGTCCAGGGTGTACTCTGCCCTCGCCCGAGGTTGGCTGGGATGGGCACCAGCCTCCCCGCGCCCCAAATTAGGATTAAGCGGTTACAGAAAATGATGACGATTATATTTATATATATATATATATATATATATATATATATATATATATTTATATATATATATATATATATATATATATATATATGTCTGTGTGAACAGCAATATTCACTTTTCTTCAATTTATTTAAAGGAATAAAACAACCTTGGATTATTTTTCTTCATGTTTTGGTTTGGTTTGAATGCGTCATGTTCCCAATGCATTTGTGTGTATATGGAAATAAAAGCTATTATCAGAATTTTGAGCTTTATTCACTTTTTTAAACACCTCTATTATTTTAAAAACAACTGTATAATCACTGTCACTGTGTTTTATTTTCTGCTACACCAGCTTTATAATGGATGAAGAAACTCTAAGTACTAAAACTGAAGAGTGTGAGGAAGACGAAGAGCATTGCTATGGAGACCAAACGGATGCGAAGCCTGACCGAAAAGCAAGATTTATGCTCTTTGGAAGGTAAGAATACCTTTACTTCACATCCTGTTTGGTGTGTGGTGTTAACGGGAACAATTTACTACAATAAATGGTAACTGAAAATGAATTCCACCAAGACGGTTTCAGCATCATTCTACCTGAACAACAAGGAAGCAAGGAAAGAACTCAACATAACAGTTGGTAACACCACACTACCCACAGACCGCAACCCAAAATATTTAGGCGTCACATTGGACAGGACACTGAGCTGTCGCAAACATCTTGAGGGGTGTGCAAACAAGATCACAAAACGAAACTGCATGATGAGAAAACTTGCATACTCTTTCTGGGGAGCTTCACAACAAGTCCTGCGAACATCTGCCCTGGCCCTCTGCTATAATGTAGGAGAATACTGTGCCCTAGTGTGGATGAGAAGCCTGCACGTAAAACTAATCGATGTCAAGAGAGATGGTTTTGAGAGCTGCAACTGGACACAATGGGTCACTGACCGGACACGTCGGGACTGCTGCAAACATGCACCGCTGGAAACTGAAAGACTCTGATGCTTGCCGTAGCTGTCAAGGAGGCCAGAAACTACAGACCATATTGTACCCCATTGTCCAGTGACAAGCCTTGCTGGTGGCTATGAGACAATCCTAAGTGCTGAGGATGACTTTAAAGACTGGGTCAATGCTCACAGGATGAAGGTGTAGCCATACACTACGACTAAAGGAACAATTTTTATATTTCTTTTGTCGTTTAGAATTCGCTGTTTGTTGAAGCTAAAAGATGGCATCAGAAAACTAGGAGTAAATTAAGAAAAGAAGAAGAGAAGTCAGGGCATAGGATTCCTTTCAGTCCTTTCCTTTCAGGATTTCCTTTCAGTTCCTTTCAGTCAGGCACGTCACTTGGAGCAACAATAGAACCAACTCTTTATTCTCCTAAACGACAGATAATATAAGAATTCACGCTTCGAATTTGAAATCGGTATTTAAACGGAAGTGTTTTGTTCGAAATTCACCTTTAGAGTTAAATCATGTACTGCATGTCCAAAAATAAAATAAAACAGCAAGCATAAGCGACTCATTTTGTATGAAAGATTCGACTCTTTTGTGAACGACACACCACTTACAAACATGATTGTTCCTGTTTTCCCCACTAGGTGGCAGAACAGTCACAGTGATGATATTCAACACTTAAAAACCTGTACAGAGGGCAGTGTTGGCCCGGTGGTAAGGGGCTGGATTACCTATCCTAAGGTTGGGAGTTCGAGCCCCACTCTCAACAGGTTGTCACTGCTGTCCCCCCAGTGCAGCTAACTGGGTTATCAAAGGCGTGCCATGTCTCTCACTGTCTGTGGTCAAGGCATGTAAAGGAGCCATTGCTGACTTTCGACATGAGTAATTGCAGAACCATTAGTGTGTTTCTGCCATGCTATGGCTTGGCAAGCTGTCCAGGGTGTACTCTGCCCTTGCCCAGAGTCGGCTGAGATGGGCACCAGCCTCCCCGTGACCATAATTAGGATTAAGTGATTCAGAAAATTAAACATGTACTCTACAGATACTGTTGCTGCATTGATGCTGAATACACGATTCAAAGTTTTAAGCATTCATTCATTTTCTGAATCACTTAACTACAGTCGCAGGGTGTCTGATGCCCGTCTCAGTCGACACTGGGCGAGTACACCCTCGACAGCCCGCCAGACCATAGCAGGAAAGTTTTTTCCCCTTTTTTAAGTTTTGTGTTTTAATTTTTTTTTTTTTTCGGACATGAACAGTCCATGAGAACGGGTGGGTATGACGTATATGGTTCCGTACTGAATTTGTTAAAATTTGTGGTTCGTGGCACATTGGACGAATGCTTTTGGTTCAGGCCCTTTACATTCTTCAATTTCAGTATGCGGTATAGAAATAAAGCTGGCGTGATGATCAGCATGTCCATCTCTTAGGCAGAAGGTCCTGGGTTTGCATCCCCATCTCGGCCATTTTTGTGTGGAGTTTGCCTGTTCCCCCCGTGCTCGCTTGCTTTTCTATCACAGCCCACATGCATGCACAATAAAAGACATGCACACCCTCAGATGTGGATGTGAATGGTTTTGTGTGTGTGTGTGTGTGTGTGTGTGTGTGTGTGCGCGTGCGTGTGTGTGTGCGTTTCCTTGCAATGGGCTGTTCAGGGTGTACCTTGCCTTTGTTCAGAGTCCGCTGAAATAGGTATAACCTCCCTGTGACCCTAGTAGTGGGATTCAGCGGTTTAGCAAATAAGTGAGCGATGAGTGAGAGTGAATGATATAGAAATATAATTTCATGTGCACATCACTCAGTTGGATTGAAAATCTCAGATGCTGACTATGGGTGTCACAGTGTCACAGTGATAGCACGTCCAGTTCACCCCAAGAAGGTCCTGGGTTCGAGTCCCACAGATTGGCCCTAAGTGTTTTTGTGAGTGTATTGTAAATGGTTGTGTGTGTTTGTTGCCCTGTGATGGTCTGTCAGGCTGTTCAGGGTGTACCTTGCCTTCACCTAGTGTCAGCTGAAATCATCATGATCATCATGATTGACTTCAGCCTCCCTATGACCCTAAAAGTAGAATAAATCTACAAGTGAATGAGTAGGTGAGATACTGAACACAGGGATCATATCCGCTGGTGAGCGAATTTTAAGCCTACTGTAAACAGATTAATAATAGTACAGGGCATAAAGATACTAATTTATCGTAGTATACAGTATATTGAAAAGGAGGATTAGCCTGTAGGCCTGTAGCTGCTTTGTTTGCCAGTCAGGAGTGGGTCAGTGGTGCCCTGCATGACCTCAGCAGCATAGCTGAATGGGCCTGTAGAAAGCTCTGGTGGTGGTGTGGCTGCTGAGTCAGGTAGCGTGCACCTCTCCTGGCCAGCAGTCATTATTCAGCTCGCTATGAAGCATAGAGCATGCCAGGATCCTAGCACCCACCACATGCCAAGGAAAGAAATTTAACAGAAGAAGTCACTTTGGAGGACAATTTCAATGCAGAGTAGTGTGTCGCTAAATGATGAACCGAGGCAAGTTTGCTCTTATGCCTGCTTAAAATCACCTATTCATGAGTGTGTGTGTGTGTGTGTGTGTGTGTGTGTGTGTGTGTGTGTGTGTGTGTGTGTGTGTGAGTGAGTGTGTGTGTGTGAGTGTGTGTGTGTGCGTGTGTGTGTGTGTGTGTGTGTGTGAGGACAGGGCATGACATGTGGAGCAGCTCTACGGTGTGTGTGTGTGTGTGTGTGTGTGTGTGTGTGTGTGTGTTTTGAGGTACAGTGCTTGTAAAGGCTTGATAATCTGCTGACTGGTCTCTTCTGGAAAACGTGTTCATATTGTTTGTGCACTGGCCAAAGTGGCCAGATGGGAATTTGGAAATATAATAATAAAACTGAATATAAGAATTATTTTGGTTAATAATACCTATATATAGATTTATATCTATATAAATAGATTTAACAGGCAGTGGTGGCCTGGTGATAAGATGCTGAATTGCTGAGTCAAAGGATTGGGGTTAAAGACCCAAAATCACCGTGTTGTCACTGCTGTCCCCCAGTACACTTAACTGGGTTGTCCATGTCTCTCACTGTCTCTGGTGAGAGGCTGTAAAAGAACCACTGCTGACTTTTGTCAACAGTTGCTACATAGCCGTCAATGGATTTCTGCCCTGCGATGGCCTGGCGAGCTACCAGGGTGTACTCTACCGTCGCCCAGAGTCGGCTGAGATGGGCGCTGGCCTACTCGCAACCCTAATGATGATAACGTGGTTCAGAAAATGAATGAATTAATGAACCAGATTTAACATTATACTTGTTCATTTGACAGGTTTTTATGTTCCCAAGTGTACGTTAGTGTTATCTCTTGTGTTGTTATTTCTTATAAAATTATATAAATGTTAACTCTTGGCTTCTTTTCTAGTCTGTGCAGGTTAGTAACGGTTTCTCAATATGTACTATTTTTATTACAGCATTCTCATTGAATGTTCGATGCCCTCATGCTTGCGATGGCGCAAAATGATGTTTTTGTGCGGTATTTTGAAATTCCTTTGCTTCCTGATTTATAGCAAGAAGAACAAGGATGAGCAGTTGCAGGAAAAGGAATCGACCTCTCAGCAGCGCTACAGGATCATTTCTCCAATGTGCCAATATAAAATGAACTACAAGCAAGTGGGAAAATGCATCATCATTAACAATAAGAACTTTCATCAAACGACAGGCAGGCCTGCATGAAATGTCTTACACTAATAAGAAAATGGGAATCCTTTATATTTATTCGAATACAAACCCCATAATAATATCAATGAAACATGTATAGCATTATGAATAGTTTTATTAGGGTTGGATCGCAAAATAATCTAATGAGCATGTTATTGTGTGGATGAAAGGAATGAATATACGGAATGGCACGGATCGAGATGCAGGAGAACTGTTCAAATGCTTTCGGAACCTGGGTTTCGATGTTTCCATCTACAACGACCTGACCTGTGAAAAAATGAACGACATACTGAAAGAGGGTGAGTTATTCAAACACACCTGCACCGCTGTTCATACGTTTATTGTAATTACTGTATAGCGAGGCAGTGGTGGCCTAGTGGTATCGGGCACTGAATCACAGATCCTAAGGTTGGGGGTTCGAGTCCCACTCTCCACAGGGTTGTCACTGCCCACCCCCCTCCTCCAGTGCAGCTAACTGGGTTATCAAAGGCCGGCCATATCTCTCACTGTCTATGGTGATCCATTGCTGACTTTCGTAAAGAGTTGCTGCAAAGCCGTCAGCGTGTTTCCGCCCTGCAATGGCCTGGCGAGGTGACCAGGGTGTACTCTGTCCTTGCCCGGAGCCAGCCTTCCTGTGACCCTAAGTAGGATTCAGCGGTCACAGAAAATGAACTGATGAACTGAACTGTATAGTTATTTCTATACAAGCCTCATAGCAATCTGTTTTGTTGCAGCACATTTTTATTCTTTATATATATATATATATATATATATATATATATATATATATATATATATATATATATATATATATTTAAAAATATGTAGTTGATGCACCGTAGTAATATTTTAAGAAATGGTAAATGTAGTTTAAGTCCTACTTTTGCTCAGCCCTCCTTTTGTATAGTAAAGGGTCACTATTGATGCTTTGTTGTCTAGAATCACTCATAGAATTTTTGCGCATTGTCCTTCATGTGTGTGTGTGTGTGTGTGTGTGTGTGTGTGTGTGTGTGTGTGTGTGTGTGTGTGTGTGTATCAGTGTCGGAAGAGGATCACACCGACAACTCCTGCTTCGCCTGCGTCATGTTAAGCCATGGAGAGGAGGGCATGATCTATGGGATAGACAGGGCCATGCCCATCAAGAACATAACCTCACACTTCAGAGGAGACATGTGCAAGAGTCTTGTGGGCAAACCCAAGCTTTTCTTCATCCAGGTAAAAAGAGGAACAGGACCTGCATGACATCTGTACATAGTACACAGTTTTGTTTCCTCAGCATGGTCACTTACCTTGCTAACTCTTTCTTGTCCGCTTGTGGAGGATATTAATGAGTTATTCTCACAGGCCTGTCGAGGTTCAGAGTTTGATGATGGTATACAGACTGACTCAGGAACACCACATGACACTGTAGAAACAGATGCGAACCCCAGACACAAAATCCCAGTGGAGGCAGACTTCTTGTTCGCATACTCCACTGTTCCAGGTAACGTGATTTTAATCACGGATATTTTGATCTTCATTTAATGTCATATTCCCGGTTAACAATTTATGTTTGAACAACAGTGATACAACTTTAATGTTAATTTATTCATTCATTCATTTTCTGAACTCATTCATTAATCCTAATTCGGGTCGCACAAAGGCTCGCCAGGCCATCGCAGGGCAGAAACATGCTGATGCATATGCAGCCTACTCGTGACCAGAGCCAGCAATGGTTATTATTATTATTATTATTATTATTATTATTATTATTATTATTATAACAATAATTGTGGTACATTGATTCATTTTCTGAGCCCCTTATTCTTTACTAGGGTCACAGGGAGGCTGGTGACTCTGGACAAGCTTGCCAGACCATTGCAGGGCCAACAGACATACAACCATTTACAACTATGGGCAATTTGGAACCGCCAATCAGCTTACCTTGCATGTTTTTGAACTATGGGAGGAAACCAGAGTACCCACCAGACCTTTTTGCTGTTAGGCAAATGTGCTAACCACTATACCACTGTACCACCCTGCATTAAACTATTGATATTGTGTGTAGTCTTCCAAAAATATTGTTGAAACGTTTGCAATAACATTTTAAATGAAGGCCTCAAAAACCATTCTCAGAAGATGTTACACTAGGATTTATTTGCAAGGACCATGTGTGCGTGGGCTGTGGTTTCTTCGGTACCTTCATGATTCACAGGAAAGGAAACCCCTGTGTGGATGTGCACAGTCTTTGTACCGAGATAAATGGTTGCTGTACTGGGGGTCTGAATATTCGACATTCTGCCAAAGTCAAAACAACACTGTGTGTAAAAGTTATGTACCTGTTCTCAATAGGGCAGTGGTGGCCTTGTGGTAAAAGTGCTGAGGTTGGGGGTTCAAGCCCCATTCTCAACAGGTTATCACCCCCCCCAACACCCCCCCCCCCCCCCCAACACCCCCCCCACACACACACACACTCCCCATGCAGCTAACTGGGTTATCCAAGGCAGGCCATGTCCCTCACTATCTACTGTGTGAGATTCATGTAAAAGAACCATTGCTGACTTTCGACAAGAGTAGCTGCATAGCCAGCAGTGTGTTTCTGCCCTGCGATGGCCTGGCGAGCTGTCCATGGTGTTCTCTGCCCTCGCCTGGAGTCGGCTGGGATGGGCGCCAGCCTCCCCACAACCCTAATTAGGATTACGTGGCGACAGAAAATGAATGAATGAATGAATGTTGTCAATACACATTATGGTTTAACGTTGTCAGAATATTCGGATAATGTTTTGTGCAACCAACTGAATTATGATTGTTATGCAAAACATTATGTGTTATCTGGGTTCCAAAATTTTTTTACAGAAACCTGGAAGTGTCTTTTGTATTTTAATTTGCAAGTTAGAGATAAAACAAGAGAGGGCTTTCTGTTTTAGGCAAATAATCAACACTGAGGTTGGGTTTGATTATTTTCCTATTACGGCACATTGGGTTTTATAAAGTTATTTATTTATTTATATTAGACACAAATATCAGCCAACAAATTTAATTGTTAATTATAAATGATACCTCCTTTGTAGCCTCCTATAGTTACATGAAGAGTCCATGAGACAGAACATTTCCCGTTATCACTTACAGCTTTAAAGAGGTGTTCCCTGTCTTGTTTTTTTTTGTTTGTTTGTTTTTTTTTTCAAAAATGCAACCTGTCAAGTTTCTGACAAACCCCATCGTCTCACTGTCTTTTTTATATAAAGAAAACTTCCTTATATCTCATAGAACCTGTCACCATATCAACTGTTAGTATATGCTGCATGGGAATCTGATTGGTCCATTATATTGGAATTTTAAATGATTATTCAGAGTGGATAATACTACACACAAAGTGATGGGAATACATACAGTAGTATGTATTTTGCAGTCATTTGGAGCGTGATGGGAGGGGGAGTTTAATCATTATCACACTTTAAAAATGGAAAAATCCATTGATCCGATTAAAAAAATCTTGTTTTGGTTTGTTTTTCTTGTGGTTCATGTGGTGTACATTAGAACATCTTTATGGAGTGAAGTTTACATTCATTTTGAATAAGTGCTCTCAAGATACTGGAAAAGACAGTTAGTTTCAGCAAGGCACAGAGCTCACCTGCCTCACTATTATGGTTCAGATAAACTATAGCAATCTTGTTTTCGTTTGCTTTTCATCGTTTCCACATTGTACTGTATATACTAAAACATCAAATGCTGAATGATTGAGTGGCGCATTTCTCTTTCAGGTTACTACTCGTGGAGAAATCCAGGTCGGGGCTCTTGGTTCGTTCAAGCTCTTTGTAACATTCTCAATGAGTTCGGCAAGCGACTAGAAATCTTGCAGATCCTCACACGTGTTAACCACATGGTGGCAACCAACTTTGAGTCCTGGTCTGAGGATCCTCGCTTCAGTGAGAAGAAGCAGATTCCCTGTGTCGTCTCCATGCTGACCAAAGAGCTTTATTTTAATTGATATATCAATGACCACGGCGTCTCTTTGTGGTCATCAGTTTCCTTTTTAATTCCTTTTTCTTTTCAATTGCAATCATTTTGGCAGCACACTTTTTTCCAATCACAGTGAAAGCTGGAGTCTGATGATTGATATTCTGACTGATAAACCAGCAGGATGTGACCACATGGTCTTAATATTCAGGGATGAGCCAGACATGGCTAGAATTAGTGTTGTTTGTGTGGAAAACAGCTTCTTTCTGACTTTATTCTAGGCACTTAATAGCTTTATCAGAAGCGTGGTTCTTTAGTTGCACTGCAAGTTAATGCTGATTGTTTTACCTTTTTTGTTTAATCCAGATATATTACTGTTCTTTGTCTTTTGGCAGTGTGAAATATTCATGTTAAGTTTTATGGCATTACAGGTAAGGACACTGTAGCCGAGAGAAGTATTTAAATATATTTTAATAAGTGTCACTTTTTCCCTATTTCTCTTATACAGAGCAAGATATGTTCAAAACCCAAAGACACCCAACAGTTGAATTTTGTTCATTATAAAACCACAGACAGGAAAGGCACATTAATCATGTGGCATGTCATAGAGGGCTTCAGGTGATCAGATATATGGGAGGCTGTCACATACGAGTGGACCAAGACACTTCCAGGGAGTTGAATCAAGAGAAATATTTGCAAAAATTTAAAGGGAAAAGCTATTCCATATCAACTATTTAATAGAATGTGCATATATTTATATGTTATAGTACTTAATAATTCATGAAATTTTGGAAAATACAGACATGACTCGTTTTTTATGCCCAGGAGTATAAATGGGACACTGAAAATTACCAAATTTATTAAAAAATTACAAGATAATGTGTTCCTTACTTAGGAATATTATGAGGTTTGTCCTCCTAACTTTTATTTTAAAATGATCAAATAGTCATGCGATGTAAAAATTTATATTTGGAATTTTGAGTGTGTTAAAATTATAATATAAAAATTATAATTTGTGCTTGCACTTAAAACTTAAAGTACAGGAGGCCGTGGAGTGCATTTTAGTGTAGTTGGTGTGGACTTCAAAACTATCAATGGGCTTGGAGTGACTTTTATTTAAAGGATTTAAATAATAATATAAAAGTATTTTAGTTACTTTTTATTAAGGTTTTCCTACAGATCCTATTTTTGTGAATAAAAACAAATTTGCATTAATAAACAAACACACACACACACACACACACACACACACACACACACACACATTGGTAGCAACATGTGTTGTGTAAAAGCAGTAATTCTGCGTTCCATATAATGTTTTGTCAGTTTATCTACAGAGGCAGCTACTGTATCATTAGTTGGAGGTTTTAATGAACTGTTCATTTCAAACGGATTCCCTGATCTATACTGTACAAACGGACTAAGTGTATTTTCTGCACTTGTGCTGAAATAAAATGACTTTTCTGATTATAACTACGTAAAGACTGCTTATAACTCATTTATTAGGTTCTCAGGCCATAATAAATTACTAAAAACTGAAAAAAGGGAAATTGTGTAAATATGTTTAAATATAAACTAATTTTGATGTGATTTTTTACATACAGGAAAAGTCTGCTGTATTTACTACATAAATTTTTGTTTTAGGGCCAAAACAGATTTAAATGACTGCATCTGAACAATTCCGGGGCAGTGGTGGTCTAGTGGTATTGGGCGCTGGATCGCTGATCCAAAGGTTGGGGGTTCGAGTCCCATTCTCCACAAGGTTGTCACTGTCGTCGTCCCCCAGTGCAGCTAACTGGGTTATCAAAGGCCGGCCATGTCTCTCACTGTCTATGGTGTGAGGCATGTAAAAGGACCATTGCTGACTTTCGACAAGAGTAGGCTGCAAAGCCGTCAGCGTGTTTCCGCCCTGCGATGGCCTGGCGAGCTGTCCAAGGTGTACTCTGCCCTCGTCCGGAGTTGGCTGGGATGGGCGCCAGCCTCCCCGCGACCCTAATTGGGATTAAGCGGTTACAGAACAAGAACTGAACTGATCTGAAACAATTCCTTGAAGCCTTCTAACTTATTAACACATAAGCAATGCATCTTGTGATGTGTAAATCTTTTATCTTTATTTTACGGCATTCATTCATACAAGTGTACTGTTCAAGGCTACTTAAGTTTTTTATTTTTTCATTTAGAGTTGGGCTCTTTGCCATTTCCCATTACAGAGTGGGTGCTGATTTGGAGGCATCACAGATCAACAGTGGGTTCCAATTTGTCTCCTGGTTGTCATGGCCAGGACAGACAGCTTGATGAAGTGAGTCTATAAATATGCCTGCACAAAAGCTGTAAAGTGGGGTCATGGTGTCTGCACCAAGGAAGCAAATGAGACCCCCACAAGAACTGGAGAATATCCCAATACGCTGGAACTGCCTCCCTGTTAAATGGGTGAGCTCATGGGGAACCCCATTGTGCCAAGCTGTGTAGTCACCATTAAAATATTCCACACACCAGGATTCAGGTCCACGGCCCAGCCAGCACTGCTCTTCACAGCCTTTCCTGGGGATGTCGGGATAGGTGAGACCCAGCTCCCAGTAGGTTTTTCCACTGACCTGCACCTCCCAGTAATTGCGCCCTTCTTGGAAACCATCTCGACTTATCACGTTCAGGGTTGTGTCAAATCGGGACGGGTTTTCGGGAACTGCTTGCCAGGTGTCTGTGTATGTAACTGAGTCTCCTGATGGAGAAATGATGAGTTTTGGATGAGCAGAATCAGGGTTCAGAACCACTTTTTGAGCATCTGAGATGGGAAGAGCAGACAAAGCAACATTGCTGTATACAGACAAGCAAAACATTTACAGCCCAAAGGAAAATAACAATAAAGGATTAATGATGGGCTCACAGCTCTGGAAAAGTTTCTTGGTAACAGGAATCTGTGAGCGAATGAAGAGTAGTAAATTAGTAATTAAACTTAGCAACTGCTCGTTCTTAAACTTGTCCATTTGGATGCACTCCGGATCTGTCATCTTCAAAGTCTTCATAATCCTGTGAGAGATCAGTGAACAAAAACAGGTCCATTGGATTATGGTGAGAATTCTACAGGACTGTCACAATACAGGTGAATTTATTTATGCATTTCTTTCCAGATGAGGTGTACTCAACATTTTCTTTTCCAGATTAAAGTTGATTTTTGCAAATAATTGTCTCCTCAGATTTACTGTGCACTTCGATTTCACAAGTTAGCAAATCACAGATTACTTACCTTCTATCTGTTTCAGAAATCTGCATGAAAAAAAAAAAAAAAAACCCAAAACATTGCAGACTGTATGACTCACTGGAGGAAACAAAAAGTCAGATTCGGTATCAGAAAAGATTCTTTAGTACAGTATATCTATTTTCAGACAATACCCTGTCCGAGTTGTTTGTTTTATCTTGGTCCAGCTGTCGGACACTCTCAGACAGCTGCTGCTCCAGGTCCTGAATTAGTTGGTAGCACCTTTCTATGCTTTCCTTAGTAGTTCTCTCTAGAGCTTCCTGCTCCATGTCTAGCTCACACAATGTGATTCGCAGGTCCTCATCCAACACTCGCTTTATGTCATCATACTTCTTTTTGATCTTTTCTTTTAGTTCGGATGTCTTTTCCTAGGATGGATAGTACAGCCATATAAGAACCATAACATGCATACATCAGATTTTTCTCTTTTGGTAAATGTATGACTTACAATGAAATCCTCTCGCTTTGCTGCCAGTTTTTTCATTCGGTAACCAAGAATATCCCTTTGCATTTTCAGGTACTCCTGCTGTTTTACAGGAGTGTCCTTATTTTAAACATGTTCACATATTTGAGGCACTGAAATGGGTTTCAATCCTAATATAATAATTCTGAATGAATTTAAAGCTTGGTGAGGCTTTTACCTGATATTGTGTCTTCATAGCCATGTTTAGCTCTCCAGAAAAACTCCAGAAAAATGCTCTAATGTTAACTCTTCCCTTCTCTGCCTGCAAACTTTACTCTACCGTTATCCTTTACCAGCAAATCCCTCTTAGACTTTTATATGTGATTGGTGGATGGTGGTGGTAATGGTGCGGGGGGATGTGTTCAGTTTTTTTTTCTTTCTTTCTTTTTTTTTTTGGGGGGGTGGGGGGGTGGGGGTGGGGGTGTGTGAAGCAGAAGGTTGAACAGCCGCTGTCCTTGAGCCCTGGGAAATATTTCATTTCTGTCACTGAGGTCCATAAATTTGGTCAGAATATTTTAAGTGTTGTAGACTCAGTTGTACAGCCAGCTACTCTCAACTCTGCTGTTCAATTGTTTAGCCTTTAAAATACTGGGCACCATCCAAAAAATGCTTCTATTTATATCCGTCATTCATGCCAAACGCCTTTGCTGGGACTGTGGACATGTGAGAACAGATGCAAATTAAGAGACATAAAATTGATTGTTGCAAATGAGGTGGATAAGTAACTGTCTCTCACTATTGGTATGTCTTTGTGCTGGTGTGTGTGTGTGTGTGCTGGTGTGTGTGTGTGTGTGTGTGTGTGTGTGTGTGTGTGTGTGTGTGTGTGTGTGTAACTTATTCTTGGCTAATGTAAATGCAAATTTGTCAGTCAACTTTCATAGTGCAGTATTTTCCATAAATAGCCGGCTGTCCTGACCTTTGTGTGAATGGCATTCACCAGTGGTTGGACTTTGATATTTGAAAGAAAAAACAGAGATGCAAGAAAGACCAAGTTAAAGTACAGAAATATCACCAGCATTCTTAGAGAGTGCAGCTCAAGAACAAGCCGTCCAAATGATGACCTGCAGTGTGCCACCAGGTTTATGGCTGTTCGACGGACACTAAACATTTATATGACATCTGGACATTAGGGAAAGATTACAGACTGAACAGGTGTCTGGTCACAATGCTGATCCCCTTATTGTTTCTGTCCAGCGTGCAATACTGATGCACTGAAGTTCATTCTTGAAATGTAGGAAAACAATTCACAGTGCAACTCTTAAGTCACAGCACAGAAAACAAGGAAAGCAGAGCTGTGTAAATTAATGTCGTGTTATAATTTCTGTTCATTTTCTGTAACCGCTTAATCCTAATTAGGGTCACAGGGAGGCTGGCACCCACTCAAGCTGACTCCAGGAGAGGGCAGAGTTCACCCTGGACAGCTCGCCAGGCCATCACAGGGCAGAAACACACTGATGGCTTTGCAGCTACTCTTTACAAAAGACAGCAATGGTTCTTTTACATGAACCTCTCACCATATACAGTGAGAGACATGGCCAGCCTTTGATAACCCAGTTCGCTGCACTGGGGGGGCAGTGACAACCTTGTGGAGAGTGGGACTCGAATCCCCAACCTTAGGATCAGCAATCCAGTGCCCTATACCACCAGGCCACCACTGCCACTGTGTTGTAATTTGCATTTGATAATGTCAAACATGCAGATTGGTTGTCCACAAAATGTGAATGGTTTTTATTTATTACACCCTCTTACATCACACCAACCACAGTTTCAGTTTACAACAGAGAGAATCACATTCATCAGGTAAAGCTGCATTTTTAGGATTTTTCTAAAGGACAAAGAAAACTATGCAACTTGGTTTAACATCAAGAATTTGAATGTCATGCATCTGATTCTGTAGCTAATCCTGATTCTCTCTCTCTCTCTCTCTCTCTCTCTCTCTCTCTCTCTTATTTTATTTGCTGTTTAAAACCAGCCACTGGATATACTTTACCTTTCCATTATTCAGAGGTGTAGGATGGCATTGGGTAAGAATGAAATGTTGTGCAGACAGAGGTGAAGCTTTTAACTCAGTGTCAGTCCAGAGAAGTGCTGACTCTGGTACATTACATTTCTCATGGGAAGAGGTGCGAACATTTTTCAAAGCATACATCGAGAAAATGAGAAATTATGTGCTGCAAGTCACTTTAAATCTCAGGTCCATGTTCACAACAGTGTTCTTTAAAGGCATACATTAATATGTCAAATAATCTCTCCTTATCTTCATCTGTTAATGTGCAAAAATCATGGAGATGTTTAGTTTTTTCCTAAAGAAAAGTGAGTAAAGAAACAAAAAAGAACAGAACCCCCTGGAGTCTTTATTACCACATGTTCAGCTTTCCTATCAGACACTTTATTTAAACTTTAATTAGGGTCGCGGGGAGGCTGACAACAATCTCTGACTCTGGGCAAGGGGAGAGTACACCCTGGATAGCTCGTTATGCCATCACAGGGCAGAAACACGCTGACGGCTATGCAGCTACTTTTGTGGAAAGTCAGCAATGGTTCTTTTACATGCCTCACACCACAGACACTGAGAGACATGGACGGCCTTTGATAACCCAGTCAGCTACACTGGGGGGACAGGGCTGACAAATGTTGACAGTGGGGCTTGAACCACCAACCTTGGGATCGGTAATCCAGCACTTTACCACCGGGCCACCTCTACCCACCCTGAGAAGCAACAATAAAACCACTTAAGCCTAATTAAGTTCGCGGGGAGACTGGCACTCATGTCAATGAACTCTGGGCGAGGGCAGAGTACACCCTGGTCGACTCATCAGGCCATCGCAGGGCAGAAACATGCTGACGGCTATGCAGCTGCTCTTGACAGAAGTCAGCAATGGTTCTTTTACATGTCTCATACCACAGACAGTGTGAAACATGGCCAGCCTTTGATTACCCAATTAGCTGCACTGAGGGGACAGTGACAACCCATTGAGAGTGGGGCTTGAACTCCCAACCTTGGGATCAGTAGTCCAGCACCCTTTACCATCTGGCCACCACTACCCTAAAAATTACAATGAATGGAATTAACCATGTATTGATTGCTGTCATCTAGTGAACAATACTGTATTCTGAAGTCTCCAGTATTTAAAACTAAGATATAATGATAGAACAACCTGCCAGTAATATGGTGATGTAGTGATAAGACCTTCTCCTGAAGAAACAACAGTTTCCTCTGAAGTGCCTGAAGAGGAATAATCATCTGAACTGTTGTAAAGCACTTTAGAATTAAAGTCTTTTTCAATTATTATTCCAGTACAGTACCTAAGTTAATCTTTAGAATGTTTGTGTGTGTGTGATTTTATGTACTGTGGTGTAGCATGTTTATGTTTTGTTTTGTTTATTCAATTTATTACACTTCATGTTGTTTTATGTTCTTTTTGTTATGGTCTGTGTTTTTGTGGACTTTGATTTTGACGGCTGTGCTCATCTAACTCTGATTTCTTTCCACTCCAGCTGAGGGGTGCTCGTGGCTCACACCTGAATTCACTCTTTTCCCAGTATGAATTCATCTACTCCCAATAAACATAAACACGCTCACCTCTGCGCCAGAAGATTAACTCACATCACTTGTACTGTATTCTCTAACTCTGTTCTCTGCCCACTTTGGATGACGGGCGTGGCTGAGCTGCTCGGGCTGAATGCAGTTCACCTCAGTGAAAGTGTGCTGTGCTGCTTAAGTGCTTCCCCTTTGAATAATAAATCCACTCTGCCATCTCACGCTGCATTCTGGGTAAGGCTGAAAGCTCATTACGTCACACTTTTATGTTCTTTATGTACTTGTTTAATACTCAACCTTCACTTGCTCACTTGAACTATCAGAAGTCAGGATAAGCCGCGCTTTGTCCACAAGCACCATACGTCACTTGAGACAAGCGCCTACATTGTTGGAGCGCTTCACAAATAATGCAATGCCCCCCTCTAGTGGGAGTCTGATAAGCATTTTCAACCATTACAATAATGTGTTTTTGTTGCTTTGAGCCTTCCTTTCCATTCCTATGAGTAATAAAATATATAAACATTACAAAGCATACATATATATATATATATATATATATATATATATATATATATATATATATATATGTCTGTCTTCCTTTCAGCTTTTTCCCATTTACTCGGGAGTCACCACAGCGAATCATCTGATTCGCACATTTGATTTGGCAGAGGTTTTTACGTTGGATGCCCTTCCTGTCACAACCCTTTTAGCAAGGGACAGAAACACGCTGACGACTTTGCAGCCTACTCTTTCCGACCGAAAGTCAGCAATGGTTCTTTTACATGCCTCTCACCATAGACAGTGAAAGACATGGCCTGCCTTTGATAACCCAGTTAGCTGCATTGGGGGGGACAGTGACAACCTTGTGGAGAGTGGGACTCGAACCCCCAACCTTTGGATCAGTGATCCATCACCCTATACCACTAGACCACCACTGCCCCAATATATATATATATATATATGTATGTATGCTTTGTAATGTTTATATATTTTATTAATAAATATCATAGTACAAAATTAAAAAGTTTTTCTTAATCATTACTATATTTTATTACATTAATACTGTATTAATTAGTAAGACTATATAGAATGTATTTAAGAAGCATATTTTAGCGCATGTAATAGATACATAGTATTTTACTTCCGGTTGATCATTCGGGTATGTAAATTGATACATGGGGATTTTACTTCCAGGTACAGAATCATCTTCATTCACGGGAGGGGCCGAAACCAAACCCTGGCGAATAACGAGGGCCTAATGCTTTTATTTGTATTTATGTAGTGCTCACCTCATTGGCAAGACTGAAATGTGAGTTAATGCCTTATATCAGGGGGCGGTCACCTTTTTGACTAAAAGAGCCAAAAAAAACAAAACATATTGATCTTCATTGAAGTTCACCACTTCTTTCTTCCTCTTCCTGATTTCCGCTTTTTGCAATGTATAGACAGAGATCAATTCTTTGTGTTGAGTCTTCTTATATCCCAGTATCTCTTGGCAGGTGTCATGCCAGAGTTTCTTGGTGTCTTCCCACTGAGTCTCTACACTTATATTGTTGTCCTCTAGAAGATCTTGGAGAGGTTGGAATCTGTTGGAGGTCCTTAGCATGTTGGTGTTGTATTTTGGGCTTGTCTTGTTGTTAGTGGTGAGCTTCTTGAGCTTGACTCATACTGCCATCATAAGGAGATGGTGGTCTGATGGTACATCTGCTCCTTGTCTCACTCTTACGTCCTGGTAAGATCTTCTGAGCTTCTGGTTAATGCCGATATGGTCTATTTGGTTCTCTGTGATGTAATCTGGAGATCGCCACATGGCTTTGTGGATCTGCTTGTGAGGGAAAATACTTCCTCCTATCACCAGTCTGTTCAGGGAGCACAGGTTAGCAAAGCGTTCTCTGTATGTAATCTGCTGTAACAGTTTCTAATGGTTCATCAATTGTTGGACATTTAACAAGAGAACACAGCAAAATATTTTCCTGTTTTTTGAAACAATAAAATGTGCTGTTACTGATGAACATTACAGACATTCCCCAGTGGCAGGGGGTCATGAAATACCGTGTAAGTCTCATTTTACGGTTACAGAGACTGATCGAATAAAATTGGTAAGTTTGATCTACAATTTTGCTCCCAGTACACATGGGGGGTTATTTGATCAAAAAAAGGGGGGTGGGTTCTTATTGGAGCAGGGTGCTGTCGAGTACGGTAATACTATTTTTTGAATATACTGTATTAATCCCATAAGGAAAAGTATTTATTTCCAAAGTGAGCACAAAGATACTCAGTGACAGATACAGACAGTGGGCTGCCACACTCTTTGGAGGTGCCCCGAGAGGAGTTGAGGGTTGGGTGCCTTGCTCAAGGGGAGAAAGGGAGGGTGCTGTTCACTCCACCACTGCCACACATTTTTTTCTCTGGTTCAGGCCTTTCAGTCCCAAAGTTGCTTCTCTAACCATTAGGCTATGGCTGCCCCCAAATATACATTTTTTCAGTGGTTTTCAAATAGTGGAGCATGTCCACTAGGGGGGTGCGGTGTGATGCGGGGGGATGGGGGGGTTACGTGAGACTCCAGGGAACATACTTTTTTTTGTTTGTTTTTTTTTTTTTGTCGCGTTAGGATAAAGTGTAATTCTACATCCACTACAGCAGATGGCAGTGGCTTCCCCACTGTCAGAGGGTGCCCAGAGGTAAAATAAGAAGTGAAGTTAGTAAACCTACCATAGACATTTTTAACAAGGATGGAAAGAGAGGTGGAGAGAGACAGAGACAGTGAGAGAAACGAAAGTCTCCCAGAAGCTAAGTTGAGGAGGTATGATGAAGCGGATGTAGTTCTCGGCTTCACTGTGCTGCGGTGAGAACCGAGGAAAGACTGCTGTGTTTACTGTGTTTGAAAACATTGGCAGTGACAGCATGATCTTAAAGACATGTCACTTAAAGACATCACACCCCGATCACGTGATGAGCCGTGTGAGTTTTTTCAGTGAAACCATGCCGAATATTGCCAACAACCATCCTGCTTTTTGAATGCTACTCCAGCAAACCATTGAGCTCTGCTAACATCAGATTAGATGGAGTACCAAACTGCTCAGTGTAGAAAACCCCACAGCAGAGCAGAGGAACGGATCCTACCTGTAGCACACACGGTCTCTGTCATGCTGGATGACGTCAGCACTGTGAAAATAAGTGCAGGTCCCAGTTCAGCATTGAGCAGTAGTTGAGAGTTCAGTATCGGGCTTTAAACCCGGCTTCGAAAAGCTGTGCACTGCAAAACTTGCTCATTATAGCTGTTAAGGTATTGTATGTGGGTGGTAGAGAGCGCTTGTTATCAAATGGGTGTAAACCCACACGCCTTATAAGAAATGTGTAAGACATGTGCTAATGATTAACAGGTGTGAACACTGAATAGAGGGTGTGTGCTCAGGAAAAGAACATTTTTTCTGCTCCTTTTTTAAGTGTCCTGTTTAACATTAAATTATTTAATGGGTTGACATAAAAAATAGGAAATGGCGGGATTTCTCTCTGTATGTAATGTAATTATTAGTCATGTCAAAAGCAACAACTGAAGAGTTGTTGGGAAATCATTAAAGATGTTTAACTGACAGGTGCAGGACGAAAAAAATGAAGTGATATTTCTAAAACAACAAACATACATTCATTCATTCATTCATTCATTCATTTTCTGTAACCACTTAATTCTAATTGGCGTAGTGGGGAGGATGGCACCCATCCCAGCTGGCTCCAGGTGAGGGCAGAGTACACCCTGGGCAGCTTGCCCAGCCATTGCAGGGTGGAAACACGCTGATGGCTGTGCAGCTACTCTTGTCGAAAGTCAGCAATGGTTCTTTTACAGCCTCACACCATAGACACTGAGAGACATGGCCAGCCTTTGATAACCCAGTTAGCTGTACTGGGGGGACAGTGACAACCCATTGAGAGTGGGGCTTGAACCCCCAACCTTGGGATCAGTGATCCAGCACCTTTACCACCAGGCCACCACTGCCCCAAACATACATATAATAAAGTAATTTACAATACCATACATCATGTCAAAATGTTTGCGTACCACTCCTTTTTTTAGGGGGAAGTAATCTTTTGGGAAATAACTTCCTCCTGTCACTATTTTAGTGTTTAGAAAAGAGCCCGTTTACATATACACACGTACCCAATCAAATAATAGTCAAGTAGCCTATAACAGAAAATTGAATGCAGAAATATTTTATCACTGAAAACTAAAATATGTTGTATTTATACAATTAATAGAAACAGATCTGTATATGGAGGAACTGTTCCCAAGAATGAAGCCCTGCCCCATAATGATGTGACGAAAAGCCCTGATTTTCAGCTCAGTGGCATTAAAGGAATCTACTTTGAATTGCACAGAGGACACACATCAAGTTCTGCTTCAGGTAAAGCATGCAATACGATAAGACTGAGCAATAATCAACAATATGGATGACTGATGAAATGCAATTCAGCATTGATCACCATATATATATATATATATATATATATATATATATATATATATATATATATATATAAAAAAGAAATATTACTTTCACACTGATGTGTGTTTTAGACTAACAGTCTTAGGAACTAATGATGATTTGTTCATGCACTCGCTGCATTGCCTTAATTTTTTCATAAAGTATTATGATTATTATTATTATTATTATTATTATTATTATTGCTGTTTGTTGTTGTTGTTGTTGCTGTAGTTGTTGTTGTTGTTGAACTATGGTTTTTATGTTGGCAGTTTTATTGGACAGGGCAAAATTTTCTAGAATCAACTAACACTTTTCCATCATAAAAATGTTACTCATATTTAATAAATTACTAAAATTATTTATTTTTAAAAAGTGTGTTGATTGATTGTACATGTTTTTAATAGCAAAGCCTCTGCTGATTAAAAAAGGGTTCCATGAGCCACCTAACATTGAAAATTTTTTATAAAATTTACTCTTATGACATTTTAATGTCTTATTCAGAATTATGATCTCATATAAAATATGGCATTATGTAATTTTACCAGGTTATTAGTTTTGACAGAGATTTTATGGTGTTTTGCTTGGAGATGAGTGCAGTGTACACACTTCAAGATGATTTGTATTCATTATTAATCCATTCCAAATGAAATAACAGGAGAAGTTTGTTTTTCAGAAAATAACATTTCATGTTCCAAATGTTCAGCAAACTCAAGACTTCAGGTATGTCTAAATGTCAAGTGTGCCTCACAGTTGAATCATTTGAACAATTAAACTGTGGTGAAATGTCTACATGTACACATATCCCATCTAGCAAATCCAAATGCTCGGTTTTATGAACTGCCTGCAAACATGGAAGAGGTGAAATCTGGTTATATGTACAAGTCACCTCCTCAGACTCTTTTCAAATCACTGGTAAAACAATTTTGAAAATGATCCCTAATATGTCAATGAATCTACTTAATTTATTAACAACGTTTGCTATAATAAATCTTGTTTTTATGAACCTCTGCAGAAATCATGGAAGCGACGGTACTTTGTGCTTAGCAGAAACCCTGTAAATCATTATGAGCTAAAGTTCTTCAGGGATGAAAACAGAAGAGCGAAACCTCTCGGACAAATCAACCTTTATCAGTAAGTATATCTATCCTTTCATCATCGTTGCAGATTATATGTCAGAGTCACAGGAGAAGATGGAGCCAACCCATATAACCTCGATCGAGAGGAGCAGTACACAGGTGCTAACATAGACACAAACAATCCTTCACTCATCTTCACACCAGAGGGCAATTTAAAGTAGTCAAGGGGCAGTGGTGGTCTAGTGGATAGGGCGCAGGATTGCTGATCCTAAGGTTGGGGGTTCGAGTCCCCACAAGGTTGTCACTGTCCCCCCCCAGTGCAGCTAACTGGGATATCAAAGGCGGGCCATGTCTCTCACTGTCTATGGTGAGAGGCATGTATAAGAACCATTGCTGACTTTCGTAAAGAGTAGCTGCAAAGCCGTCAGCGTGTTTCTGTCCCTTGCTAAAGGGTTGTGACAGGAAGGGCATCCGACGGAAAAACCCATGCTAAATCAAATGTACGAATCAGATGATTTGCTGTGGTGACTCTCAAGAACAGGAAAAATCCGAAAAGAAAAGAAGAACTGACCTTATGTACATGTCTTCTGACTGTGGGAGAAAACTGGAGAGAGCCCATCACCCAATTAGTATGTTGATCACATAAGTTCTAAAACTGTTTTATTGTTAATATCCATTCATTTTCTGAACAGCTTATTTGGGATATAATTGGGATCACTGGGGGCCGGCACTCCCACTGGACAAGGGCAGAGTGCATTCAGAACAGCTCTGAAGGCCATCAGGTGCTTTGCTCAAGGGCACTTCAGCCATGAACACATTTTTCTTTCTTGTCCAGGAATCGAACCAGCAAACTTTCAGTCTCAAAAACACTTTTCTATCCATTATGCTACAGCTGTCCCCCCCCCCCCCCCCAGTACAGCTAACTGGTTAATCAAAGGCCATCCATGTCTCCCACTGTCTATGTTGAGAGACGTGTAAAAAGCATTGCTGTCTTTCTCAAAAGAGTAGGCTGCAAAACCGTCAGTGTGTTCCTGCCCTGCGTTGGCCTGGTGAGCTGTCCAGGGTGTACACTTCCTTTGCCAGAGTCAGCTGAGATTGATGTCAGCCTTCCAGCAATTTAGCAGTTCAGAAAATGACTGAATGAGTGAACAACAGTTGACCTGCATAACTGAAGAATACTCTGGTTTGTCTAGCTGCTGAATTCATTTCAATTTTTCTGCATTAATACTTCAGCCATAATTTTAATTTCACCTATTATTTTTACATATTCATATTTATACATCTCTTTTATATCCATTGTTTTTAATAGTGGTTTAATGAGTGGTTTAACTGGCAAAGACTGGTGTATAAATCGAACCAGTCTTTCAGAACATCAATCAATCAATGTGGGTGCCGTGCCAGAATTCTGGCGTACGCGGCAGCCATAACAGCTTGTCATGGCTGTATACGAAGGGCAAAAATAAATCCGCAGTAGAGGCCCAAAGTTCTTTCTGCAGGGTGTTTTTATTGAGACACCATCTCTAGCTAGCCGACCGTTGACGCTAAAGAGGTCATCCGCCCTTTGATAGGTCTTGTTTTTATTCCTACTGGGTTGCGAGATACCCTACTCACCAAATTTGGCACCTGGTGGGGGGAGGTTTAGTCGCCAACCACTCAACCATGCAACAGGTTGTACTGGCTCACATGTTACCAGTACCAGGGCAAAACCCTAACCTGACTAACACATTTCAGCACATATGGCCTTTGAATATTAAAATTAGGTATTTAACATTTAATCATAAAATCTGGAACTAAGCTGTCAGGGTGGCTGTCAAGCTGTCAGGGTGTCTTACTGGACAAGGTGATGGGTTATTGATCTAAAGATCAGTGGTTCAATCTCACCACCACTGCTGGGCCCTTGGCAAGGCCCTTAACCCTTAATTGCTCAGATGTATAAAAAAAAAGATAATTAAAAGTTGCTCTCAATCAGAGCATCTGCCAAATGCTGTAAATGTATCAAGAATAAGTATGCAAGTAAGGATCAATATATACTTGTTTTGTAGCCACAAAACAAAATACTAAAATACATATTATGCTGTTTGCTTTACCCATCTACTCTGCACTCAGATACATTACACTTTAATATAGGCCAGTCTATAAAGTTGCTCCATTATTTTCTTTTATTGTTTAGTAATTTATACTATTTATGTATCTATTTATTTATTTACTTATATAATATATATGTATGTGTGTATGTTTGTACTTGTATCTATTTTTTCACCCCCTACTGATAGTACCTCAAGAGCCTGTAACAGTGAATTTCTCCATTGTGAGATTAATAAAGCTGTATCTTATCTTATCTTATCTTAATAATATTGGATCAATACTACATTTTAGTAATTTTATTAGTTACTTCAGGCAGTAATTTGTATAGAGCTCACCTTAAGAGTACTGGTATGCAAACTGATTTGTACTGACATGTTCACTCACTGACTCACTCATGTGCAAAGCCAGTTAATCCAATTTGGACTGTGGAAAGAAACTAGAGTACGTACCGGTATCTGGAGTAAAAGCACGCACATGCACAGGCAGAGTATTAAAACTCTACACAGGAATATTCTCTCAGAGCCCAGGACTCAAACCCAGGACTTCTTTCTGTGAGACACACATGCTAACCACTATGCCACCATGGTGGTGCCCCCTCCAAACACCATGTTATGAAATTTTTAATTGGATATTTTAAATTCACCATATCCACAAACATGCAACTTTATAAACACAAATACAACTTGAACTTTCGTCATAGACAGCAGACACTGATTAGCTAAGCAGGTGACTCCGGTGAATTGTGGTTATAAGACTAATATACTGTAAATGGAACTTTAAATAACTTGAAAAGAAGATCAGATCAAAGAAGACACACCATATTTTACTGTATATTTTTGCTATACTGTATTAATCCCACAAGGGAAATTATATACCTCTGCATTTCAGCCATCCAAAGTGAGCACAGACACATGTAAACAGTGGGCACATACACTCAGAGCAGTGGGCTGCTACGCACCTTGGGGACACCCGGAGAGCAGTTGGGAATAGATGTCTTGCACTTATTATTGCTGATATTATTATATGTTATAATAATGCTTAGAAATATGCTTATTATCTCTGCCAAAGAGGCTCTGTTTTTGGTTGGCCTTGTTTGAATGTTAGCAGAATCAGGCAGAAAATTCAGTGTTTTTAAAATATAGGAAACTTGTAGCAGGGGTGGGGTTTGGACCAGGAAGGCTCCATTTCGGCCTTTTTTTTTTTTTTTTTTTTTTTTTTTTTTTGAGATAAGATAAGCCTAATTGTTATGGAAGAAGCTTTGTGACCGAAAGGTCAGTGGTTTGATTTCAGAACCAGCAGGAAAAATGTATGGCAGTTGCGTGTGGGCTAGGGCTGCTGCACCTTTCCCTTCCTCTACATTCATGGCTGAAGTGCCCTTGAGCAAAGCACCTAACCCACAACTGCTCTTCGGGCGACCCCAATGTGTGTGGCAGCCCACTACTCAGAGTGTAGGTGTGCTCACTGTTTAGATGTGAGCTGACCTCGGATGGGTTAAACACAGAGGTACTAATTTCCCTTCTGGGATTAACAGTATAGCAAAATTTAAAATAAATAAAAAAGATGTGAGATCTTTATTGTCAATTCTTGCGTGAACTATGAAAATCAGTTTAGAGCGCTCTGTTTAGAAACATTTATAAAAAGAAATTGCACAAAAGACAACTAAGGTGCATACGCAAAGTTATATATGTGCCTATGCAGGCATACATTCATATACCTATACGTATGTACGCATAAAAACACATACAAACACTATATATCCTATAATGTATATTCACACACACACACACACACACACACACACTCATATATATATATATATATATATATATATATATATATATATATATATATATATATATATATATATATATATATATATACATACATATTTATGCATATACAGTTCTAGAACTTTTTAAAAGGATTCATTAATATTGTGATAGGAAGATTTTTATGATATTCCATCAGGCCCAGCAGAATGTGTTCTTTGTTGCTTTTTCAGCTTGGCAGAGATTTTCAGTCTCTGAGTGCTCTTGTTAAACATTACTTTGGTTTAACATTTCACAGACATATCCAATGATGTGCAAATAATACATTTGTAACATTATAAACAAATCAGATTATTCCATTAAACATTTCAAAATCTCACTGTGCTTTTTTTTTCATTCAGGGTCTCATTGTTTTTCCGGGAAACAGAATCACACCCTATTTGTCTGTGGATACAAAGGAACTTTAGATGCTCTGCATCGTGTGTTCTATACATGAAGGTTCCAGAAAGAGAATATTTCTTTATTGCGGAAAACAGGTTAGTCATGGTTTATGGCAACAATACATCTATCCATCCATCCATTCATCCATCATCCAATACCACATATCCACCAAGGCGAGTGAACTTGAGCTAATCACAGCTGACTTCTGGCAAGGCATGGGTTGCACTCTTAAAAGCTCACCAGTCTATTACAGGGCTAACACAAACACAAACAACCATTCAAGCTCACATTCAAACCTATGAACTATTTACATTAGCCAGGTAAGCTAATGTGCATGTCTTTGGATTGTAGGAGGAAAAGGTGTGCCAGAAGGAAACCCCTGCAAGCACAGGGAGAACATGCAAACTCCTCACATAAAATGCCCTTGTCTGTGATTCAAACATATAATGGTTTCAGGGATAAACACGTTTGACATCCAAAAGAGCATATTCATTTCAAACTTCAACTGTAATAATTTTTTTTTTTTTTTATAATAACCTCCACAGTGGTGAAATGGAAGATTGGTTTAATGCCATTTTTCAGGTTCTGAACACACATCCCACCACGTTTTCTGACTCACAGGTACTGTCAGTAAAAATACAACTAAAAATAATGCTGCTCTTTTAAAGAAAAAAAATTAAAACTACAGTGGTAGATTTGCTGATTTGGGTTGTTTTTTATAGGAACTCAGAAAATTCAGGTCAATATCTGAGCCTATTAGTGTGTTGTATGATGATCAAACATTATCTGAAGACCAAGAGCAGGTGAGAAATTGAAAACAATTAAGTCACTGTATTAGTGCCAAAGAATTTGTTCAGACAATAAATAAAGGAAAGCACAAGATGTTCAACTTGCCCTGATAGTAGCTGTTATGCTAACTCAGAGTGTCTGCCATATCGCAAAGGGTAAGATAAAACAGTAACCAGGGTCCTATCAAGACATGCTGATTCTACTGATGAAATTCATATGTTGAGTTAGACATTCAAAATCATTGTATTTCTGTTTGTGTGTGTGTGTGTGTGTGTGTGTGTGTGTATTAACAGAAAGATCCAAAGCTGTCAGTACGACAGTCTGCCCCTGAGTCCTTCAACTCTCAATACTCATACTATGATTATCCAAAGAATTACATGATGACAGCATCACAAGTAAGTCCTATTTCACCTGTACAGCACACACACACACACACACACACACACACACACACACACACACACACACACACACACACACACACAATATTAGTATATAACAATATCATTGTCATCTTCTTTAAAGTCTCTGGAAAGTGAAGACACTGAGGATGATGAGGAGGATAAAATGAAGATAAAGAAAGAAAGTAAAACAGAGGATGGCAGCTACTACATGGACATGGAAAGTGTGTAAGTTCCTATTTTCCCTCTTCTTCATCTTCATCTTCTTCCACTTGTTCTGAGGTTGTGTCACAGGAGTGGCAGCCTCAGCAGTGAGGTTCAGACTTCCCTCTCCACAGCCACTTCCTCTAGACCAGGGGTCACCAACCTTGAAACTGAGAGCTACTTCTTGGGTATCAATTAATGCGAAGGGCTACCAGGTGGATACACACTTGTGACAAAACAAATTTGCTCAATTCACCTTTAATTATATGTTATTATTAATAATTAATGATATTCATCTAGGCTCGCGGGCGACTCATGTTGTCCTTGTGGGCAACCTGGTGCCCACAGGCACCATGTTCACAGGGACACCCTGCTCTAGACCTTCTGGGTGGATGCTTTTCCAGATGAAAAAATGTAGTTCCTCTCGTGTTTTCTGGGTTGACCCCAGTTGGACATACTCGAAACAGGACAATAGGGATTCTAGGCGTTCAGGAGGCATTCTAACCAGATCCCCGGGCCACTTCAATTGGCTCCTTTCAATGCAGAGGAGCAGCTGCTCTACTCTGAGCTGCTCCAAGATGACAGAACTTCTCACCCGGTCTCTAAGGGTGAGTCCCGCCACCCTCATTTCCAGCTCATTTCAGCTGTTTGTATTTGTGATCTCGTTCTTTTGGTCACCACCCAAAACCCCGAACCATTGGTGAGGGTAGGAACGTAAAAAGGCTGGCAAATTGGCAGTTTTGCTTTCCAGCGCAGCTCCCTCTTCACCACAGCGGTACAAGCTCGGCTTTACACTGCACTGATCTGCTTGTCAATCTCATGCTCCACCCTTCTCTTGTGAACAAGACCCCGAGATACTTGAACACCTCTACTTGGGGCAGGTTCTCAGTCCAGGTCAGGAGGGTACATTCACATGGGTGAATCCTGTTGTGATTGTACCCAACCCTTAGGTGAAATAAGGTTGTGCTTGGACATGAGACGGGCCAACGAAGCAATCCTGCGAGAGAGGCACTCAATACCGACCGTAGACAAAGTACTGCAAGACATGAGTGAAAGTAGAGTTTTCTTAAAGTTGGATCTGAAGTGGGGCTTCCACCAATTAGAACTCCATCCTGATTCACGCAACATTACCACTTTCGTGACTCACTGTGGACTGTACAGGGACAAAAGGCTGCTATTTGGGATAAATGTGGCACCTGAAATATATCAGCATGAAATTCAGAAGGTCTCGCAAGGGATTCCTGGGGTTGCAAACATATCTGATGATATTGTTGCGCATGATCCTTCAACAGAAGAGCACGACAAATGACTGGAACAAGTTGTCCAGAGGCTTTCGGCAGCAAATTTGACACTAAATGTTGACAAGTGTGAATTTAAAAGGTCCAGTATAACATTTATGGGACACCATTTCTCAGACCAGGGAATTGACGTTACAAAGGAAAAATTTGAAGCTGTTGTGAATGCCAGACAGCCTGAAACTGTGAGCGAAGTTAGAAGTTTCTTGGGTCTTGTAAACTACTGTTCGCGGTTCATTCCTGACTACTCCACATTGGCAGAACCGTTGAGACAGTTAACTAGAAAGAACCATTCGTTTGTGTTCGGGAAGGAGCAAGTTGAGTCATTCAAGGCACTCAAAGCAGCCCTTGCAAGTAGCAAAACCCTAGGCTACTATAGAGTAACCGCGAAGACCAAAGTTATAGCCGACGCCAGTCCTGTTGGTCTCGGAGCGGTCCTGGCACAACAACAAACTGATGCAATTTGGCGAATCATCTCATATGCAAGTCATTCACTCATCGATGTAGAACGCAGGTATTCACAGACTGAAAAAGAAGCTCTAGCCTTAGTTTGGGCATGTGTGAAGTTTCATCCATACATATATGGGCTATCTTTTGAGCTGGTCACCGACCACAAGCTTTTGGAGGCAATCTACTCACCAAAATCGAAATCTTGCACTAGGATAGAGCGTTGGGTCCTGCGTCAGCAACAATACGACTTCAAAGTTGTGTATGCACCAGGAAAGAGCAACATTACTGATCCACTGTCCAGATTGTTGAAGGAACGGTTTGTGAAACCTCTAGTCGTTACAAGTAGAGCTGAAAAGTATGTGAGGTTTGTTGCAGTGAACGCAACGCCTCAGGCTGTAACAACTCGGGAGGTTGAGAGAGCTTCTGCGAGTGATGATGAGCTGGAAATTGTGCGACAGTGTATCGATTCCGGTAATTGGAATCATTGTGAATTGAAGCAGTATGTGATTGAGAGTTCTGAATTGTGCTGTGTAGGGAAGATGGTGCTGCGAGGTAGTCGCATGGTAATTCCCAAGTGTTTGCCACCCAGAGTCTTGTCACTAGCACATGAAGGGCATCTTGGTGTCGTGGGCACAAAACAGAATTTGAGATCTAAAGTGTGGTGGCCGAACATGGATAAGGATGTGGAAAAGTTCTGTAAAACATGTCATGGTTGTCAGTTGGTAAGCAAGCCAAGTCCTCCAGAACCAATTCAGACCACAGTGCTCCCTTCAAAGCCTTGGGAGAACTTAGCAATGGATTTCTTGGGGCTACTACCTTCAGGTGAATCAATCCTAATTGTTATTGACTATTATAGTCAATATTATGAATACAAGGTCATGCAATCAACCACTGCATAGAAAACTGTAGATGCTTTCAAAAGCATGTTCTCCAGACATGGGTTACCGGTGTCAATCTAACAACAACGGTCCTCAGTTTATATCAGAGACAATGAGAGACTATCTCAGGGACAATGGCATTGAACACCATCGCGTCACCCCTCATTGGCCCCAAGCGAATGGAGAGGTGGAGAGACAAAATCAGTCACTTTTGAAGAGATTGAACATTGCTCATGCAACAAAACAGAACTGGAAAGATGCCTTGCAGGTATATGTCACTCAGTACCGGGCAACCCCTCACACTGTCATAGGGAAAAGCCTAGCGGAATTGTTGTTTGGAAGGAAGTTGAGAACAAAGTTGCCTGTTCTCATTCCTGAATCTGTCGACTACGAGGTTCGTGATCGAGATGCTGAAAAGAAAGGACTGTCAAAGTTATATGCAGATGAAAGAGGCCATGCCGTCCACTCCCAGATCGTCCCAGGAGATAAGGTGCTACTAAAAAGAGAATACATGAGTAAGGTAGATACGCCTTACTTACCGACACCAGTCGAAGTTGTTCCCAAGACAGGAAACATGGTGACAGTGCAGAATGAGGAAGGCGTTCAGTATAAGCTTAATAGTTCTCATGTGAAACCGTATCAGTCACAGACAGAAAATCTGTCTGAACCAGAGCATGAAGACAGTGTCCAAGTTGAGGACAATGAAATGTGCCAAACGGAGACTATGAATGTCAGGAGATCGAACAGACTAGAAGTGATCGAAAAGTCTGTCCCACAGAAGTTTGATGACCTTGTGATGCTTGACTTGTCAGGCAGTTAACCAGTATTCATTATTAAGCTGATGTCTTCTAGTCAATGATGCTAAGAGTTAGTTTGCATGTTTAGAACCTTAAGTAATTCTTAAGTATTTGTTTATGAACTATTTTATAGTTTAGAGGTTCGATTTGCTAGTTCATATTTATCCAGAACTGATAGTTATTTTAGTATGGTTTAAGCAGTTATTTGTTGTATTATTTGATGTGACAAAGTATTAACTGCATTTCTCTGGAAAAGGAGGGACGTCATGTCCTTATGAACGGAATGTTTCGTTTTGGCAGAAGCCGGAGTTCATGATTGTATGGAACCGGAAGTACTAATACACCGGGCGGTCTTGAAAACCGAAGCTGTATGTGTGTGAGTCTTCACATGTTAAGGCAGTTATAGAAGCCGTATTGATAGCAAACAGTGGGTTTACAACCTTCCCAGTATATTTTTACTGGTACCCCTTTATACTCCTGGGTGAACAGAGGCACACTTGTGGTTTAGACCTTGCCCAGGGGTATAAGCACAGTGGGGGTCTAACTGGGATTCGAACACACAACCTCCCGATTATGAGCCCAACACCCTAACCACTACACCACCGGCCCCACTTCCAGGATCCTGTGGTAATGACAAAAACCACTTTGTTCTCTTGAATCTGACATTCAACCTTTGGTCAGATGCTCCTCTCCAGGATCGGCTGAGTACTGTAATTCCACGATAATTGGAACACATGCTCCGGTTCCCCTTTTTTAGAAGTGTCACCAAGACAGTCCTGCTACATTCAGAGCCTTGAGGTATTCAGGGCAGATATTGTTCACCCCTGGATGCCACCTGAGGAGCTTTTTAACTACCTTCGTGACATCTGCCCCAGTGAGGGGCAGACCCCCCCCTGAACAACCAGACACTTTCTCTTCCACAAAAGGGCGTGTTGGTGGGATTGGGGAGGCCCTCTAAGTATTCCTTCCACCTCTGAACAACATCTCCACTCGAGGTGAGTTGCTCTGCACTTCCACTGTGGTGTAAACAGTGTTTGTGGGGAGCTACTTCCCACTCCTGCCATGGATAGGGACGACTGCCTCCAGTCCCACAATGGTTAGGGTTGTGAGTTTTATTCGAATCTGAACACACTTTTTTTTTTGTAATTACCAAAAGTTTAAGTTTTCTTGCTCCACACAGGAGAAAGGTGCTGATGCAGACTCAGAATGAGGATGTTTCGTTTCCTCAAACAAAGTAAGTACAAGATTGTGCTCTTTTGATGTTCGAGTGTACGAATTTTTTAATTCATTCAAGTTTCATGAGAACATTTGGTTTTTTTATGATAGATTTTTTAATTTTGTCAGCACTTTCATTCTTCAAGAGCTCTTACTGACTTCATATAAACAGCTCTTTGTTTAGAGACTCAAACTCATTGTTGTTTATCAAAAGACGTCTTAGTTATCACATTGCTGATGGACTTTAAAGAGCGGGAAGTTAACAGAACCTGTACAACTAGTCTGAGAGCTGTATTCAATGACAAACTTGGCACTGATCTTGTAGTCACTTATGATGTCGGACATTGTTTGCTCGTTCTGTACATCTATTTTCCCTTTTTTTTTCTTTTAAAATAAGATTTTACTTGAAAAAGGACGGGAAAAACTATCAAACCACGTAGAAGTGTTTCCTCTGTATAAACAAGTTGACTCGCCAGAGTTTTATTGCCCCTCTTTCTTTCTTTTATTGAAAAGAAATTAAAATAAAATTTGCATTTATATTATACTACATTATTTTTGAGAGACAAAAACTCTGTTTAGGGTAGCGGTAGCCCGGTGGTCAGGTGCGAGATTACTGATTGGAGGTCAGGGTTCAGGTATCCCTAATCAACAGGTTGTCACTGGTGTCCCCTCAGTGCAACTAATTGGGTTGTCAAAAGCTGGCCATGTCCCTCACGGTCTATGGCAAGAGAGGCATGAAAAGAACAACTGCTGACATCTGTCAATAGTTGGCGCATTTCTACCCTGTAATGGCCTGGCAGGTCCTCTGCCCTCACCCAGAGTCTTCTTTCTTTTTTCCTATTTCCCGTTCTCGAGAGTCACCTCAGCGAATTATCTGATTCACGCATTTGATTTGGCATGGGTTTTTACATCGGATGCCCTTCCTGTCACAACCCTTTAGCAAGGGACAGAAACACACTGACAGCTTTGCAGCCTACTCTTTACGAAAGTCAGCAATGGTTCTTTTACATGAACCTCTCAACATAGACAGCGAGAGACATGGCCGGCCTTTGATAATCCAGTTAGCTGCACTGGGGGGTACAGTGACAACCCTGTGGGGACTTGAACTCCCAACCTTAGGATCAGCGATCCTGCGCCCTATCCAGTAGACCATCACTGCCCCTCACCCAGAGTCAGCTGAAGGAAACTTTCCTCTTACCATTCCCTAATGAACACTGTCCGAGTCCAAATGATGGAAAACATTTTACATTTTAGTTTGGAAGGAAATAACGGTTCAGAGAAATTGTTCCTCCAAACTGATAAGGACGGTGGATCTACCAATTTTCACCAAGATGATCATTTTCAGATGTTTTGAAAAGCAAGCTGAATCTTCTTCTTCTTTTCCTTTTGGCTGTTCCCTTCAGGGGTCGCCACAGCAAATGATCTGCCTCCATCTCTCCCTATCCTCTGCATCTTCTACTCTTACTCCAACGACCTTCATGTCCGCCTTCACCACATCCATAAATCTTCTCTTTGGTCTTCCTCTGGGCCTTTTGCCTGGTAGTTCCAACCTCAGCATCCTACGACCAATATACTCACTATCCCTCCTCTGTACATGTCCAAACCATCTCAATCTAGCCTCTCTGACTTTGTCTCCAAAACATCTAACATGTGCTGTCCCTCTGATGTACTAATTTCTGATCCTATCCAAAAGCAAGCTGAATGTAATATGTATTTGCATTCTTCAGTGAATTGTATGTTCCTGAGGAGAAGGAAATTTGCGTCAGTCAAGAAGAGATGAAAAATAGTGTCATTTTCTCAGAGGAAGCGGGCAGACCACGGTACATGGATTTTTGTATTCGTGTTGACTATAATGCATAGACAAGTGATTCCAAATCCTCAGCTCCTATAACCATGTTGATTGTTTCTCTGCAGTGTGGCCAGCTGGAGGCACTCACAATTTTCTGGTCCTTTCCATGAGGGTGATCAAATTCTGGCTATTAATGACCTGCTTACAGACAATTTGGAGGAGTTACAAACTTATCTAAAGAGGCTCAGCAAGGACCAGGTAAGAGTGCGGTACAGATTAAGGAGTTATTCTTTTAGATCTCTTCTTACTGGAAAGTGTGTCTACTTGATTTTGCAGGTAAAACTGACCATCCTCAGAAAGCCAGGGTCCCAACCCTTGGGTGGATGCTCCACATTAAAGTGAACGCTACTTTGGTTCTCTGCATCATCCAGCACTTTTATGAGGAATGTAGACACATGAACATGCCGAGATTAGACACCAGGACGCCCTACAGTAAAAGAAGCTATAATGCTCAACAGAATACGTTTAAATGGATTCAAAATAATGTGATTATTTCATTTTTACAATACACTGACTGAAGTTGGTCCTAGACAACTGTCGAGTTGAAACCTTTGCTCGGACACAGAATGATCTGGCATCAGCTCTAAGTGAAATTACACTGTACTTTTCAGCTTTGGGAAAACCAAATTATGAGAACCTCAAGTGCTTTAAGCTGTGAAGATTTTAAATTGCAAGCTTCTATTAAACATTGTTCTTCCTGTTACTTGATTATTTTTCTAACCAATGGACTTAAAATTTTTGGTGATATACTGAAGATCAATATTTTTATCTGCTGTTTACAGTGTGAAGGAATTATACCGGCAGTTAAAACTCATAGCACAAACAAATAATTGGTCCTCATTTCTTATACAAGTCCAATTAAAAAAACCGTTGGTCTAGTTACAATAAACCTGGGCTTATCCAAGCTCTCTGGCCAACTCAGGCTCTCTTTCCAAATCTTTTACTGTACAATATACCAAGACTCAAATATACTTATTAACCAAACATGGTCAGTACAGGAAATTCCAGAGATCTCAGATGTTCCTCTATTGATTTGAACCAAACTCGCAAGGTTAGCAAGTTATTTATTATATGGAATTTTTAGGAATGAACCCTACAAAGAAGAGTCAAAGCAACAATTACACTCCACTTCCATTTGAAATAAGGCTGAGCTCACCGAACCAAAACAATCGAGTCGATGACAACCATTTGTTCTCAGCTTTTGAGATTTGATTCTCTCCCTCTCCCTCCCTCTCTCTCACACTTGATGCAATACTTTAAATCTGGCATTATAAAAAAGGACTGTTGAAATGAAGTCCATCAAGTGCTGGTGGGGCAAAAGCTTGCATATGAGGAAATACCACTCAACAACCAATCAGACCATATGTACTATTGTTGCCATATAACAAAGTCTATTATTTCAAACACCATAAGTGTATGTCCGTAGAGTAGATGCCTCATGGTTAGAGAAGCAAGTTTGAGACCAAAAACCGTAAAGCACAATTAGAACTATCACCTGGCATTTATATCCCTCTGTGCTGCATGACAGAAGTGATCACAACTTCCAAAAAAAATTCTACAGAGGTTAAAGAAAATCCTCTTAAAATTTGGAACTAATAGGGAGGGGGAAAAAAAAAAAAAAAAAAAAAAAAAAAAAAATCCACCACCACCCCTCAACATAACCCCTCTGGCCCTGGCAATCACCAGTGTGGAGGCATAAAAACAAAGTGCTTAGAATTGAGAGTTATATTAAATATTTATTTCAATATATGCATACATTTTAAAAATCAGATTATTCATTAGAGCATTAGGGTATTAGATCAGGAAAACTATTGAAATGTTTGTCCACATGCGAATGGACCTTAAACTTACTGCATTCATTCCTAATTGATTACTGTACTTTCAGTGGTAAAACATTGATATAAAAAAATGAGAAGAATAAGGAGACAGCATCCAAGTAAAACACTAAAAGCAGCGATTTAAAAGGCCATGGTTGGTTATTGTCGTGTACAGAAGTGTTCACTCCTTGGACCCACTGTGAGAGCTTGAGCCTCGGCTTGCCACTCACTGAAGCAGTTGTTCATGGCCTTCCTGCTGCTCCAACTGCCCACATTGACTGTGGGTATGATCTTCAATGGCCGCAGCCACTGCACAAAGCGTTTCAGCTCTACGTAGCTACTGTGTTCGCTGTATGGAATACCTATTATGGAGACACAATCAGATTCAAGCTAGGGTTAGATTAATTTTTTCACACCTTTTAGAAACACCATAAAGTATACAATGTGATTAAAATCACTGAAATAAATAAAAATAATAATAAATAAAAGAAAAACAAACACACAACAACATGGCCCGTAATGCCTTGTTTAGGTAGACAATGTGGATACTGCCTGGAATAAAACCCCCAAGATGAGAGAACATGGAGATGTGAAAATTAAAACCCCAGATTGAAAAGCAGTAGGTAATCATGGCTCTATGACAAAGTGGAGAGCCGCCAGGGCAGCCTCTTTTGAGAACTATGATGTTGGTTTTCCTGTACACTCATATACTTGCTGAGCAAAGTGGCACCACTCCTGTGCACAACTCAATTCCCAGATGAGTTTTTTCCTACAACCACACACAGCAGTAGTCATAAGTGTTTCACACTTCAAGTCACAGCAAATGCTGAATCCTTTTACATAAGTAAATGATGAACATCTTACTCCCTCTTGTGGCAGAATGTAGACGTTATTGATTCAGGTCCACAAAATGAAGACATTGAGTGGCTCATGTTCAGTAAAAACTATCAATACTTGAGTACTCACACACTGTCTACCGATATGGATACCTTCGTACTGTATGTATTCATCAGAATCTCTCGGTTTACATCCATGTAGCCTCTTTGTGCAATCAACAAAATCTGAGAAAACCGCTCAAGCATTAGGACCGATCTAAGGCCAAAAGAGGCCATGGTGCAGTTTTACACATAAAGAGAATTATCCAGGCTCAGAATGTGTCCTGAATTCAGTTCAAGAGTCACGCAACCTCAGCAGAGAGAGCAAGCAATAAAACTGAAATATGAACTCCCATGTTGCTGCTTGAAAAAATCCCACTATTAGTTGCATCCAGGAAGTGACCATAGCACATGGCGAATGGTGTCAGCAGAAGGCGGCATCTATTGGCATGCACTCAATCATGTGGCCACATTCACTTCCTTTAACCAACATGTTAAAATGTCTACACAGCAAGACCCTTTTATGGTTCTCCAGAAAGCATACCAACAGCTGGTCAGTGACCTGCACCCTCATCTGCAAGAGCAGACAGGTTGATGGGTTTATTAATACAACACAGTGTCAATATTTCTGGCAGGACTCTGGGTTCAGCCCACTCCAACACCGACTGTGTACTTTGGCAACATGCCTGGCTGTATGATCACCAGTAAAGAAAAGCTTCATTTCCATACAGCCATATGCATTGGGAACACGACACAATAAACCAAATAAAACACAAATTTGCTTTATTCCTTTCAATAAATTGAAGAGAATATTAGTTTTTAAAAATATATTTAAAATTTTTAAAAAGCAGTGTTTGCCTTCTTTACAAATGCAAACATTCACTCTATAAACTGAAAAGTGTTCTAAGATTTTGTTTTCCTTTCAATCAATGAACTAATATTCAGTTGTACCATTCGGTTCAGAACTGCTGTACACCCGAGTTGCATGGAGTCAACCAACTTCTGGCCTCTGTGACCAGGTTTTCCTGCCCATGATCAGACTACATTCCTCAGTTCTTCTATATTTCTTGGTTTTGCCTCAGAAACTGCATTTTTGATGTCACCCCATAAGTTTTCTATTGGATTAAGGCCCGGGGTCTAGGCCAGTCATTCCATAACGTTAATCTTGTTTGACTGGAACTAAGATGTTGCCTGTTTACTGGTGTGTTTGGGGTCGTTGTGTTCTTGGAACCCCCACTTCAAGGGCATTTTCTCTTCGGTACAAGTCAGCACGACCTCAAAGTATTCAAATTGATCCAGGGTCCCTGCTATGCGATAAATAGGCCCAACACCATAGTATGAGAAACATCCCCATATCATGATGCTTGCACCACCAGGCTTCACAGTCTTCACAGTGCAGAGTGGTTTGAATTCAATGGTTGTCAAAAAAATAAATAAATAAGAAAATTGTCTCCAGCCAACAGCGCCAAAAACGAACAATCTTCCTTTCATCAGTCCACAAAATGTTGCACCATTTCTCTTTAGGCCAGTCAATGTGCTCTTTGGAAAATTGTAACCTCTTCAGCAACCCCCCCCCCCCCCCCCATACAATGGGACCTTGTAGGGGGCTACTTGCTGATAGCATGGCTTTACATAGGCATCATCTAATTGTAACAGGACTCAAGTAACTTTAGACCTTCTTTGATCTTCCTGGAGCTGATTGTTGGCCAAGTCCTTGCCATTTTGAAGATTCTTCAATCCATTTGAATGGAAGTTTTTCGTTTTCTTCCATGTCTCTCAGGTTTTGGTTGCCATTTTAAAGCATTTGGATAATTTTAGCTGAGCGGCCCATCATTTTCTGCACTTTGTTTCCCCTCTTCAGTAAACTTTTTAATCAAACAGTTCCTGTGAACAACCTCCACTTCTGAAACGACCCTTTTTCCTCAGAATTTCATAGAGAAATTTCCTATAAAAAGTGTGAACAACATTTGCAGCCTTCCTTCCATAAATAACAGCACTAATTGGCACCTGTTTTTCAAAGAATGAATGAATGACATCACTAATTGAACTCCACACTGCTATTATTTTGAACACACCCCTTTCAATTAGTGATTCAATAGCACAGAATCAGGTGCAGGTCATGGCTGTTGGGTCATATTCCTCTACTACACTTGCTAGTAAATTTGCAATGTAAACATCTCATTTATAGCAAAAACAGGGATTGATTCAGGTTAGTGATGTCTGACTGATATTTTGACCACAACAACCATGCCAGTACGTACAGGATTTGGGCCCAGAAGACAGACTGTTCAAATAAGTAAGGAATAGAAAAGGCCTGTCAAGATCATCAATAACAGGAAGAACTACAGTCGGTCAGACATGTGTGGGGGTTTCTGGAAGGGTTACAGCAACTGTCCATGTTGCTTTCATTTCTCATCGAGTTAAAACACATCAGATGATTCCATTAGCATTGATCATGCAGGTTGTGGCTGGTGAGAAACTTCCCGATTTGATGAAATCAGAAGGAATCCAAACAAAGCATTTAAAAGAGGAGCAGTGTTCAATTTAGTCAGACTAAAAGAATTACAAATCACATGTTCAGTTTGAGAATAAAGTGACTGTCTACCATTAATAAATACCTCAAAGCCTTCCTATTGTTGTAGATACTTACATCACAGAACAAATGTCTCACTGTCTCGTATTCCATCACAGAACAGACTAAAACGCTTGAATACAAATACAAAAGAGCAGCTACACTGTGGGATGTCAATGTTTGGGATTTCATAGCACAAGTCGTGATGTACAATGTAGCATTAATACATACTTTTAACATCCAAGATCACTTACGCTCCAAAACAACAAAAGCATTCAAATTAAAAAAAAAAAACACAAAACAAAAAAACCCTGCCTCCTGAAATAAAGTAAAAAAGGCTGCTGAAGATTTTAATAATAGACTTCATACCATAAACACTGATATTTTCTGTGACTTGAGGTTGTATGTTGTCCACATCCACTTCCTGTGAGAAGGTCCAGCCTGTGGGCTTGAATGCTACTAGCTGGTCATATGTTCCAGAAAACCGTTTCAAGTACGTTTTTAAATTCTGTAGAGACATTGAGAAAAATGTTAGTACATAAACATGGGGGGCACTGTGAATCCAGAGAGAACACTACAAATCAATATTTTATGCTTTATAGCTTTAAAATACCTAAAAAAATAAATACAGGGATCCCTTGCTACTTCACACTTAAATTCATGCGAGACTTCAGTGCATCGCATTTTTAAAAAAAAAATGTTCATCGAATTAAAAATGTATATATATATGGAAATGGCCCAAAACAAGGCCAATTATGCCAAAAAAAAAAAAAAAAAAAAAAAAAACAACCCACCCCACACACACGTATCAAAACTACTTACATTTTTATCTGAGGTGTGCGAACACGTCAGGAGGTGTGGGTATTTATTTTATTTACATCCTATTTATTATTTTTGAATGTTTACTTGTTATCAGCATTTATAGTGTTGAATATGTATTTATTGATATTATATACACATGTACGTCAGTCAGTGGGGTTGATCCTACTTCGCAGAAATCGGAGGTCGTGGAGGGATCTCGGTCCAAATTAAGAGCAGAAAGTGAGGAATCCCTGTATTGCAAGACAGACTTACGACAAAACCAACATCATTTAAAAGTACCAAATACAGTCGGCCCCCAGCTTACGAAATTAATCCGTTCCAGAGCCCTTTACGTAACGCGGGGATTTCATAAGTAAGTTGCATCTTACATATTAAACGCCTAATTCGTTCCAAGGCTCCAGTCTTTGGACTGGATAAACCCCATAAACCCCTTTAAAAAATGATAAAAGTACATCAATTTTGCATGAAATGTGTTAAAAGTAAAAGAAAATTATTTATTAAACCATTTAAACATTTTATTAACACACCCCTCGTGCTCGCGCTGCGGGCCACGCCCACAAGACGTGAATTCAAAGCGCATTCCCTGCTTGACCATTTACTGAATTAAAACAACTTAAAAAACTAAACTAAGAACTAGGAGTGAAGCTTCCTTCCTTCCTTTTGGGGCGGGATGTTGAGAGACAGCAACTTGTGCATCCTGTGAAATTTTGATTGGCGCGTTTGAATTTCTTTTCGTAAGAGGGGGTTGTTTCGTACCTCAGCAACGGAAACTCAGGAAAATGGTTTTCGTAACCCGGGGATTTCATACATAGGGGTCTTCGTAAGTTGGGGGCCGACTGTATTTTATTTACAATTAACTGCATCTATCCAACAGTTACATTTACCCTCCATGAATACAATGCAATGGCAAATTCAAGCAGAAGTGGCATTTCCTACTCTCAAACACCAAGCGATAAACTACCTCAGTGAAATAGTTACAGCACCATTTCATCAACTGTATAGTCCTGGCACCGTACAGTGCCCTTTTGTCACTGTTAATTCTATAGAACGAACAAAAAAAAAAAAAAAAAAAAATCAATAATAACGTAGCACATTTTCTCTGCAGTATATCAGGGACATGACAGCATTAAAAGAAAAATCCTGTTAAAATCCAGTCGAGTCAACACTTGCATCAGCATTAATATGACTCACAGCAGCGTTCAAATCTAGAGCCCGGCTCTTCTTTAATAATCTCATACAGCGTGCAAGTGATATTTATAAAATGTCAGGATGTACCCATGAAAGGTTGCCGTGCTATTCATTTCTAATTACAATCAGTTCGATCTTGGCACACATTTTAACTGTTTTTGTTTTTAATTTGCTCTACAATCATTACAGAATACATAGAAACTTGTCAGGCTATGAAAATCCAGACTGACAAGAACCCACCTTGAAATTGAGCTGCATCATGGGGAGAACATGGACCTGAGCTGCCTTCATGTCTGTGGTAACACACTGGTTGATGTGCTCAGACTCTAAACAGCACATGGTTTTATAACGATCTTTGCTCATGAAGACCTTAGAACCCAGTACTTCAGAAACAGCTAACAGGGGTGAGAAGAAAACCAGAAACACAAAGTTTAACTCAATCTTATCTTGCCTGCTCATTAGGAATGTATAGGGTTAGAGAAACCATAAGTTAAAATTCTTGACGAGTATGCAAAGCTGTTTTGCAACAATGGCAATTGTTAAAAAGTACTATAGAAATAAAACTGAATTTAAATCTTACGTTTACTTTCAGAAGTTTAAGTTTAGTGATCACAGCAGGACATGATAAAAGGCAGCGCTCCCAACAAGCAATCAAAATAAGCATGAATAGACTGGGGGGGTAAATTTTGCTGAAGCCAAGATGACCTCAGGAGAGAGTTGTCTTTGACATTTCCCTTTAATCCCTCCGTTATATGGCCACATCAGTTAGTCAGAGATACTGCGTTCTCCAAAGAGGATACATTTCTTTTCTGACAACCACTGATTATGTATGAATGCAAAGGTTGGGTATTAGAACAGCAAGCATCACTCACCCAAGAAGACCTTCTCCTTTCCAACAGAGTAGGTGCCACACACTATCAGTGTACGAGGGTTGAGTGTGACCTGCTCGAAGGCTGTGTTAGCAGCAAAGGTGATCACTTCCTGCTGGCTTGGAAATACATATTCCGGACTACAGTACCTATTAAAAAAAAAAAAAAAAAAAAAAAAAAAAAAAAAAATTATTTTCAAGGAGAACTGCAATTCAGCTGGCCTACTTGTGACCATAAAGCAGTAGGTCGACATGTGGCTTATACTGTAGTTGAACAGTTGCACCAACATTGGATCAGTATCAAGTTTAGGCGATGAACAAGTGTTGCTCAGATTTTATTGGCATCACATCAACAATGGGATTTTTGCATCCATACTAATGAAGACTTGTGACATTCAAAACGCAGCAGTGGTATCTGGCTCATTCCACCACTGAATATCCTAGACTCAAAGAACTCACGTGGTGTCCAGATAAACTGTCTGTATCCTGATGCTCTGCAACTCCGGGTAATGCTCCATGGACGGATGTGCTCGAAAGTCGCCAGTGTGGAGCACAGTCTGACCATCTGGCAGCATAAATAGCAACATGGCAGACCCTGGACAACTGGACAAAAAAAAAAAAAAAAAATTACTGACAACCTGGACAACTCTTATGGAGGAACAGTCAAAGGGATTTCAAAGAAAGTGAAGGAAAGAAAAGCAATTAAACTCACTGATTGGCATCTAATAAGGTAACCTTTACACCGTCGACTACACATTCTTCATTCATGGGGAGAATATGGATATACTGCTCATCCACATGCAGTTTACTCTTCAACAGGTTGCCTGTTATCTACCGAAGACAAATCCAGCGTCAATCCACTCATGCATGACACTTTGGAGACAAAATGCCACTAAGCAGCTCATTATTACTCAAGTGAATAATGAGAAAAGAAGCAATGATAAATGACTGAACCACAATTACTAAGCCAGAAGAGCTCTATCGACTTTCAATTAATCTTTTGCTTTTTCAGCTGTCCTTAAAGGAAAGGATCTCAGCAAAACAAAGTGTGAATCCTTTGAAGAATATTGCTCACATCTGTAAAAATGAGTATACACATTGTTACTTGTGGCCAGACTTCATTTATTTATACTTTGACAGATATGCTTACTTTATTGCAAAAGATAGGAAATGTTGAGGTTTTCTTCAGCCCTCCATAGTGATCAGAATGGAAATGTGTGAGGAAGTAGGCTGTAATTCCTTGGATAATCCCATACTGAAACGCATCCACAGCAAAGCTCGTACCTAAACAATAAGAAGCAAACTCAAATCAGTGGCAACAGATTACATAAACGTGTATTATAGCTCATAACTAAAACATACATACATATCTTTATTGACCCATTACAGTGCTATAAGCAAGCGACCATAAAAGAGGAGTTAAACTCCAACATAAAATAGAGCATACATAGTTTTACATACCTAAACCATAAAAAATAGAAATAATGCATTAGAGTTACGAAATAAAGTAACAATTCCTTCATACATGAATGCTATTGTGCATTCAAATGACTGAGCAATATACTACAGTATAAGGGTAGATGCTTGTCCGATATGCAATGTAATATGATGTTCAGATGTGCGCGGCTTTAGGGGATGCTATGTTTTACATTAACGTTGAATAGTCATTAAGGCACACTCTACCAAACTGGGTCACCTTGACCTATTTTTCAAGGTCACAGTGGTCATTCCATGAAAAATGTTATTAACACTCTAGAAGCTGAAGCAAACTACACAGGAATGCACCTAATGTTCAGCGATAAAAAAAAGCACATCTCGTTTTATTCAGAAGTTACTGTTTACTGCCATCATCATGGCTTTTTGGAATAGACACATCCACATCCTTGTCCAATTCTCTCTCTCTCTCTCTCTCTCTCAAAAAGCACTCTTTACAAACTGACTAATGTACTCTAATTTTAACAGATTGCAACTGCAAAACTGTAAGTCAAAACCTAATGACTTAAAAAATTATACATTACATAAAAATTGTTTACAGTGTCATTTTCATTTAAATGGCGGGTGTGTTCCCAACACCTGATTTACCCAATTTGCCAGCTCTACCAAAATTGAAATGGCTACCACGCCACAGGAAAAACGCTAAAATGTGCAGGACAGGGGTCATGACGAGGGTTGGCAAACTCTTGCTTAAAAAGGTCTAACAGTGATTCAGCCAAGATGCAACATTTTTATATTATATTATATATATATATATATATATATATATATATATATATATATATATATATATATATATATATATATATATATATATATATACACACCCCCACACACACACACACACACACAGTATAGATTATATATAAAAATGCAGCCGTGAGGGGGGGGCACAAACAAGTGCCCACCCTCACACTGGTCCCAAGCACGGATAAATGCGGAGGGTTGCGACAGGAAGGGCACCTGGCGTAAAACTTTTGCCAGAATACAAAATGCAAACCGTAAAGACAAATTTCACACCGGATCGGTCGAGGCCCGGGTTAACAACGACCACCATCAGTGCTGTTAACCAACAGGGTGCTGGTGGAAATTGGACTACTGTTGGTCGAAGGAGGAGAGGTGGGAGTCGTGTCCGTAGACAGAGAGAGAAGAGGAAAAGCATGAGTTTAGGACTGAGAGTAGGGACTTTGAATGTTGCAACTATGACCGAAAAAGGTAGAGAGCTGGCTGACATGATGCAGAGGAGGAAGGTGAACATACTGTGTGTTCAGGAGACCAGATGGAAAGGTAGCAAGGCTAGAAGCTTAGGAGCAGGGATTAAGCTGTTTTTTCACGGTGTGGATGGGAAGAGAAATGGAGTCATCTTGAAGGAGGGGTTGGTCAGGAATGTTCAGAGGGATAAAGTTGATGAGCCATACGATGACGTTATGAGAAAGAATAGTGGAAGCTAGACTAAGGGCAGAGGTCAGCATTTGTGAACAACAGTTTGGTTTCATGCCAAGAAAGAGCACCACAGATGCAGTGTTTGCTTTGAGGAGGTTAATAGAGAAGTACAGAGAAGATCAGAAGGAGCTGCCTTTGTGGATCTGGTGAAAGCATATGACAGAGTGACAAGAGAGGAACTGTGGTATTGCATGAGGAAGTCTGGAGTGGTAGAGAAGCATGTTAGAGTGGTGCAGGACATGTATGAGAGATGTAAGACAGTGGGTCTTACAGTGTCAGACAGTGAGGTGTGCTGTCAGTGTGACAGAAGAGTTCAAGGTTCTTGTTTGCTATGGTGATGGACAGGCTGACAGACAAGGTTAGACAAGACTCTCCATGGACTATGATGTTTGCAAATGACATTGTGATCTGTAGTGAGAGCAGAGAACAAGTGCAGGAAAATCTAGAGCGGTGGAGGTACAGTATGCCCTGGAAAGGAGGGGAATGAAGGTTAGCCGCAGTAAAACAGAATACGTGTGTGAACGACAAGGACCCAAGAGGAACGATGAGATTATAGGGAGTAGAGATAAGGAAGGTGGAGGAGTTTAAGTACTTAGGCTCAACAATACAGAGCAACGGAGAGTGTGGAAAAGAGGTGAAGAAGTGTGTGCAGGCAGGTTAGAATGGTTGGAGAAAAGTGTCCGGTATGAGGTGTGATAGGAGGGTATCGGCAAGAATGAAAGGAAAGGTGTACAAGACGGTGATGAGGCCAGCGATGTTGTATGGTTTAGAAACAGTGGCCCTGCGGAAAACACAGGAGGCAGAGCTGGAAGTAGCAGAGATGAAAGTGTTGAGGTTTTCTTTGGGAGTAACGAGGATGGATAGGATCAGAAATGAGCACATCAGAGGGACAGCACATGTAAGAGGTTTTGGAGACAAAGTCAGAGAGGCTAGATTGAGATGGTTTGGACATGTACAAAGGAGGGACAGTTAGTATATTGGTAGTAGGATGCTGAGGTTGGAACTACCAGGCAGAAGGTCGAGGGGAAGACCAAAGAGAAGATTTATGGATGTGGTGAAGGAGGACATGAAGGTAGTCGAAGTAAGAGTAGAAGATACAGAAGATAGAGTGAGATGGAGGCGGATGGTTTTGCTGTGGCGACCCCTGAAGGAAAAAGCCAAAAGGAAACGAAGATGATGATTATTTATATATATATACACACACGTGTGTATGTGTATATATATATCTATAAACTTAACATGTTTCAGTACCTGAATGTTTAAGACATAAAATAAGCAAGCTGTTAAAACATGAACATGCTATAGAACTGTTCCTCAGCAGATTTTCAACATCCATAACTTGGGCTGATAGACGTTTTCCTCATATGAGGAAAGTGTAACAATAAGCTTCATATTAATGCTGGGCAAAATGACAAAAGGCAGATGAAACAAGGGCAACCATCAAACTGGCAAAAGGTGTCATGGATGCCCAAAACTCACTGAAGCGTGTGGTGAGCAATAGTTGATATTAGGTATGTGCACAACTCAACATGCTAGTGGTAAACTTCTTGTGTGGGAGGGGATTAAAAATAAATTAATTTTTTAAAAATTCCACTAAATGTAGGTCTTTAAAACTTTTAATGAAATTTTCATTAACACCCCCCCCAATCATAGAGGAATACAGTAATCCAAAATTTATATCAATCCTCTAATACCTTCAACTGTTAAGGCTTTCTATGATAGACAGGACACTGTGCATGAATCTGCCTGTACAACTAGAACAGTCAGGTGGTGTTAATGTTATGGATAATCAGTGTATGCATTTCCTCATAAGCCGTGAGCAAAATGATTACATTAAAAGAAATCTTAAAGAGACTTTATTTTTAAAACAAATACTGCAAAGGAGAAATAAAACTCTAAAAACTTGTCTAATTTATAGATTTTAAAGAAAAACTACTTAGCATGTGTTTTTTTTTTTTTTACAATTTCAAAAGTTTTCTATTTTAAGGTCAGTTTCAAATAAAAACACAATGTCCTAGTTGTTCATGTACTCATAACTTCATGGCACTCTAATAATACAAAATATTTTTTTTACCCCCAAAAGAAAATAAGTTATAAAATATTACCAGGGATTTTCTTGTAGAACGGGCATCGCCTGGACTCTTCTCCATCTGTCGCTTTTGTTCCATTCCATCGTTTCCTCCCCCATGCCCTTGTGCCTCGGTTGCCTTCTGTTTGCGTAGGCTGAGCAGTTCCTTCTTCCCTCACAGTGGTCACTTCAGACATGGTCATGTTCTTCCTCCGTCTATTCGGCCACACTGCAGCTCCTGGGCTCTTTCCCGAAGCAGAGCCCACCTGCAGACTCTCTTTCACGTTTGCACCAACTTCTTCACTCTTTTCTTTCAGAGGCTTTAGTCCAAAAAAGACTCCAATATCAGTCTGCTTTAGTCCAGAACTTGATTTGGTCTGGGGTTTTTTCGGTGTTATAGAAGAAGTTTGATTCCTAGTGGCCATGATTGTTTGAGTAGAAGACATTTGCAGATTCAAAGAATTAGACCCTGCATTAATACAAGAAGAATTAATGTTGTTGATGTGTGTAAAATCTGATACGCATTCACGGAGATGTTCCAGGACCTGACACTGAGGAGATGATAGCTGAGGGTTAGCTCCCCTATCCTTTATTGCATGTAGGCCTTCTGAATTTGACTGATGAGGCCTATCAGAAGTGCTGACCAAACTATAATCATGTGACTCAAATGACTCTAATTGGTCACAGGTGTACAGGGACTCCTTAATGAATGTATCTGTCTCGGTTTCATACTGATCCAAACCGTCAGCAAACAGGTCATCATCACTGAACATTGGTGGATCAGACCTATCATCCTCATTCAATCCCTCTAATGCAGTAGAATGAAACAGTTCTTTCTTGATCTGCTTTCCTTCTGTGTCAGCAGGACACTCAGACAGAGGAGAGTAGGAGATATAATTCTCATCATCTAAAGTGCACGGGTCATCTTTTACATCAGTCTGAACATCCTGGCTTATATTTTCTGCTTTCATTGGGGTTGACTTCCTAATTTTAGCTTCCTGGGATAAGGTGGGAGATCTAGGTCCTATGGTAGAAGGAGACCAGCCTTTCTTTTTCTTAATGTCCTCAAGCCTTGGTGACCGCAAGAGCAGCAAGGCATTAGAACAGATAGGTGTCTGAGATTCTATGGATCCAGAATCAGTAAGAGAACTCTGACTAGATGAGGCAGACGAGTTGAGAGCACTTCCCATAAGGTTACCTTTACTATAAATAACGGTCTCCTGCTCCACATGGAATGCAGGCATGTGGCCCAATGATGAAGATGTAGACTCCGTGACATTCAATGCTCGACTGTGAGCTAAAAGAGCATGGCTGTACCTCTTGTAGTGATTTGGAATGGAGGAAGAGCAATGCAGACCATCTGGGCATTCTGTGGGGTTTTTTTTAAAGATAAAAATGTAAAATAATACAATTAATATAATTCCCAGAAACAGGCAGTACATTTGTGCAGCAAGATGACAAGAAGCAAGCTTTCCGAATATAATGAATATAATAAATGTTTAGGCACTGCCTTAAAGTGAAGCTCCAAAAATGTTTTCACTTATTTTCGGTAAATGAATATTCATAATATAACTTACTGTCTTTTGAATGATATTCAAAAGCATATTCCTTCTCAAGAAGAAAAACCAGTTACAAAACTACACATTGCCAATAGAGGGTGGGAATATATATATATATATATTTTTTTTTTATTGCCATATTCTCCGACATTTTGAAGACAAAGTCAGAGAGGCTAGATTGAGATGGTTTGGACATGTACAGAGGAGGGATAGTGAGTATATTGGTAGTAGGATGCTGAGGTTGGAACTACCAGGCAGAAGGCCTAGAGGAAGACCAAAGAGAAGATTCATGGATGTGGTGAAGGAGGGCATGAAGGTAGTTGTGTAAGAGAAGAAGATGCAAAGGACAGGGTGAGATGGAGGCAGAGGATTCTCTGTGGCGACCCCTGAAGGGAAAAGCCGAAAGGAAAAGAAGATTCTCCATTTACTGGGTTACTTATGTGGCCATGTGAGCACAAAAGTGACAAAATCAAGCTAATGGCTTCATTGCGTTTTCATAAACATGAAGCTTTGCAGTAGTAAGGTGTGCCTTAAGAATTTTTTTTTTTTTTTTTTTTTTTTTACAGAAAAAAGAAAATTAAAAAATATTTAAGGAAGAGGGCCAAAAACAGTCCAAAAGTGGTTTACACTACAGGAAATGGCCCAGAAGCAGGATCCAACAACTATATTTTACCACTGACTCCTAAAGCTGTTCTCAGAGTCCAGCTCATGCCCAAATTATACTGTTTTTCCTCGTTCAGAAAAATGTGTAAAACTGCTATCTTGTATCTTATGTCACAGTGCTTAACTGTTGATTTTCTGTCTTGTGTATCATTCATTTGTTCATCTTCTGAACCACTTAATCCTAATTACGGTCACGGGGAGGCTGGCGCCCATCTTAGTCGACTCTGGGCGAGGGCAGAGTACACCCTGAACAGCTCACCAGGCCATCACAGGGCAGAAACATGCTGATAGCTATGGAGCCTACTCATGAAGAAAGTCAGCAATTGTTCTTTTACAGCCTCTCACCATAGGCAGTGACTGGCCTTTGATAACCCAGTTAGCTGCAACCTGAGGATCGATTATCCAGCAACTTACCAACATGCCACCACTGCTTTTTTTTTCCATTAAAACAACTTTCTTGGTCTTATCTCAGTGTAGCATTATTCATATACTGTATAAGTACTGTATATGGTGACACGTTGGCGTAATATTTAGCACGTCCGACTAACAGCCTGAAGGTCCTGGCTCAGTGAGGGCATTTCCGTATGGATGTGTGTATTTCCTCCAATTACCATCAACAGTCTAAAGTCATGCATAAGGTAACTGGCTGTTCCAAAAGCCACTTGGTGCAAGGGTGGTTGTGCATGTGTTTGGTCCTGCAATGAACTGGCGAACCATTCAAGGTGGAGATAGGCTTTCCTCAATCATAGTCGGGATTAAGCAGTGGATAGGATCAGAAATGAGTACATCAGAGGGACCGCCCATGAAAGATGTTTTGGAGACAAAGTCAGAGAGGCTAGATTGAGATGGTTTGGACATGTACAGAGGAGGGATAGTGAGTATATTGGCAGTAGGATGCTGAGGTTGGAACTACCAGGCAGAAGGCCTGGAGGAAGACCAAAGAAGAGATTTATGGATGTGGTGAAGGAAGACATGAAGGTCGTTAGAGTAAGAGAAGAAGATGCAGAGGACAGGGTGAGATGGAGGCGGATGATTTGCTGTGGCGACCCCTGAAGGGAACAGCCGAAAGGAAAAGAAGAAGAAGAAGTCGGATTAAGCAGTTCAAGGGATAAATTAAGGGATATAATTTATAATTACAATAATAATAAATTAATATTAATAATAAATTAAGAAATATAAGACAAATTACAGGCGCTCCCCGACTTGCGTTTTTAATTGGTTCCGGACGACCGGACGCAAGTTGAAAGTGAACGTAAGTTGTTACAGTGACATATGACGTATGAGGCTCATACTGTACTATACATCCATAAATACCATTACCGTATCTCATAAAACACCCCGAAATCAATTATTATAAACATAACATTGTAAAATAATATCAACATTAATTTCAAATAAGTCAATTTACATGAAGCTTAAAACAGCCAATCAATGTATATTATGTAATATGTGAGGCGCTCAAAACCGAAAGTAGTGTACTTGCGAAAGTAGTGTACTTGCTGTGGGTTATACAGACTTCCAGTCTTTCAAGTGAGCAAGGGCACCGTTGAACTCGTTTAGAACTCAGCCTGCACTGATGTGAATCACCAGCAAAGCGGCAGAGTTAATTCATCTCTGTGTATGAGACTTGCACCCATGCTGGTAGGCTTATGTTTCTGACCAACCATATTTGCTTAGGGTTACAAAAGTCCGCAAAACAGTGTAAACACAAAGAACACAGAGACGACATCTTAACACAAGGGTAACACGCTATATAGTGGAGGTATATATAAATAACTGAACTGGGAAGAAGGAGGGGCACGTTCAGTCTGTCATTTGTAAACAATTGACACAGCGTCATTTCGTTGAGAGAAAAAAAAAAAAAGTAAAATCGAAAAAACGTAAAACGAATGAACATAAGTTGGGGTGCGTCTGTATATACTCTCAATTTACAGACCACTAAAACCTAATGTTAGCAAAGCTGTGTCACAGGAAGAAGGTCCTGGGTTCGATTCCCAATCTCAGACATTTTCCTTGCTTGTGTGGGTTTCTGTTAACAGCTCACAGACATTAGGCTAACTGTTCCCAATTGCCCCTAGGTGTGAGTGTGAATGATTGTGTGTGTTGGCCTGCAATGGTCTGGCGAGCTGTTCAGGTTGTTGTCCTGCCTTCGCCCAATGTCGGCTGAGACAGGCCTGCCCACAACCCTAGTACGATTAAGTGGTTGAGCGAATGATTGAATGAATGGCTCGTATTGTTGAGTTTTTAAAGGCTATCTCCTAGAATAAAACCATACCTCTACTTGTGTCTCCAGGATTCTCCAGGCATTCAGCAACATGCCACTGTGTGGTTTGAACGACCAAAATGGAAAATGGCATTTGACAGACAGGACAGAAGCCCTTGGATTTAGTCTGCTGTTCTGATGAACCATCATGCATTTCGGCTGGCCGTGAATCAGCTGGTTGGGGGGATCTGGTTGGTGGTCCATCTTCCTTTAACACTTGAGGAGATTCCTTCTCTGTACACAGTTTATTCGGTGTCTTGGGTATCTCAGTGCTCAATCTACTCCTTCTGCAGGTTCTCTCTGACGGTTTCCTTTCCAACTTCTGTCGCTTTGGTGCATCTTGCCCAGATTTCGAAGTTTTCCCTCGTCTTTTAGTCTTCTTCAGAGATTTATATTCCCAAATGTCACTTTCGGAATTGCTCTGGGACATCAGTATCAGAGTATACTAGTATTGTATATATTACTGATCACTGCTACACACAGCACCGAAAGCACATGTACAATATATATTTTTAAATGGTTCTTAATTCTCGTTCAAACCATGACATGTCTGAAATAACGTTCTTAAACAACCGAATCAAAACCATTCACCTTTAGACATGTTCAGCTCGTCCCTATTTACCGCCAGTGCAGAAAGAGAAACAATCTGCGTTCACAATCCGCACATTCAATTAATATTTAATTGACATTCTGGCAGAATTAGTAGTGATCATCAGTAAACTCAGTCTAGAAAATCTTATATTATAATCAATGACAACTAATCGCAAAAAGCGTTATGACACAACGTTAATAAAATTGTTGTGTGTGAAATGTGGTGATCTGGATGCAGTGCGATGATAAATGTTTACTTCCGGTGCTGCTGTAGGAAACATGGCGGCACACAGCAGTCTGACGGCTCTGTTTCCTATTCAGAGTCGGTTAGAAAGCTCTCTGGAAAACACAGACACCCAGGAAGAAAAACAAAATCTGGTATATCATTATTTACAGAAGTTGGACGAAAACGAAGATTTGAAGATTCCCGATTTTGCTGAAGGTAAGATTGTGTATGAAGTTGGCTATGAGTATTCAGTTAACTTGATCAGCTAGTTAAGTTTGTTTTGGGTGGAGCTTTGCTTTAGAGTTAATATCAGAGCTTATGTATATATTCTCTTTACGAATTTACAAGACCATCCCTCACTATATATATATATATATATATATATATATATATATATATATATATATATATACTAACACAGACGCACACACAATATGAGTCAAGTTTGAACACAATTACTTGTGTATCAAAGCTTTTTTACTGGCATTTACAGTGTTACTTAAGAACACTGATACTGTAACATAACTTACACAAAATGTCCTAAATTTATTCAAATGTAATTCATTTTTTACTGGGTTTAAATTAGTGGAATAACATCAGAGACGTTTGATATTGCCCAAGTTCCTGATTTCCCAGATTTCAGGTTAAATTTACATTTATTGACATTTGCAGCAGTTGGACGCTGTTGTCCTGAGCAGCTCACAGTTATCATTTTTATACAACTGAGAAATTGAGGGGTAATGGCCGAGCTCAAGGGCCCAAATAGGGTTGATTGACCCCCTGAACGTCAGATCAGAAACCCATTGCTTTAACCACTAAGCCACCACTGCTTAAGGTTAAATGAGTGTCCCATTACATTCTCGTGACCACTTTGACTGTAGAAGGTTTTTCAGCATTATGGAAATGGTGAATTGTAGCACAATTTGAGGGGAAGGGGAGAAACAAGCCTGATGAGAGAACAATTGTTTATTACAGCTGCTGTAACATACAGTACCAAGCAAAGGTCATGACAACTGAAGTAGGTGTATTAAAGGTTTTCACTGTGTGTGTGTGTGTGTGTGTCTTCTTCTTCTTCTTTTCCTTTCGGCTGTTCCCTTCAGGGGTCGCCACAGCAAATGATCTGCCTCCATCTCTCCCTATCCTCTGCATCTTCTACTCTTACTCTAACGACCTTCATGTCCGCCTTCACTGCATCCATAAATCTTCTCTTTGGTCTTCCTCTGGGCCTTTTGCCTGGTAGTTCCAACCTCAGCATCCTACGACCAATATACTCACTATCCCTCCTCTGTACATGTCCAAACCATCTCAATCTAGCCTCTCTGACTTTGTCTCCAAAACATCTAACATGTGCTGTCCCTCTGATGTACTCATTTCTGATCCTATCCATCCTCGTTACTCCCAAAGAGAACCTCAACATTTTCATCTCTGCTACCTCCAACTCTGACTCCTGTCTTTTCCCCAGGGCCACTGTCTCTAAACCATACAACATTGCTGGCCTCATCACCGTCTTGTACACTTTTCCCTTCATTCTTGCCGATACTCTCCTATCACACATCACACCGGACACTTTTCTCCATCCATTCCAACCTGCCTGCACGCGCTTCTTCACCTCTTTTCCACACTCTCCATTGCTCTGGATTGTTGAGCCTAAGTACTTAAAATCCTTCACCTTCTTTATCTCTGCCCCCTGTAACCTCAAAGTTCCTCTTGGGTCCTTGTCGTTCACACACATGTATTCTGTCTTACTAAGACTAACCTTCAATCCCCTCCTTTCCAGGGCATACCTCCACCTCTCTAGATTTTCCTGCACTTGTTTTCTGCTCTAACTACAGATCACTATGTCATCTGCAAACATCATAGTCCATGGAGATTCTTGTCTAACCTCATCTGTTAGCCTGTCCATCACCATAGCAAACAAGAAGGGGCTGAGAGCTGACCCTTGATGCAGTCCCACCTCCACCTTGAACTCTTCTGTCACACCGACAGCACACCTCACCACTGTCTTACATCTATCATACATGTCCTGCACCACTCTAACATACTTCTCTGCCACTCCAGACTTCCTCATACAATACCACAGTTCTTCTCTCAGCACCCTGTCATATGCTTTCTCCAGATCCACAAAGGCACAATGCAGCTCCCTCTGACCTTCTCTGTACTTCTCTATTAACATCCTCAAAGCAAACACTGCATCTGTGGTGCTCTTTCTTGGCATGAAACCAAACTGTTGTTCACAAATGCTGACCAACTTAAGTTCATTCATTTTATGTTTTTTCATTTTACTGTTCTTTTTTTCCAAAAAAAAGTAATGTCCATTGTTTACAAACGACAGACTGACTGTGCCCTCCTTCTTCCCAGTTCAGTTTTATTATATATATATATATATATATATATATATATATATTCATACATATAAATAATCAGTTATATAGCGTGTTACCCTTGTGTTAAGTGGTCGTCTCTGTGATCTGTGTGTTTACACTGTTTTGCAGACTTTTGTAAGCCGAAGCAAATATGGTTGGTTAGAAGCGTAAGCCTACTAGCATGGGTATAAGTCTCATACACAGAGATGAATTAACTATCTGCTAGGATCAGCGCAATCTACCATGCATACTCAGTTAAGCAAAGAGAGTAAAGATTGAAAAGAAAGATAACTCTCAGCTCTGCTGGTGATTCACATCAGTGCGCAGGCTGAGTTCTAAACAAGTACAGTATTCAACCTATTCTAGCCTTGCTCACTTGAAAGACATCTCAAGCACAAACAAGTGCACTACTTTCGGTGTTTAGCGCCTCACATATTGTAGGTGTTGATTGGCTGTTTTAAGCTTCATGTAATGTGACTCGGCTCAGCTTCATGTAAAGTGACCAACCGTCAACCATCTGAACCATTTACAAGCAGAAAGATCACATCATAGAGAATGTTAAAGGTTATATTTGATACTGTATTTGATATTTGATGGGATTTTGGCCCATGCTTCTCTGCAGAATAGTTTAAGATCAACCAGATTGGATGGTGTTTGGACATGAACAGCCTTTTTAAGGTCATGCCACAGCATCTCAATAGGGTTCAGGTCGGGACTTTCACCAGGCCACTCCAAAACCCTCATTTTGTTTGTTTTTAGCCATTCAGAATTGGACTTGCTGGAATGCTTCGGATCATTGTCGTGCTGCAGAACTTGGGTGCTCTTTAGCTTGAGGTCTCGAACTGGTGGACAAAAATTCTTTGCCAGGATTTATTGGTTATGAGCTGAATTCATGGTTCCATCAATCATGACAAGTCGCCCAGATCATCACGCTTCCACCACCATGTTTCACTGTTGGCAGAATGTTCTGTTTATCAAATGCAGTGTTGCTTTTGCAGAAGATGCATTTCTCCCAAAAAGTTCAACTTTAGTTTCATCAGTCCAGAGGATATTTTCCTAAAAGCTTTGGGGATGATCAAGATGATTCTTGGCAAAAGTGAGTCGTGCTTTGATATTCTTTTTTGTCAATAGTGGTTTTCGCCTTGGAACTCTTCCATGGATGCCATTTTTACTTGCCGTCTTTCTGACGGTGGAGTCATGAACATTAACATTAACTGAGGCAAGTGAGGCTTGTAGTTGTTGAGAAGGATTTTTTTTGGATCCTTTGTGAATTTTCCACTTGGTCTGTGCTGTGCTCTTGGAGTAATTTTGGTACGTCGACCATTCCTCGGAAGGGTCACCACTGTGCTATGCCTACTCCATTTATGTATAATGGCTCTGACAGTGGTCCGTTGGAGTAGTAAAGATTTACCAATGACTTTGTATCCTTTTCCCAGACTGAGACATCTCTATAATCTTCTTTCTTGTTTGCTCTTGAACCTTACTGGATCACGGCATGATGATATGTGTTCAGTATGGCCGACCTCACCTTATCAGACAGGTTTTATGTTAGGGATCTCCTGATTGGAAATGTCTGACAGCAATCAGGCCTGGGTGTGGCCATGAAATTGAACTCCGTTTTCCCCAATAATAGGATAAATCACAATTACCTCACCTTTTAACAAGGGGGCAATTACTTTTTCACGGAGGTTCATGTAGGTTTGGATAGGATTTTTATCTTAACAAATAAAATCACAACGGGAAAACTGCAATTTTTTTTTTTTTTTCAATACCCGGGTGATCTTTGTGTCATGTTTCAATTTATTTGATGATCTGAAAAATTTCAGCGTGATGAAGGTGCAAAAAAGTAAAAAAATCAGGAAGGGGCAAAAACTTTGGCACAGAACTGTATATATACAAGGATCCCTCGCAACTTTGTGCTTCAATTCATGCAGCTCCCGTGCATCGTGGATTTTTTTAAAAATATTCATCAAATTTAAAAATTAAGAAATTAAGGAAGAATAGGGTAAAACGTTAAGGAAAATAACACAAGAACAAGGCCAATTGTGCAAAAAAAAAAAAAACCCTAAACAAACAAAAAAAACCAACCCAAAACCTCCAATCAAAACTAGTTACATTTTTGTGAGGTGCGCATCTGAGTGCGTGCACGCGTCTAAATGTGTGTGTATTTATATTTTATTTACATCATATGCATTATTCGTGAATGTTTAATTGTTATTATAAGCATTGATAGCGTTGAATATGTATTTATTGATATATACGTACATGTATGTGTATATAATGTCAGTGGGAGGGTTGGGGGGTTGATCCTACTTTCGCAGAATTTGGTGGTCGTGGGGGATCTCAGTCCCAATAAACCACGGAAAGTAAGGGATGTGTGTGTGTGTGTGTGTGTGTGTGTGTGTGTGTGTGTGTACCGTATTCAACGTAATAAGCCCCCCCATGTTTTTTTATCTTGCGTCTAATAACCGCCCATGTGTATTGGGAGCAAAATTGTAGATAAAACTTACCAATTTTATTCGATCAGTCTCTGAAACCGTAAAATGAGGCGTTCACTGCCTGTAAAAGTGAGTTTACACAGTATTTCGATACCTTCTGCCACTGGGGAATGTCTATAATGTTCATCAGTAACAACACATTTGATTGTTCCGCCGTGCTTTAAAAAATAGGAAAATATTTTGCTGTGTTCTCTTGGTAAATGTCCAACAACCAATGAACCATTAGAAACTGTTACAGCAAAACTATGGGATGCTCTGAATGAATGGAGCGATGAGCCAGATATGAACTTATCAGAAAGTGATGACGAGTATTTTTCACCTGATTCTCCTGCTCACTAACTTCATAAATTTAAAGAGGTTCCTAGCCATGTGCTTTTGTTTATGTTTCTGTTGATTGGTTCAACTTGCCATGTGGTAAAGTTGACATTCTTGATTGGCTCATTTTTTTTTCAAGGAAATGTCTTTTTTTTCTGTTTATTTTCAGCTTTTCATGCAAGTAGTTTGGTTGACACAGGAAAATGAACAATACAAATACCAATAAAACTCTCTTTTATTGTTCTGTTATCATTCATGTTTTCCACCTCGATGGTAATAAGCACTTACAATTCCACTCAGCTGATAACATTTTAACAAGCGCCCACCCATTCCAATTTTTTAAGCGCCCTGGGCGCTTATTACGTCGCATACGGTATGTATGTGCTTATATATATATATATATATATATATATATATATATATATATATATATATATATATATATATAATATGTACTGGTCCTTCTCAAAAAATTAGCATATTGTGATAAAGTTCATTATTTTCTGTAATGTACTGAAAAAATTAAACTTTGATATATTTTAGATTCATTGCACACCAACTGAAATATTTCAGGTCATTTATTGTTTTAATACTGATGATTTTGGCATACAGCTCATGATATATGCTAATTTTTTTGAGAAGGACTAGTGTGTGTGTGTGTGTGTGTGTGTGTGTATGTATATGTATATATATATATATATATATATATATAATAGTGTGTGTGTGTGTGTGTGTGTGTATCTGTATACGTGTGTGTGTGTGTGTGTATCTGTATACTTGTGTGTGTGTGTGTGTGTATATGTACAGTGGGGCCAATAAGTATTGGGCAATGTAAAAATGTGCAAGTTCACCCATTTAAAAAGATGAGAGAGATTTGTAATTTTCACCATAGGTACACATCAAGCTTGAGAGACAGAATGTAAAAAAAAATCCAGGAAATCACACTGTATGATTTTTATACAATTTATTTGTGAAAATGGGAGGCCAATAAGTATTGGGCAGCGAGAAAACAAACATTATTTCGTCCCCCACTCGTTAACAGTATGAATGACACCTGTTTGTACTGATTAGATGCATAGGAGACACCTTAAAACTGTCAGACTGCAGTCTTCACCATGACCAAGACCAGAGAGCGTCCCAAAGACACCAGAGATAAAATTGTACAACTGCACAAAGCCGGGATGAGTCAAACTGCAATTGGTCAACAACTTTGTGAGAAAAGATCAACAGTTGGAAACATTATTAGAAAATGGAAGAAGTATAACATCACTGACACCCTCCCTAGGAGTGGCGCTCCATGCAAGCTCTCACCTCGTAGGGTTCAAAGGATCCTGAGAACAGTGAGTAATCAGCCCAGAACTACACGGCAGGAACTGGTCAATGATTTGAAGACGGCAGGAACCACCGTCACAAAGATCACAATAACTAACACACTACATTGTCATAAGATAAAATCCTGCATTGCCCGAAAGGTTCCCCTACTAAACAAAAAACATGTAAAGGCCCGTCTGAAATATGCTAAAGACCATTTGGACGATCCAGAGGAGGATTGGGAGAATGTGATGTGGTCAGATGAGACCAAAATTGAACTTTTTGGTTTAAACAGCACTCGCCGTGTTTGAAGGAAGAAGAATGCTGAGTTGCATCCCAAGAACACCATACCTACTGTGAAGCATGGGGATGGACACATCATGCTTTGGGGATGCTTTTCTGCAAAAGGGAGAGGCAGACTGCACCGTATCAATGGCAACATGAATGGGGCCATGTATTGTGACATTTTGGGAAAAACCTCCTTCCCTCGGTCAGAGCATTAAAGATGAAACATGGCTGGGTCTTCCAGCATGATAACGATCCAAAGCACACAGCCAAGAAAACCAAGGACTGGCTCCGTAAAAAGCATATCAAGGTTCTGGAGTGGCCTAGCCAGTCTCCAGACCACAACCCAATCGAAAACCCGTGGAGGGAATTAAAACTTCGAGTTGCCAAGTGACAGCCCTCAAACATCACAGCTCTAGAGAAGATCTGTGCAGAGGAGTGGGCCAAAATACCAACTAAAGTGTGTAGACCTGATCAAGAACTACAGGAACCGTTTGACCTCTGTCATTGGCAACCAAGGCTACATTACAAATAACTTTTGCTGGCTGCCCAATACTTATTGGCCTCCCATTTTCACAAATAAATTGTTTAAAAATCATACAATGTGATTTCCTGGATTTTTTTTTTTGACATTCTGTCTCTCAAGCTTGATGTGTACCTATGATGAAAATTACAAACCTCTCTTATCTTTTTAAATGGGTGAACTTGCACATTTTTACGTTGCCCAATACTTATTGGCCCCACTGTATGTTTACATGTGTGGAGAGATTAATATCTGCAAAGATGCTGTACTAAATACCCTTTACTGAACCAATGATTAATAAACAAGTGAAGTGTAAAATGTAATGAACATGTTGTCTTTTTTTTACATGTAGGAGAGATAGCCAAATAATTTTAAGCACTTAGTGTATGTCTGGATGAATTAATGTGTGAAGAACCCAAGAGACCTTGGGTCCCCCCCCCCCCCCCCCCCCCCCGCCCTGGTTTGGAGAGGTGGTTCAGTAGGGAGAGACACCTTTTTTAATCTTGTTTGACATTCATGATACCTACTAAATAAAATTTAGTCAAAAAGTCAAGAAAGTAATTTATTGTAAAACAATAATTCTGTAATTTAAGTCATTTTGTTTTTGGTGAAACCCAGTATGTAAACTACATTTTATCTCACACAAGTTATGTCACTATGATGTAGCATTCATTTCTTGTTGGGTATCTTCCTAGTCCATCTCAAAAAATTAGCATATTGTGATTAAAGTTCATTATTTTCTGTAATGTACTGATAAACATTAGACTTTCATGTATTTTAGATTCATTATACACAACTGAAGTAGTTCAAGCCTTTTATTGTTTTAATATTTATAATTTTGGCAAAAAAGTAAAGAAAAAACAAAAATCCCTATCTCAAAAAATTAGCATATTTCATCCGACCAATAAAAAAAGTGTTTTAAAACAAAAAAGTCAACCTTCAAATAATTATGTTCAGTTATGCACTCAATACTTGGTCGGGAATCCTTTTGCAGAAATGACTGCTTCAATATGGCGTGGCATGGAGGCAATCAGCCTGTGGCACTGCTGAGGTGTTATGGAGGCCCAGGATGCTTCGATAGCGGCCTTAAGCTCATCCACAGTGTTGGGTCTGGTGTCTCTCAACTTTCTCTTCACAATATCCCACAGATTCTCTATGGGGTTCAGGTCAGGAGAGTTGGCAGGCCAATTGAGCACAGTAATACCATGGTCAGTAAACCATTTAGCAGTGGTTTTGGCACTGTGAGCAGGTGCCAGGTCGTGCTGAAAAATCAAATCTGTAAATAAAGCTTTTCAGCAGATGGATGCATGAAGTGCTCCAAAATCTCCTGATAGCTAGCTTCATTGACCTTGTCCTTGATAAAACTCAGTGGACCAACACCAGCAGCTGACATGGCACCCCAGACCATCACTGACTGTGGGTACTTGACACTGGACTTCAGGCATTTTGGCATTTCCTTCTCCCCAGTCTTCCTCCAGACTCTGGCACCTTGATTTCCAAATGACATGCAAAATTTGCTTTCATTCGAAAAAAGTACTTTGAACCACTGAGCAACAGTCTAGTGCTGCTTCTGTGTAGCCCAGGTCAGGTGCTTCTGCTGCTGTTTCTGGTTCAAAGGTGGCTTGACTTGGGGAATGCGGCACCAACAGCCCAGTCCACTGCTTCCACAGGTCCCCCAAGATCTGGAATCGGCCCTTCTCCACAATCTTCCTCAGGGTCCGGTCACCTCTTCTGGTTGTGCAGGGTCTTCTGCCACACTTTTTCCTTCCCACAGATGTCCCACTGAGGTGCCTAAATGCAGCACTCTGGGAACAGCCTTGAGATTTCTTTCTGTCTTACCCTCTTGCTTGAGGGTGTCAATGATGGCCTTCTGGACCGCAGTCTGTTCGGCAGTCTTACCCATGATTGCGGTTTTGAGTAATGAACCAGGCTGGGAGTTTTTAAAAGCCTCAGGAATCTTTTGCAGGTGTTTAGAATTAATTGGTTGATTCAGATGATTAGGTTAATAGCTCGTTTAGAGGAACTTTTCATGATATGCTAATTTTTTGAGATAGGAATTTTGGGTTATCATGAGCTGTATGCCAAAATCATCAGTATTAAAACAATAAAAGACCTGAAATATTTCAATTGTGTGCAATGAATATAAAATATATGAAAGTTTAATTTTTATCAGTACATTACAGAAAATAATGAACTTTATCACAATATGCTAAATTTTTTGAGAAGGACTAGTACAGTAAAACCTCCGCTGACGAACGCTTAAGCTCACGAACTTTTCGCCTCAAGAACATTAAATTTGCGAGCATGTTGTCTCTGCTGACGAACTAGTTTTCGGCGGACGAATCAAACCACGCGGTCGAACAGCGCCACGGTGGCGGCCACGAGAAGCTGACGCATGCTCATGGCGTCACAGTTCGTCACCCCCTTTCTTTGAGTGCGGAAGTGGTTTGTGTTTGATAGACATTTTGGACCATATTGAGTGTACTTTTGCTATTATGTGACCGAAAAAGACCCCACCACAGGCGGAGATCATTGAGAAACACGAACGAGGTGTGCGTTTGTGTGACTCAGCGTCCCAGTACCAGTACGCTAAGTCTATACCACCATCCTTAAGAACAAGGAAGCTATTAAGGGTGCGTGTGTGGCTAAGGGTGTTTCCAAACAGTAGGCGTTTCCAAACATTCCTTCCAAACAGTAAGTCCCTCCCTCCCTCCTCCTCCCACTCCATTCCATCAAGCCATCAACTACCATCACAAAGGTAAATAAAACGACTTTATTATACAGTACAGTTTATTTCTTTAATTACAATACAATAGCACATTTATTATACATAAAATAAGGTATATTTTTGTGTAGTTTTAAGGCTTATTTAGTAGAAAATTATGTTTTATGGGGACCTGGGAACGGATTATTCTCATTTTAATGGTTTCTTATGGGAAATAAATGTTCGGAAGACGAACTTTTCGCCTCACACACACTTTCTGGGAACCAATTATGTTCGTGAGCAGAGGTATCACTGTATATGTTTTGCACACACAAATATATCTTACCTGTTGTGCTCATCCAGTGACTCCTGCTCTTTTCATCACCTGTGAAGTGCAAAATGTTGTGTTTATGTAAGCTTAAGTGGAGAGAAAAGTCATTACGTCACTTATGTGGTGGATTAGTAGTCTTTCTAATTACAGTTGGCCCTCTTCTTATAAAAACCCCGAATAAGAAAAATCCAGTATACGAAAAACATTTTCCTAAATTTTTGTCCTCTGTATACGAAACAAGTTCTTACGAAAAGCGCCAAACACGCCATTCAAACATTAAAGCGCGGCATTCAAACAATAGGTGGGGAAAAAAGCGTGAGCTGTAATGTTGGATGCACTTTGATCCATACTGTGTGTGAGAGAGAGTAAGGTAAAGCGATTTCTGCACCTCAACATCCCGCCTCCCATTGGCTAGGAGGGATGACGCTGTCATTCCAACTTTTTTCATGTTTCGTGTGTCATTCCAACTGTATTTTATGGCTGAGGCTTTTAACCTTGCATAAACATTTGTAAGATTATAATTCTGCTAAGACGACATGGTCAGCACAAAGTAAGTACCTTTAAAGGTATGCTTTTAGAATATTTAAAGGGTAGTCTTGGGAGCCTTGGAACGAATCACGCGTTTTACATGTAAAATGCGCCTCTATTTACGAAAAATCCAGATTCTGCAAAAAAGAGCTGAAACAGATTAATTTTGTAAGAAGTTACGATTAATTTCATAAGAGCTAACTGTACAGGCGTTCACAGTGTTGTATAATTTCCATCTGGGATTAATAAAGTATATCTGTCTGTCCGTTGTATTTCATTAGTTTAATGACAAACTGCAACTATCTTGACTTACAAAATTGTTTTGAAGTGGTAAACATTACATGTGTAAATCAGGTCACAATTCAAAAGACAGGAAAATCAGATCCCTCTTGCTCTTGACGAAATAAGATCCCATGATGTGGAATTGATTTAAAGCCTTCTCTGCCATTACAGTTAATGCTTTGACTTATTATTACTTGTCTGACATAATTCCAAATACAATTTTGTTGCAATACATTGTGGTATTTATAAAATTACTATATTTTGCACCATTCATTGGAACACATGCAAGAATTTCAGGCCCCCAAATAAGTGCATTATGTAGTAAAAGGGTATTTTTTGTAATGTCCTATGTGAAGAGAAGATGAATGTCTCATTTTATAAAGCAGTAATAGACCAAAAAAAATCTCTCATGTACTGTAGGACTGGAGTGGCTAAACACTGAGGGAACTCTGTCTTTACAAAATGAACTATCAGGCAAAGTGGTGGTGCTGGACTTTTTCACCCACTGCTGCATCAACTGCATGCACATCCTGCCTGATCTGCACCAACTGGAAAAGCTTCACCCTGTTCAAGGTACATTCACATATGCATGCCTCCAGTGTTGCTCAAAGTTAAATCACTGAGGTATAGAATCATACTACAGGTATATATATATATATATATATATATATATATGCACACACATTAGTTGCTGCCTGAAAGCAGAGCTCTGGACAGATATATCTATTGATTGATTGTTATCTGAGGCTCCTTTAAGGCTAAATCAAATTTTGCCTAGAGGAAACCTCTAAATGAGACTTCCGAGTATTTCCCAACTATGCTCTGTCTTCTGTATGGTCCAACTATATGGAAGCAGGAAGGTCTTCATTTCAGCACCTTTTTGTAGCTGATTTCTGTCTTCTTTTGTATCACCTGTCTTGTCACTTTAATTATCCAGATAACAAGTTCATGTTCCTTGTTCATCATTTCATTCATTTTCTGAACCACTTAATCCTAATTAGGGTCGCGGGGAGGCTGGCGCCCATCTCAGCAGACATAGGGCGAGGGCAGAGTACACCCTGGACAGCTCGCCAGGCCATTGCAGGGCAGAAACATGCTCATGGCTATGCAGCTACTCTTGTTGAAAGTCAGCAATGGTTCTTTTATATGAATCTCACCATAGGCAGTGATAGACATGACCGGCCTTTGATAACCCAGTCAGCTGCACTGGGGGGGGGGGGGTGACAATTGTTGACAGTGGGGCTTGAACCCCCAACCTTAAGATTGGCAATCCAGCACCTTACCACTGGGCCTCATGTTCCTTGTTGCCCCTTGTATTTGGTACATTGCTCAGCAAAGGGTTGTCTGCCTACTTAAGTTAGATTGCATGATATTTATTTATTTTGTGTTTTTAATTATATTTAGTCTCAGCCAGAGAGAGGGGCAGTGGTGGCCTGGTGGTATAGGGCGCTGGATCGCTGATCCTAAGGTTGGGGGTTTGAGTCCCACTCTCCACAAGGTTGTCACTGTCTCCCCCAGTGCAGCTAACTGGGTTATCAAAGGCGGGCCACGTCTCTCACTGTCTATGGTGAGAGGCATGTAAAAGAACCATTTCTGACTTTCGTAAAGAGTAGCTGCAAAGCCGTCAGCGTGTCTCTGTCCCTTGCTAAAGGGTTGTGTCAGGAAGGGTGTCCGACGTAAAAACCTATGCCAAATCAAATGTGCGAATCATTCGCTGTGGCGACCCCTCAAAAAGGGAAAAAGCCGAAAGAAAATCTCATCCTCGTCTCAGCCAGAGGGATGAAGGAAGAGCCTTTATGTTTTGGTGGTTTCATTTTTATTCTCAATAAATCTTTCTTGTGTGTTTTATTGTTTCCTGTCATGATAACAAACAGCCAGACGGTGTCAAGTTACGAATAGACATGGGACAATTATAATGTCATGTTCTGTGCCTATGGTGCTCCACTCAGAAGCTCTACTATAATAGTATGTTAAATTACTACTCATGAAATCTACAATGGAAGTTTTCTACCCTGAATGTTTATTTGGTGTTTTTTAACAAGATGTTGAAATAACAGCATATGTATTTTTAATAAGGCAATTCAAATCATAAGACAGCTGGAAGAAGAAAAGAAAAGAACACCTGCTTTTTGCCATAATGTCTGCACAGTATTGAGAATATGTAATGGAGGAGAGTAGAGGTGCTGTTTCCCTCTATTTTTGAACTTGTGAGAGATAGTATCTGTTACATGGCTAACTTATATAAGACTCACTCAGATAATTAATACAGCATGTAATTAAAGACGTCATGAGTGTGGGTGCTGTTTCATAATTTTGGTTGAGAAATATGAAGATTTTGTGATAGGCAGATTAACTGAAGCCGATGAAATTAAAACAAATACCTTTTAAAATGACCTTTCTTTGATAAGGATGTAAACCACAAAGCCTTGTGTAATATGGCCAACTCCCTTTAATATACGATTACTTTCACATTGATGACATGGGTGAACTACACTGTTACTTTCATTTACTTTTGTATTAGAACAAGGCCACTGCCCTATAAAACATTTTTAGCTGCCGCAAAAGGTTAGCAGAGCACGAGCTATACTGTACTGTACTATAGAAATTAGTTTCATCCGTATGGATTGTTAATGCAATAACGTTGGAAGGGAATGGCATAGAATGACCAAATTTGGTGTCCCCATCAAGAGCAAATAAGGTTAGGTTGAATATGGGTCACTTTGACCTTGTTTCAAGATGACAAGGTCTCACTTTATTTATTGGACTTATTAAACTTTGCTGGAGGAAATGTGTGGATCCCTGTGATTTATTCTTACATTAGTATAATGCGAGGTAAGGGAAGTGATCAGTTTCATTTATTTTGGTACTGATTCTGGTTTTCATGGACTTGTTTGGGGATGGATATGATGAGCCTTTAAATATCATAGAGAGCAGTCATCATGGCTAGACACACTGTTCTGCTGGTATGCGGTTTATTATAGCAGCTTTGTGAAAAGGGCTATCTGCTCTAGCTGTCAGTGGTCTATCATTACCCTCTTTGTAAGGAGGAAGTGAGCCAAGCCACACAGCCTTTATCCTGCTTGCTGCCATATCTCAAACTTTACAGTACATCGCTGGCACAGTGTTTAGTACATTCCGTTACCACTGATCAGAACCTATCCATGCCCCTGCTACATCCCTGTGCTTTTTTAACAGCCTTTTAGTACTTGGTAAATCATATAACGTTATGATCACAGGCTTGTTAATCCATTCAGTATCATTTCTATGCTATTCTGATAATCATAATATTTACCCTTTGGTTATCTAGGAGACAGGTGGACGAGTTAATGTTATTCATTCATTTAGGTCCAATTCATGTTTGTTTGTTAATGATTAAAAAAGTGGAAAATAATTGGACTTTTTTTCTGATCACAGAGTACACTTCTCATCTACTGACAGTATCAATAATATGCTGATGGGTATCAGAGGCTGGAACATTGAAGTTACCCTCTGTACGTTATTTATACATCAGGCTGTATTTTACACCCTGAGGCAATGCAGCCGTGAGAATGGGCACAAACAAGTGTCCGTCCTCACACCGGTCACAAGCCCAGATAAATGCAGAGGGTTGCGACAGGAAGGGCATCCGGCGTAAAACTTTTGCCAAAATACACTATGCAAACTGCCAATACTAATTTCATACCGGATATGTCGAGGCCTGGGTTAACAACGACCGCCATCAGTGCTGTCAACCAACAGGGTGCTGGTGGAAATTGGACTACTGTTGGTCGAAGAAGGAGAGGCAGGAGGCGTGTCTGTAGGCAGAGAGAAAAGAGGAAAGGCATAAGTCTCGGACTGAGAGTAGGGACTTTGCATGTTGGAACTATGGCAGGAAAAGGTAGAGAGCTGGTTGACATGATGCAGAGGAGGAAGGTGGACATACTGTGTGTTCAGGAGACCAGATGGAAAGGTAGCAAGGCTTAAGGGTTTAAGCTGTTTTCTCATGGTGTGGATGGGAAGAGAAATGGAGTAGGAGTCATCTTGAAGGAGGGGTTGGTCAGGAATGTTCTAGAAGTGAAAAGAGTGTCAGACAGAGTGAGGAGTCTCAAGTTAGAAATTGAAGGTGTGATGTTCAATGTTGTTAGTGCTTATGCCCCACAGGCAGGATGTAAGCTAGAAGAGAAGGAGTGATTCTGGATTGAGTTAGATGAAGTGATGCAGAGTACCCCCAGAGGTGAAAGAGTGGTCATTGGGTCAGACGTTAATGGGCATGTTGGTGCAGTCAATAGAGGGGATGAGGAAGTGATGGGCAGGTTTGGTATCCAGGACAGGAACACAGAAGGACAGATATTGATCAATTTTGCAAAAAGGATGGAAATGGCTGTGGTGAATACTTTCTTCCAGAAGAGACAGAATCACAGGATGACTTATAAAAGTAGAGGTAGGAGCACACAAGTAGACTACATCTTGTGTAGGCGATGTAATTTGAAGGAAGTCAGTGACTGCAAAGTAGTAGTGGGTGAGAGTGTTGCAAAACAGCATAGGATGGTGGTGTGCGGGATGACGCAGATGGTGAAAAAAGGTGAAGAAGGCAAAGGCAGAGCAGAAGACAAAGTAGTGGAAGCTGAAAAAGGAAGAGTGTTGTGTTGTTTTCAAGGAGGAGTTGAAACAGGCTTCGGGTGGTCAGGAAGTGTGTCCAGATGACTAGACAACTACAGCTGATGTGATCAGGGAGAAAGGTAGGAGAGTTCTTGGTGTGTCCTCTGGAAGGACAGTAGATAAGGAGACTTGGTAGTGGAATGAGGAAGTGCAGGAGTGTGTACAAAGGAAGAGGTTAGCTAAGAAGTGGGACATTGAGAGGACCGAAGAGAGTAAATCGGAGTAGAGGGAGACAGCATAAGGCGAAGGTAGCGGTGTCAAAGGCCAAACAGAGGGCGTATGATGACTTGTATGCTAGGCTGGACAGTATGGAGGGAGGAAATGATTTATACAGGTTGGCACAGAAGAGAAATAGAGATGTGAAAGACGTGCAGCAAGTTAGAGTGATAAAGGACAGAGTGGGAAATGAATTGACTGATGACAGAAGTGTGCTGGGAAGATGGAAGGAGTACTTTGAAGAGCTGATGAATGAGGAAAACGAGAGAGAAAAAATAGTACAAGAGGTGACTGTTGAAGGCCAGGAAGTAGCAAAGATTAATAAGGGTGAAGTGAGGAGGGCATTGAAGAGGATGAAGAGTGGAAAGGCGGTTGGTCCTGATGACATACCGGTGGAGGTGTGGAAGTGTCTAGGAGAGGTAGCAGAAGATTTCCTGACAAGAACATTCAACAGGGTCTTAGAGAGTGAGAGGATGCCAGAGGAATGGAGGAGAAGTGTGCTGGTTCCCATTTTTAAGAACAAGGGAGACGTGCAGAGTTGTGGCAACCACAGAGGGATAAAGTTGATGAGCCATACAATGAAGTTATGGGAAAGAATAGTGGAAGCTAGCCTAAGGGCAGAGGTCAGCATTTGTGAACAACAGTTTGGTTTCATGCCAAGAACGAGCACCACAGATGCAGTGTTTGCTTTGAGGATGTTAATAGAGAAGTACAGAGAAGGCCAGAGGGAGCTGCATTGTGCCTTAGTGGATCTGGAGAAAGCATATGACGGGGTGCCGAGAGAGGAACTGTGGTATTGCATGAGGAAGTCTGGAGTGGCAGAGAAGTATGTTAGAGTGGTGCAGGACATGTATGAGGTATGTAAGACAGTAGTCTGTAGTGAGAGCAGAGAACAAGTGCAGGAAAATCTAGAGAGGTGGAGGTATGCCCTGGAAAGGAGAGGAATGAAGGTTAGCCGCAGTAAAACAGAATACATGTGTGTGAACGACAAGGACCCAAGAGGAACGGTGAGGTTACAGGGGGCAGAGATAAAGAAGGTGGAGGATTTTAAGTACTTGGGCTCAACAGTCCAGAGCAATGGAGAGTGTGGAAAAGAGGTGAAGAAGCGTGTGCAGGCAGGGTGGAATGGTTAGAGAAAAGTGTCCGGTGTGTTGTGTGATAGGAGGGTATCGGCAAGAATGAAAGGAAAAGTGTACAACATGGTGTTGAGGCCAGCGATGTTGTATGGTTTAGAAACAGTGGCACTGAGGAAAGGACAGGAGGCAGAGCTGGAGGCAGCAGAGATGAAAATGTTGAGGCTCTCTTTGAGAGTAACGAGGATGGATAGGATCAGGAATGAGTACATCAGAGGGACAGCACATGTAAGATGTTTTGGAGACATATATATATATATATATATATATATATATATATTTTTTTTTTATTGCCATATTCTCCGACATTTTGAAGACAAAGTCAGAGAGGCTAGATTGAGATGGTTTGGACATGTACAGAGGAGGGATAGTGAGTATATTAGTAGTAGGATGCTGAGGTTGTAACTACCAGGCAGAAGGCCTAGAGGAAGACCAAAGAGAAGATTTATGGATGTGTTGACGGAGGACATGAAGGTAGTTGGAGTAAGAGTAGAAGATGCAGAGGATAGGGTGAGATGGAGACAGTTGACTCACTGTGGCGACCCCTGAATGGAAAAGCCAAAAGGAGAAGAAGAAGAAGATGAGGAAAGAGAATGGATGGGTGTCACATAAGGACAGAAAGGAGAAGTTCTCCTGACAAGTCACTTCGAGCAAGAAGGAACATCTGAAAGAAATAAAAATATAGTAAATGAAAAATACGTAGTACTTTGGCTGTAATGGCACACCTGAGGGCTGCATAGGAACATAGTGGAACATGTACCTTCACAGGGCACGAAATTAAGAAACTTTTCCACCAGACAGGGAGGTAGGCAGAATAAAAAATTTGCAGGACCCATAAGAATTTTAATGGACCCCACTTTTTCTGGAATAATTAATTATGTGATAATCTGTTATTTGTTTTTTGTTTTTCATTCACATGTTCATCAGTCTATATGTTTGGTGTACAATAGCGATTATGACTGAATAAGAAACATACATGTAAACCAATTCTCTATCAACTCTTTATTTATAAATTTAAAATATTTATATATTATTTATATCTTCTTTTACTTTCGGCTGCTCCCTTCAGGGGTCGCCACAGCAAATCATCCGCCTCCACCTCACCCTGTTCTCCGCATCTTCTTTTCTGACTCCAACGACCTTCATGTCTTCCTTCACCACATCCATAAATCTCTTCTTCGGTCTTCCTCGAGGCCTTCTGCCTGGTAGTTCCAACCTCAGCATCCTACTGCCAATATACTCACTATCCCTCCTCTGTACATGTCCAAACCATCTCAATCTAGCCTCTCTGACTTTGTCTCCAAAACATCTTACGTGGGCTGTCCCTCTGATATACTCATTTCTGATCCTATCCATCCTCGTTACTCCCAGGAGAACCTCAACATTTTCATCTCCGCTACCTCCAGCTCTGCCTCCTGCCTTTTCCTCAGCGCCACTGTTTCTAAGCCATACAACATCGCTGGCCTCACCACCATCTTGTACACTTTTCCCTTCATTCTTGCTGACACTCTCCTATCGCACATCACACCGGATACTTTTCTCCAACCATTCCAGCCTGCCTGCACACGCTTCTTCACCTCTTTTCCACACTCTCCATTGCTCTGGATCGTTGAGCCTAAGTACTTAAAATCCTCCACCTTCGTTATCTCTGCTCCCTGTAACATCACCGTTCCTCCTGGGTCCTTCTCATTCACACACATGTATTCTGATTTTCTGAGGCTAACCTTCATTCCTCTCCTTTCCAGGGCATACCTCCACCTCTCTAGATTTTCCTGCACTTGTTCTCTGCTCTCACTACAGATCACGATGTCATCTGCAAACATCATAGTCCATGGAGATTCTTGTCTCACCTCGTCTGTCAGCCTGTCCATCACCATAGCAAACAAGAAGGGGCTCATGGCTGACCCTTGATGCAGTCCCACCTCCACCTTGAATTAAATCGGTCACACCGACAGCACACCTCACCACTGTCTTACATCTCTCATACATGTCCTGCACCACTCTAACATACTTCTCTGCCACTCCAGACTTCCTCATGCAATACCACAGTTCTTCTCTTGGCACCCTGTCATATGCTTTTCCAGATCCACAAAGGCACAATGTAGCTCCCTCTGACCTTCTCTGTACTTCTCTATTAACATCCTCAAGGCAAACATTGCATCTGTGGTGCTCTTTCTTGGCATGAAACCAAACTGTTGTTCACAAATGCTGACCTATGCCCTTAGTCTAGCTTCCACTATTCTTTCCCATAACTTCATCGTATGGCTCATCAACTTTATCCCTCTGTAGTTGCTGCAACTCTGCACGTCTCCCTTGTTCTTAAAAATGGGCACCAGCACACTTCTCCTCCACTCCTCCGGCATCTGCTCACTCTCTAGTACCGTGTTGAATGTTCTTGTCAGAAAATCTACTGCTACCTCTCCTAGACACTTCCATACCTCCACAGGTATATCATCAGGACCAACTGCCTTTCCATTCTTCATCCTCTTCAATGCCCTTCTCACTTCACCCTTACTGATCTTTGCTACATCCTGCTCCTCAATGGTTACCTCTTCTACTCTTTTTTCTTTCTCATTTTCCTCATTCATCAGCTCTTCAAAGTACTCTTTCCATCTTCCCAGCACACTTCTGTCATTAGTCAATAGAGTTCCCTCTCTGTCCTTTATCAATCTAACTTGCTGCACGTCCTTCCCATCTCTATTTCTCTGCTGTGCCAACCTGTATAGATCATTTTCTCCCTCTTTACTATCCAACCTATCATACAAGTCATCATATGCCCTCTGTTTGGCCTTAGCCACTGCTACTTTTGCCTTACGCTGTGTCTCCCTGTACTCCTGTTTACTCTCTTCGGTCCTCTCAATGTCCCACTTCTTCTTGGCTAACCTCTTCCTTTGTACACACTCCTGCACAACCTCATTCCACCACCAAGTCTCCTTATCTACTTTCCTTCCAGAGGACACACCAAGTACTCTCCTACCTGTGTCCCTGATCACATTTGCTGTGGTTGTCCAGTCATTTGGAAGCACTTCCTGGCCACCCAAAGCCTGTTTCAACTCCTCCTTGAAGACAACACGACACTCTTCCTTTTCAGCTTCCACCACTTTGTCTTCTGCTCTGCCTTTGCCTTTTCACCTTTCTCACCATCAGAGTCATCCTGCACACCACCATCCTATGCTGTTTGGCAACACTCTCACCCACAATGACTTTGCAGTCACTGACTTCCTTCAAATTACATCGCCTACACAAGATGTAGTCTACCTGTGTGCTCCTACCTCCGCTTTTATAAGTCACCCTATGCTCCTGTTTCTTCTCGAAGAAAGTATTCACCACAGCCATTTCCATCCTTTTTGCAAAATCTATCAACATCTGTCCTTCTGCGTTCCTGTCCTGGATACCAAACCTGCCCATCACTTCCTCGTCCCTCTGTTTCCTGCACCAACATGACCATTGATGTCTGCACCAACGACCGCTCTTTCGCCTCTGGGGGTACTCTGCATCACTTCATCTAAGTCACTCCAGAATCTCTCCTTCTCTTCTAGCTCACATCCTGCCTGTGGGGCATAAGCACTAACAACATTGAGCATTACACCTTCAATTTCTAACTTGAGACTCATCACTCTGTCTGACACTCTTTTCACTTTTAGAACATTCCTGACAAACTCCTCCTTCAAGATGACTCCGACTCCATTTCTCTTCCCATCCACACCGTGATAAAATAGCTTAAACCCTGCTCCCAAGCTTTTAGCTTTGCTACCTTTCCACCTGGTCTCCTGAACACACAGTATGTCCACCTTCCTCCTCTGCATCATGTCAACCAGCTCTCTACCTTTTCTGTGCATAGTTCCAACATTCAAAGTCCCCACTCTCAGTCCTAGACTCATGCCTTTCCTCTTTTCTCTCTGCCTACGGACACGCCTCCCACCTCTCCTTCTTCGACGTCTTCGATTTATATATTATTTATATATTCTTTATTTATTTAAATCTGCAGTCGCGGCTTGGCGACAAACCCGGAAGTAACTGCCACGTGATTCAAATTTAGCCAATGGCTGAGAGCTTTTGTTTCTCCCTCCTGCTGATCGGTTGCAGATGATGTGTACACCTCTTTTTTCTCCTTCGCGCACAAGTTATTAACGTGATTGCCTCAATTGTGAAGTAAAATTTTGTGGGGTGTTTTTAATGATTGTTTAAGCTCTATGATGCCACTCAAATGCTCTGCATCTCCTCTAGCTTCTGGTAAGGAGCCTAAGTGCTTTATTTATTAATAACTACCACAGTACAAAATGAAAACGTTTTTACTTAATCATTACTACATTTTACTGCATTATTATTATTGTTATACTCGCGGATTAACAGCAAACCCGGAAGTTACTGGCACATGATTCAAATTTAGTCCATGGCTAAGCGCTTTTACCTTCTGCCTGACACGGAGGCCATTGGGTTGAATTATGCTGGACCGCCCACAAAAATGCCTGTGGACCTGCGCTAATTTCGTGCCCTGCCTTCATACTCCTAGGTTTTTTACTCCCACGTTACGTAACCCCATTCAAATTATTAACTATAATGCTAGAGTTTATTCACTATGCCTCAGTATTGGCTAACATGTAAGGTTCCTTTTGTTATGTATAAAAGATCTTTATTAATAAACCAAAATACTATTTAAAAAGTGTTTTGAATGACAGCTCAGAGATTAGGTTTGGATAAAACCAATTAATTAAGGAACCCACTTTATCTCCAGCAAGAAAGCACTTCTTGGCCATTTGTCAGTTCTAAAGCACAAACAGGTTGGAATAAAAATAACCCTTACATGCACAAAGACAAAAGCCATTTTTAAAAGGCTGTCAACCAAGAAGGCAATTTGACAGCTGAGACAAACAGGATGTATTCGTTCAAAGATTGAATAAGACATCCGTCAATGCATCACACATCCATGCATTGTTTGATGAGAGTCCTCTATCTTGTATCCAAAAAGGAACAAAAACTATTTGTTGGGGGGGAATTTCAAAGTACTTTGGCAATATTTCATTTATTCATGAAAGAAACTTTTCTTGTTTTCCACACCTGCTTACTAAAAGAGCTTTTCGAATATTTTGGAGGCTTCCCTTCACCCTTATTAGTTGGAGAATTATGTTTTGTGCAAGCAATTGACACAATTACCTTGCATCTTTTTACTTTATAAATTGTACTTTGTGCTATAAGATTGTGTTGTGCAAAAAATATAGAGGACAGAGTTTTAAACCTTTTATAACATTTTTATGTAAGGACACATCATCATCTTCCACTTGATCCAGAATTGGGTTGCGGGGGCAGCAACCTAAGCAAAGAGGTCCAGACATCCCTCTCCCCTGCCACTTCCTCCAGCTCTTCCGGGGGGACACCGAGGCATTCCCAGACAAGCCGAGAGACATAGTCCGTCCAAGCGTGTTCTAGGTCGACCCCAGGGTCTCTTCCCGGTTGGACATGCCTGAATCACCACACCAGGGAGGCATTCTGACTAGATGCCCGAGCCACCTCAACTGGTCCCTCTCAATGCGGAGGAGCAGCAGATCTACTCCGAGCTCTCCCTGGATGGTAGAGCTTCTCACCTTATCTCTAAGGGAGAGCCCCGCCACCCAATGAAGGAAGCTCATTTCAGCTGCTTGTATCCGCGATCTTGTTCTTTCGGTCACTACCCAAAGCTCGTGACCATAGGTGAGGGTTGGAGCATAGATCAACTGGTAAATTGAGAGTTTCGTCTTATGGCTCAGCTCCTTCTTCACCACAACGGACCGGTACAGGCTTAGTTTAACAGCAGAGGCTACAGCAATCCGTCTGTCGAGCTCTCGCTCCATCCTTCCCTCACTCGTGAACAAGACCCCAAGATATTTAAACTCCTCCACTTAGGGTGGGACCTCATTCCCGATCCAGAGGGTGCATTCCACCCTTGTCCAACTGAGAACCATGGCCTCAGATTTGGAGGTGCTGATTTTCATCCCGGCCGCTTCGCACTCAACTGCGAATCGTGCCAATGAGTGCTGGAGGTCCCAGCTTGATGAAGCCAAAAGGACAACATCATCCGCAAAAAGCAGAGATGAGATCCGATGGCCACCAAACTAGAACCCCCAACGTCTGCGCTTAGAAATTCTGTCCATAAAAATTATAAACAGAATCGGTGACAAAGGACAGCCTTGGCAGACTCCAACCCTCACCAGAAACGAATTCGACATCATATTACCAATACGGACCAAACTCTGGCTCCGGTGATACAGTGATCGAATGGCCCGTAGCAACGGGTTCGGAACGCCATACTCCCAGAGCACACCCTACAAGATAGTCGGGGGACACGGTCAAAAGCCTTCTCCAAATCCACAAAACGCATGTGGACAGATTGGGCAAACTCTCATGTCCCCTCCAAGATCCTGTGGAGCATATCGAGTTGGTCAAGAGTGCTACGGCCAGGATGAAAACCACATTGTTCCTCCTGGATCCGAGGTTCGACTGTTGGTCGGATCCTCCTCTCCAGTACCCCTGCATAGACTTTCCCAGGTAGGCTGATGAGTGTAATTCACCGATAATTGGAACACACCCTCCAGTCCCCCCCTTTTAAAAGAGGGACTACTTCCACGATTTTCCAAGCCAAAGGTACTGCCCCCGATGACCATGCGATGTTGCAGAGACGTGTCAACCAAGGCAGTCCTGCATCATCCTGAGCCCGGAGATATTCAAGGCGGATCTCATCCAACCCTGGAGCTCGACCATCAAGGACCTTTTTGACTACCTCAGTGGCCTTCACTCCAGTGATGGGCAGACCCCCGCCCAAACCCCCAGGGTCTTCCTCCTACACGGAGGGCGTGTTGGTGGGATTGAGGAGGTCCTCAAAGTATTCCCTCCACCTCTCGACGACATCCCCAGTCGAGGTGAGCATCTCCCCACCGCCACTGTAAACAGTGTTTATGGAGAACTGCTTCCCCCTCCTGAGGTGTCGGATGGTGGTCCAGAACCTTTTTGAGGCAAACCGATAAGCACTCTCCAGGCCTTCACCAAACTCCTCCCATGCCTGAGATTTTGCATATGCGACAGCCTTGGCTGCAGCACGTTTGGCCTGCCCGTGCCTGTCTGCTGTCTCATTTTCAGCTGGACGGTCCCCTTCACCACAGGTGTCCACCACCGGGTTTGGGGGTTCCTGCCACGACAAGCACCGACGAACTTCCGGCCACAGCTATGGGCTGCCACCTCAGCAACGGAGGCACGAAACATGGCTCATTCAGATTCCTTATCACCCGCCTCCTCAGGGACGTAGTTGTAGCTCTGCCGAAGGTGGGAGTTAAATGCCGCTCAGACAGGAGACTCCTCCAAACGTTCCCAGCAGACCCTAATTACACACTTGGGCCTACCAAGTCTAGAAGGCAGCCTCCCCCGCCACCGAAGCCAGGTCACCACCAGGTGGTGATCGGTAGATAGCTCAGCTCCCCTCTTCACCCAAGTGTCCAGAACATGCGGCCGCAAGTCCGGTGACACAACTACAAAAGGCAATCATCAAACTGCGACCTCGGGTGTCCTGGTGCCAAGTGCACTTATTGGCACCCTTATGTTCGAACATGGTGTTCGTGATAGACAAAATGTGACGAGCACACAAGTCCAACAACGGAACGCCATTCGGGTTCAGACTGGAGAGGCCGTACCTACCGATCACACCCTTCCAGGTCACGCTGTCGTTGCCCACATGGGCGTTGAAGTCTCCCAAGACAATGAGTGAGTCTCCAGAGGAAGCGTTCTCCAACCCCCCCCCAAAGACTCCATAAAAGGTGAGTACTCTGAACTGCCATTTGGTGCATAAGCACAAATAACAGTCAGGACCCGTCCCCCCCATCCGAAGGCGGAGGGAAGCTACCCTTTCGTCGACCAGGAGAGACCCCAGCATTTGGGGGGGGGGCAACAAGGCTGCTCACAGCGGCTCGCGGCCCCTCCCCATGAGCAACTCCGGAATGGAATAAGTCCCAGCCTCTCCCAAGATGGGTGGTTCCAGAGCCCAAGCTATGTGTTGAGGTGAGCCCGACTATATCTAGTTGGTATCTCTCCACCTCACGCACCAACTGAGGTTCCTTCCTCGCCAGAGTGGTGACATTCCATGTCCCAAGAGTCAGAGTCAGTAACCTAGGATCGGTCCAACAGAACCCATACCTTTGGCTGCCACCCAACTTACATCGCACCTAGCCCCTATGGCCCCTCCCACAGGTGGTGGGTCCATGGGAGGGCGGATCCATGTTTCCTTTTCGGGCTGGGCCCGGCCGGGCTCCATGAACAGAAGCTCGACCACCAGGCGCTCGCCTTCAAGCCCCTCCCTCAGGCCTGGCTCCAGGGGGGGACCCCAGTGACCCGCGTCCAGGCAAGGAAAACTGTATCCTTGCTTTTGCCATCATCGAGGTCTTCTGAACCGCACTTCTTCTGGACCCTCACCCAGGACCTGTTTGCCTTGGGTGAACCTACCAGGGGCATTATGCCCCCGACAACATCGCTCCTGGGATCATTAGGTCGTGCAAACCCCTCCACCATGACACATGTATGTAAGGACACATTGCATTTAAAAAGATGGTTTTCATTCACTTTTGTGTCTGAATTTCATTCCAGGAACAATGAGGATACAGTTAATTCCGGGTCAGCAATAAGGCCATGCTTTGGTTGGGTTGCAATAGGATTTAAAATATCCAGCATCCAAATTATCAGAAAGCTTGAATTATTCTTATTTATTGACTTATTTCTCTATTCTTTGTTCTCTTCCCTTTTAGATGGCCTGGTGGTGGTAGGCGTTCACTCTGCCAAGTTTCCCAATGAAAAGGTTTTGCAGAACATTTGCAGTGCTGTGTTGAGGTATGGTATCACGCATCCAGTAGTGAATGACAGTCATGCTCAGCTGTGGCAGGAGCTAGAAGTGTCCTGCTGGCCCACCCTGGTGATTCTGGGGCCCAGGGGAAACCTACTGTTCTCTCTGGTGGGCGAAGGACATCGAGAGCGCCTCTTCCTTTTCACTGCTAGTGCTCTCAAGCACTATGGACAGAAGGGATTGCTCAAAGACCATGCTGTGGGAAAAAAGCTCTTCAAGGACTCTTTACCACCTTCCAACCTGTCATTCCCAGGAAAAGTAGCAGCAGATCCCATAAGCAAGAATCTTGCCATTGCAGACACAGGACACCACAGAGTTCTGGTAGTGTCAAATACTGGACAGGTCCTACACTGTGTAGGGGGTAAGGAGTGTTAAACTGTCTTCCCTCACTGATTCAAGTCATGTATGTAACAGATGTTTGAGGACAGGCAGGTTGCGGTACATACATTACCTTTTTCTTCATAATTATTATAGGGCCTGAAAGTGGAAAACAGGATGGGGATTTTTTTGAAGCGCAGTTCAATTCTCCTCAAGGAATATTCATGAAAGGAGACACCGTGTATGTGGCTGACACCGAGAATCACCTCATCAGGAAGGTAAATGCATAATGAGCTCTGCAGTGCATCAGCAGGCTTTGACCTACTTTTCAGACTCTGTGGTATCACTAATGCTGCTGTATGTCTTTTTCTATTTCACCAGATTGACCTCTCTGAGAGAAAAGTTACAACTTTAGCTGGCAATGGCACGCAGGGCACTGATAAAGTGGGTGGAGCAATGGGACTCCAGCAGCCAATCAGCTCCCCTTGGGATATAGTCCTTGGCACGGCAGGTGAGGATTTCACCAAGCATTTTGTTTAGAGGAATCGTCATATCGGTGGTTATTAAGGTTCTGAGCAATTGTCAGGGGCTCAGTCCAACAGGCTTGATGCATCATTGCAGTCTGTATTAACAGTATGGATGGAGTAATTTTAATGTGTATAGTTTTCAATACAGTTGGCCTTGACATTCGCGGGGGTTCGGAGGCCTCCCGCGAATCGAGAGAAACACATTCTATAGACAGTCTTACTCATTAATACAGTATTAATGTAGTAAAATGTAGTAATGATTAAGAAAAACTTTTCAATTTTTACTGTTATATTTATTGATGATAAAAAAATGATTAAAAAAAAAAAGGGGGCAGTGGTGGTCTAGTGGTGTAGGGTGCTGGATCGCTGATCCAAAAGGTTGGGGGTTCGAGTCCCACTCTCCACAAGGTTGTCTTAGTTAGAGGCACAGTGCCAAAATCAAAGTCCCTGTGCCCTTGCATTTCACAGCTTCTTCTCTTACTTGTATCCATGTTTTTTGTAAACTTACCCATGCGAACGTTTTCAGGGATCTATTTTCAGTACGTAAATTTTTATATTATTGAAGTGTAGTTTTTAAACAAACGACTCAATGACTCTTCATCAAAGCGTTTAGAGTAAACCTAAAACAGGGACCTTGGTCTTATCTGTAAAGGCCTGGTATTGCTGCAGGCTTTCAGTCCAGCCTAATTGGAGACACATTTGATAGTTGATTGGAGACTAAGATGAACTGATTAAACAAGTGAAATCAGGTGTAGCTCCTGCTTGTTTGGAAACAAAGTCTGCTGCTACAGCGTCTCTTTCTGGATAAGCTTGAAGCCTGCTGTGATAAAGTGTAAACCTACGTTTCAAAGTCACAAAGAAAAAACTGTACTATATTAGATTTTTGAACATTTACTTGCATAGCTGATGTTTTCAAACTTGATATGCTTGTTCAATATTGGCATATCATGAAATATGTGTGTCCGTACCCGTCATCTTTTTTGTTGTTGTTGTTTTTGGCATTGGCAATAGAGTTTGCATATAACCTTGTGTTTGTCACTGTCTGCTCATCAAGTGTGTTCATACCTTTTGAGCTCAAAGTCACATTGTTGGTGGTGAGGTCCTTTTAATTTCGTGTGCACCATCAACAGAATACCTACAGATCCTAAAGATCTTAAAATATATTAAATGTGTTAGTCTAAATATAAAGTCTTAATCAGCTTTGAAATTTCTGAATTCAATATTTTAAAAACCTTAATGTAAAAGCCTGGTTTAGAATTTTATAAATTACATTTTATGACATCACAATTTCATTCGATCATTCACTTGCCTAACCGTTTTATTCTTTATTCTGGTGGTGGGGAAACTTCAGTCTGTCTCAGCCAACTCTGCTTGAAGCAGGGTACACCCTGAACAGCTTGCCAGACCATTGCTGGCCAACACGCATACAACCATTCACAGTAACACCTAGAGGAAATTTGAAATGGCCAATTAGCCAAATGTGCATGTGTTTGGACTGCGGAAGGAAATTGGTAAAACTTGCAGTTATAGGACCAGAAAAGCCCTCACCAAGCCCAGGACTTTGAGGCAGACATTCTAACCAGTACACCATTGTGACACCATAAAATTTCAATTTGAAATCTCAAAATGAAAAACATTTATTTATTTAGCATCATGATCTCATCATCATCATCTTCCGCCGCTTAAGAGGCACTCCCAGACCATCCGAGAGACATAGTCCCTCCAGCATGTTCTAAGTTGACTGCAGGATCTCCTCCCGGTTGCACATGACTGAATCACCACACCAGGGAGGTGTTCAGGAGGCATTTTAACCAGATGCCACCTCAACTGGCTCATCACAACGCGGAGGAGCAGCAATTCTATTCCAAGCTCCTCCCAGATGGCTGAGCTTCTCACCCTATCTCGAAGAGAGAGCCTGCCACTCTGTGAAGGAAGTTAATTTCTGCTGCTTCTATCTGCGATCTTGTTCTTTCGGTCACCACCCAAAGCTCGTTACCACAGATGAGCGTTGGAACGTAGATCGACTGGTAAATTGAGAGCTTTGCTTTGAGGCTCAGCTCCCTGTTCACCACAACATACCGGTACAAGTCAGCTTTATGCCGCCTTGAATTGTCTCCTTATCGTTGTGAAGTACTTTTCGTGTCCTAATGAGCCTAAGAGCTATGTTGTCGGTTGGCATTATGCCTCTGGCAGGGTCACCCAAGGTAAACAGATCATAGGTGAAGGTCCACACAAAGCACGGTTCCAAGATCCCTATGGAAAGATGTAAAAGGACACGGTTTATCTTGCCCGAACACAGGTCCCCAGGATCCCCCCTGGAGCCAGGTGTGGGGGAGGGGCTCAAAGGCAAGCGCCTGGTGGTCGGGCTTCTGCCCATGGTGCCTGGCAGAGTCCAGTACGAAAAAGAGACATTGATCTGCCTGCCTATGGACCCACCACCTGTGGGAGGGGCTGTAGTGGTCAGGTGCAGTGTGAGTTGGGTGTCAGCCGAACGCATGGGTTCTGTTGGACTGAGCCTCAGCTACTGACTATAACTCTTGGGACATGGAATACGGTATTTATTTATACCGTATGTTTATTTATTTATTATGCAGCATGTCACTATCATCAACGTCAAGCAGATCAGAATAGCAGAAGCAAGGTTTAGAATTAGTATTTATTATTATTATTTTATTTATTTATTTATTTTGGTAGCTTGGATTTTCAAACCAGGCACATTGTCTGTTAGCTACTGACAACATGGGAAAGGTGATCTTAAAATTTCATTATGAGTAACATTATATTATTCAGTCTGAAACATTTTTTAGCTAATTTGCTTCAAGTTGTATGAACCCAGTGCTCAGAGCAGTTAGCCATGTCTGCCAGCGAAAAAGCTTCACTTCATGTAGAACTTCATGTTGATGTGTAGTCATGACTGGAGTTGAAGTAATGCCAAGCCTGAGCTGCTGGGATACTGGACCAACATCTTGGTACCATTTAATACAGATTTAATCAGCTTTTATTTATGACAAGAAAATAACAGGACCAAAGCCTTAAACCACCATTCTAAAGTATATGTCAGGGGGACGTGGGGTGTTTTGAGGTTTTTGCTTCGGCTGCTTTAATATTTCTTCTTCTTTTGTGTGTCTTTTTCTGGCATAGGAATTATAGTCCATTAATCCTTTTCTTTCAGTATTACTCATGAAATGTAATGTCTCATATAAAGCCCGAGTTTATTCTTCTGCCACAAGCAATTTTATTCTATTTTATGACCTTTATTATTCATCTTCTTCACCACTTCTTTGTGTTTCTATCAGTTGCATCTGCCTCCTCATCATGCTTCTCTTTTGAAGTTCTTGGAAATGCCTAGTGTCGCATGTTGATAACATATTTGTCTTTCGTGCTGCTGATGGGGAGTATCACTGGTGAAAGCAGATCTTTGTCCTTTCAGAATGGACGATTGTTAGGAGGAATCCACATGTAAACATCCAGGTCTGCTGGTTACTAACTGCAGATATTAAGATGAATATGTTGTGCCGGCTGAGCTCTGAACAGGATTAGATCAAAGTGCTCATGGGTGGCCTGCCGCTTGAACAAGAACTTGCTCTGTTGAAGAATTGGAGCAACTTTTCATAAGTCAACTGCTTGATTTTATTATCTCACTTAACAACCCCATGCAGCATATTGTTGTGATCTGTCAAACGACTAATCTTGTGAACTGATATGTAAAGTTTTTACTACTATAAATTTTAAGCTAGCATTTTTTTTTCCCTTCAGCATTTCGAAAACCAGTTGACAAGAAGGATCTATGATGCATGGGATCAAATGACATTCCATAAATCTCAAGTCACTGTTGTGGAACGAGATGAAATTACCAATGCGTCTGAAATGACAACTCGTGCTTTTAAAGTAGTCAGAAATGCATGAATGTTTGTGTTTGTCATGGGTTCTTCTTGTTAATGAACATATATAGTGGGTCACAAGCTGAGTTTGTATTTGTGACCCCTCGTACCTTCTCCTCAGTTCCCTGCTTCTTCTCTTCTCTTCACTTTGAAGTGTAGGTGATAGAGTGCTGCTCTACACATCTGTTCTGCAGTGTCTCAGTCCCTCTGTATTTTGAATGGTCATTAAGTTTAGTGAAATTTTTTGCATAATTTTGACAAGTGTCGCTAGATGTTTGGTATGTGAATCTGCTTGCTTTAGCCACCATTCTGGAATATTTCGTTAAAATAAAGCTGGTCTAATGTGGTCGAACTTTGGACATGGTTAAATAAAATAAAGGGACATGATCAAATCAGGACGTAGTTGTTGAAGTCAGGATGTAGTAATGGCAGCATTAATGTAGTAACAATGCAACCACAGGACGATTAGACCTTCAGGGACACACAGACTTGCTGAATGTAGACATAAGTGTTGACACAAGAAAACTCTCAGAATTAATGAAAAAGTGAAACAAATGGAGCAATGTTTATAACGGCCGCACGAACAAGGTGAGAATGTGTTAAATATATTGCAATCTGATTGGTTGCAGTAAAATGCACTGGTTAAGAAAGTAGTCGGAACAATTTCAGTACAGTGAGAAGCCAGCATGGACATGAACTTGAAAACTCCATTTCACTCACGTCCCCACTGCATTCATTGGAATTTGCAGAAAGCAGTGTTTTCATGAAATTTGATGACTGACTTGTTGGTTAGATTTTGTCAGATGGAGACTTTCTTCACTTTTTTGGTTCTCAGTAGTGTAATATATAAAGTTGTGGGGGGGCTTGGGGGTGAGTCTGGGGAGGCAACAGCTGTTCAGGACTGTTATGATGGAAATTGTAACATGAACTAACTTGTTTCATGGATGTTCACAGCATGAAATATCTCTATACTGTAAACAAAATAAAACTAATGTCTTGCCATTGTTTGTTTAACACAGCAATTTGGTTCCGTGTGAATAATTTTTTTGTTGGTATGAAGGAATAAAAACCATTGGGGGGCCTGAAAATAATCAGCCTTGGGTAGTAATGGCATCACGCCTCCCAGGTTTTTTTATTACTTGTTTTGCTTTTTTTTGTTATTTTATAATGAATTCTGTTAATGAGCCACGCAATGTCTTTAAGAGAAATGGCAAATTATTTTTTAATTATCTGTTTACACGATGCTAAACTGGCAGGTATACGTGTGAAACTAAAGAACCAGCAATGGTTTAATAGTGGGCGGCATTGAGGGTGAGTAGAAACTTGTCGTTCTGTTTCATTTTGCACGAAACCTTTACTTTAAGCATATAAATCGCTCGAGTCCAGGATATTGAACTGAAATGATGCTGATATAGTACAGGGATCGCTCACTTTGCACGATTAATTGGGACCGAGATCCCCCCCCCCGTGACACTGAATTCCGTGAAGTAGGATCACCACCAACACCCCCTCGACTGACCTATATATGTATGTATATATGTATGTAATATCAATAAATACATTTTCAATGCTATAAATGCTTATAATAACAGTTAAACATTAAAAATAATGCATAAGATGTAAATAAAATATAACTACACATACAGATGCGCATGCACACCTCACAAAAATGGAACAAGTTTTGATAGGAGGTTTGGGTTGCTTTTTGTTTTGTGTCTGTTTAGGGTTTTTTGTTTATTTGTTTTTTGGTTTTTTGCATAATTGGCCTTGTTTATGTGGTATTTTTCCTTAACATTTCCCCTACGGTTCCTTAATTTTCTTATTTTTTTAATTCAATCAATATTTCAAATGCTTATCTTTTTATAGTTTTGTAATTATTTTAAGAGCTGTATGTAGTAATATTTAAGCTCAGCCCATTGGTTGGGCTGTCCATCTTTCTCTGCCCTTAATGTATGTTCTGGGCTTGAGGCCAGCTGAAATTGTCTCCGATAAATGGCACCATTAGCTGGCTATTGTTAGACATGAGTGCTATGGCCCTCATTGTCCATTCTTTTGAGTGGAAGAAACGTGGACACTGTTAAATGGGCTTTATCTTGGGTTTAACTGGCATGTGAGTGCTTTAATGAATGAATGGAGACTGAACCTGGATAAACCATTCACTCACTATTACATTTTTATTTCTACATTCTTATTACACACACTATAATGTTATAGTTTTTAAAACAGATTGTTTTTAAGCTGACAACAGTCGTTGTGCCTGTATGTAATTGTTCTCTCTTTCTAACAATGAGTTGGACACTGTTTATTTGAATAGTAAAGACTAATTAATGTTTTAAAAATTCGAAAGGATTGCTTCATGAAAGAGATTGATTTGTTTGAAAGATCAATTTTCTCAAGAACACATATTAGTTCATAGTGATATTATGAGGTGTGTGTGTGTGTGTGTGTGTGTGTGTGTATCATAGGTGGTACAAAGGATAACGTGTTGTGGATCGCAATGGCAGGGACACATCAAATCTGGGCTCTGTTCCTGGAGGATGGGAAGCTGCCCAAAGGAAGGTAAGCTGTTCCCAGGCAGTCGACTAGGGACATGGTCACAAACACATGCGCCACCGGTATGATGTCATTCTTCTGGGTCAGCGTGCTGTGATGTAAGCTATGAGTATTTTTAGCTGTGAATTCAGCTAATTCACTTCAAACAGCAGCATTTGTGCAGGTTTGGAGGTATTTTTCTGTCTTTCATTATGAAATTTGAATGCATGATTTCATATATTAATGATTGTTCAATGTCAAATGGACCAATAGTCAAAGACTTAGTCTATTGCTTTTCTTGTCTTTTTACATGATGAATACAAACTAAGTAGTTTTTTTAGCTTTATATCTTCAAAAATTACAAATTCAAAGAAATTTGCCACAAATTCTACTTTGGATAATTTTCAGGGTCACATTACATCCTGGGCAGTGGTGGTCTAGTGGTATAGGGCGCTGGATCGCTGATCCAAAGGTTGGGGTTCGAGTCCCACTCTCCACAAGGTTGTCACTGTCCCCACAGTGCAGCTAATTGGGTTATCAAAGGCCGGCCATGTCTGTCACTGTATATGGTGTGAGGCATGTACTCATTCCTGATCCTATCCATCCTCGTTACTCCCAAAGAGAACCTCAACATTTTCATCTCTGCTACTTCCAGCTCTGCTTCCTGTCTTTTCTTTAGTGCCACTGTTTCTAAACCATACAACATTGCTGGCCTCAACACCATCTTGTACACTTTTCCTTCATTCTTACCGATACCTTCCTATCACACATGACACCGGACGCTTTTCTCCAACCATTCCAACCTGCCTGCACACGCTTCTTCACCTCTTTTCCACACTCTCCATTGCTCTGGACTGTTGAACGTAAGTACTTAAAATCCTCCACCTTCGTTATCTCTTCTCCCTGTAACCTCACCGTTCCTCTTGGGTCCTTGTCGTTCACACACATGTATTCAGTTTTACTGCGGATAACCGTTATTCCTCTCCTTTCCAGGCGATACCTCCACCTCTCTAGATTTTCCTGCACTTGTTCTCTGCTCTCACTACAGATCACAATGTCATCTGCAAACATCATAGTTCCATGGAGATTCTTGTCTAACCTCGTCTGTCAGCCTGTCCATCACCATAGCAAACAAGAAGGAGCTCAGAGCTGACCCTTGATGCAGTCCCACCTCCACCTTGAACTCTTCTGTCACACCGCCTGCACACCTCACCACTGTCTTACATACCTCATACATGTCCTGCACCACTCTAACATACTTCTCTGCTACTCCAGACTTCCTCATGCTATACCACAATTCCTCTCTTGTCACCCTGTCATATGCTTTGTAAATATGCTTTGTATGCTAATGTAAAGTGACTCGGTATAAACAAGTGACTTATTTGAAATTAATATTGATATATTTGATACTATTTTACAATGTTATGTTTATAATAATTGATTTAGAGGTGTTTTATGAGATACAGTAATGGTATTTGTGGATGTATAGTACAGTATGAGCATCATACGTCACACGTCATAAGTCACTGTAACAACTTACGTTCGCTTTCAACTTGCATTCGGCCGTCCGGAACCAATTAAAAAAGTCGGGGAGTGTCTGTATAGATTTTTTCAGAATGCATTGTGTCTGCAGATAGCTTAATGATGCTGCTTTCACTATGTCTATACAGTAATACGTTTATAAAAACAAGTGACTTCATTAGCATCTGCTGCTATTATATTCTAAGTTTTACTTTTTATTTTATTGGTGTAATCAGGGATTCTACAGATTTTTATTGTTATTAGTAGTGTTAATGTATGCATAGGATCAGTGAAGACAATTTTACATAAAATTGTAGTGCTTGTGGAGTACTTAACATGTTTATTGATTTGGAGAATTCCTGTGCAATGCAATGTTCGTTTATGCACATGACTCTCGAAATTGCAGTTAAACATCCACATTAATTTATTTTTCTCATTATATGATTGCAGCGAGTATAAAAAGGGCGAGTGTGTGCGCTTTGCAGGCAGCGGGAATGAGGAGAACAGGAATAACGCATACCCTCATAAAGCTGGCCTGGCTCAACCATCAGGCTTGACCTCTGCCCCAGAAGAGATATGGAGCTGCCTGTTCATCGCCGACAGCGAGAGCAGCACCATCCGCAGCCTGTCTCTGAACGACGGAGCTGTCAAACATGTAGTCGGAGGGGAGAGAGACCCCCTGGTGAGATTTATTTTCAGCTTGTAAAGCATCTCCGTACGATTCACTAAAGTGTTTGGCAAAGTTTGTGTTTCCTGATTGAATTGAACATTGAACAGTATCAGGGTCCTGCATTGCTGCTGCGAAGGACTGTAAAAGATGGTATCCGAGATAATTTCGAGTCACGTTCCTGTGAAATGCAGTTTATATGCTAGTGATGAACGTTATTAAAAGGGGATTGATGTTTTATTTTGGGTTGCTGAAAGGGATAGTCAGATGAAAACAGTGTGATCTCTTCCTTTGTCTATCCCTATATTCCTTTCTAAGTAAAGATTTACTTTTTTTGAGGCTTCATGAATTAATCAGGGTACAAAGTATTGTAACATGCTGTGATAAATTTTGATAGGCAGGAAGGCAAATCTTCTGGAGGGTTCTCTATCTCAGACATATTTAATGAAAGAGGTCGGGGCAATCATGATCATGTAGTGAGCTCAGGCAGCTCAGTGGAGTAAGTACTTATTTCAATTGAACCCTGAAATGAAGACATTTTCAGGTCTGTGTAATTTCCACCTTGTGGTTTGTGTTTTCCTGTGAATCAGAAGGGATCTGATTGCTCTGTTCGCTAGTTAGATTTGAAGGTAATTGTTCTTTCCTGCATTGTTAGAGGACTTGATTGGTGAAGTAGATGTGACAAACTGTGACTCCTGTGGAGGGATGTGACAGAGAGAGCTTGTTTCTAATTTACCTTTTACAAAGTCATACAAAGCGTGACCTCAAAGACCCATATTTGTTTTGAGTACATGAAATGATGTATGTATGATGCATGCACAAATAATGAGCTTTGACTGCACGAAAACTTGCTCCTGTCCAATAGTTCCTTAACTGCCTCTCAAATCCATACAGTTCATACCAATTTACCCTGAAATACATCTTATTTACATAAAACATATCCTTGCAAATGCGGTTGTTGCCATCGTGAGTTATTAAAAGGAAAGCATTAAGTTTTTTCCAAACGAATCAAGTCAGTGAGAAAAATTGATTTCGCTGTAGCTGATGACATTTTGTTCAGTTTTTCTGCAAATAAAGGACAATTATGGAAGTGTGAGTGGTTTCTCTGAAGCTATTTAGTCATTAATCAGGCAAAACAGCTGTTTATGCCTGAGTTTTTATTTAAATATATTATAGATATAATGAGAGCTTCTGTAATAAAACGAGCTTTCATTCAAAACAGACATATTGTTATTTCTTATCAAATGGAACATTTTATTGAAAAATCAAAAGCAATAAAAGTTAAATATGAAATAATATAAAGGAATTAGTGTGTGAGTGAGTGAAGCCCCTTTCATATAGCTCGTTCATGGCTGGAATGTTGTGCCTTTATTCCCCCTCGCCGTTCTATGTGAAGTGTCTGAAATGTCATAGTAGCATCGCCGGGAATTAGTCTGTGCAAAGACGGCCTGCATTATGGGACAGGGGTGTGATGTGTTTCTCATTGAATTTAATCTTAATGTTCATAGTAAATCTGCATGTCCTTCTCTTTCAAATGGATTCACACTTGTCTTTAATTTTGACTCCTAGCACATCTGATATATTGATTTATTCCCTTCCGAAGAATAAAGCACCACATGGCATTTTTGTGGACTGTTTCTTTTTCATTCATAATTAATTCTGTCTTCATAATTATTCTGTCAATGTTTTAAAATATGTGTTCCTTGAAAAAATCGGAAGCATTGCCAAAAATGCTCTTTAAAAAGAATTTTAATTTGTTTTTGTTTGGATGGTGCTTCAGCTGCACAATAAATAGTACTCGAATGGTATTGTGACTCAGGGCAGTGGTGGCTCGGTGCTAAGGTGGATTACTGATCACAAAGTAGATGATTCAAGCCTCACTAGCAACGGGTTGTTACTGTCCTTCCTCAGTGCAGCTAACTGGGTCATCAAAGGCCGACCATGTCTCTCACTGTCTGGTGGGAGGCATGTAAAAGAACCATTGCTGACTTCAGTAAAGTGTAGCTGTATAGCCGGCAGCGTGTTTCTGCCCTGCGACAGCATGGTGAGCTGTCCAGGGTGTACTTGGCCCTCGCCCATTGGCGGCCGAGATGCGCACCAGCCTCCTCGTGACTCTAATTAGGATTAAGCGGCTTAGAGAATGAATGAATGAAAGATATAGTGACTATTGTTCTATTCAGTTAGGTGGTATGCACTTAAAGATGTGTTTTGTTAATTGGAAAAAATGAATTCCTTAACTGTTCATCAAAAAAAATCATCAGTCTTGAAATCTCTTCTTAAAGTAATCTTGTTCTATATGTCTGATTTTCTCTCTCTCTCTCGCTCTCGCTCTCTCTCTCTCTCTCTCTGTTATTTTGATCTGAGGCTGCACTGACTGAGAATTTCTATGACATTGTCAGGGTCCCTCACAGCAGCTCACGAACATATTATCGAGATCCTTTTTTCTTTGTGTGACTCAAAAGTTTTTTAAAAACAAAGCAAAAAAGGTAAATATTGGTGCTTTAGTGATATAGCAAGCTGAAGGATGGCAGCACAGCCCACTAGTCTTAACTGTGTATGCATTTTTTCATTGTTTAAACAGAATCTCTTTGCCTTTGGAGATATGGATGGGAAGGGGGTGGATGCTAAGCTCCAGCACCCTTTAGGAGTGGCTTGGGATGCCAGCAACAGCCTGCTCTATGTAGCAGACTCCTACAACCACAAGGTATTTTTCTCCCAGAAAAGTCTTATTTTCTTTTGTTTATAATTTTCTAATATTTTGTGAAAAAAGAGCTCACTAGATTTAGTTCACATTTGTTAAACAGTGACTAGACACGCAGTCTTCTTGTTATATATTAAAACACAACTTCCCCTTCCAGATCAAAGTTGTGGACCCTAAAAGTAAGCAGTGCAGGATGCTGGCAGGCACTGGAGAAGCAAGCGACACATTTGGCCCCAGTTTAGCAGAGACTGGTTTCAATGAGCCTGGGGGGCTCTGTGTGGCCGAAGGGGGAACGCTGCTCTACATAGCAGACACCAACAACCATCACATCAAAGTGCTGGACTTGAAGACCAAAACAGTGTCCATGGTTAGTGTTTCTGTCTGTCTATAAGCTCAAATCATTGATCCTTGTTTTACCCTTAATGTCATCCAACAAACAGAGTCCCTTACCTCTCCTGTCTCTCTACCTCCTTTCTACTCATTCAGCTCCACATTTCAGTGGTAGAAGTGGATTCAGCCCCACTATCTACTGCTGCAGTTGTACAGGTCCCCAAACTCCCAAGATCGGCTCCTGTGTTCAGCATGACTACACTGCCTGTCTCAGCAGGGCAGGTCATTGATATCCAGCTCAGTTTGACTGTACCTGATGGAACCAAGCTGACCAAGGATGCTCCCAGTTTCTGGAGTCTCTCTGCTGAAGGTATTGAATTAAAGATTGAGTTGAGTAAGCAGGAAAAGAATATAGAAATCATATACACCTAGTTACTGATGCTTATTTATGTCATTGAATATCCAATTGGCACACACAATGTGCCAGTGCGAATAAGATCATCTAATCCTTCTGGCAACATCAGAGATGAAAATGTTGAGGTTTTCTTTGGGAGTAACGAGGATGGATAGGATCAGGAATGAGTACATCAGAGGGACAGCACATGCAAGATGTTTTGGAGACAAAGTCAGAGAGGCTAGATTGAGATGGCTTGGACATGTACAGAGGAGGGATAGTGAGTATATTGGTAGTAGGATGCTGAGGTTGGAACTTCCACGCAGAAGGCCTAGAGGAAGAGTAAAGAGGAGATTTATGGATGTGGTGAAGGAGGACACGAAGGTAGTTGGCGTAAGAGAAGAAGATGGAGAGGATAGGGTGAGATGGAGTCAGATGATTTGCTTTGGCGACCCCTGAAGGGTACAGCCGAAAGGAAAAGAAGATCCTTCTGGCAACATCAGTTCTTGCCCGATTTTAAAGTGTGCACGAGTTTTACAGCTCAGGACATGCTCAAATTGTTACCTTTCTGATTGGCTGTTCAAGCCTATTAATGACACAAATTTCCTGGATTAGCTGGGCTACGTCACTGACCCATGTAGCATAACACATTATCAGCCAGTGCTGAGCAGCACAACCAACAAACGCAGAAATCAAGGAAAACATTTATTTTTGTTCCTAAACCAATGACACCAAAGCTGAGTTAGCAAAGCACTGACAATGCAAATTAGTTTAGATTTACTATTTCGCTCTTCTCTGGCAGAATTTGCAGAATTCTTGTTTTCAGAGTCACTAAAATGTAAGTTTCATTGTCTCCACAAGAGACATCAACACTTTGACATCACTTCAAATAAAAAACTGATAACATCATAGTTCAGCACACTGCTAGTAATTCACAAGATAAACTTGGCAGTTTTGTGATTCTTATTGTCGTTTATGTTAAATTGGCGTCTGTATCGCTTAAACGTATTACATACAAATTATGCTGTAAAGGGTGACCAATACCGGTACTCTTTAATGTTCATTTCTATTAAAGTGGTCAGAGTGTGTGTACTTGTGTATACAGTATATAAAGTAGATTTCTATTTAGTGTCTGCAGGACTTATTAACAAGCCAGAGGAGTTGAGGTATCTTCCTTTCCTTTTACAGGCTCTATTGAAATGGAACGGCCATTACTTCTGTTTTTGTTGTAAAATAAAGAAATTTAGGTTTGAAGATCAAAGGCACAAAATATGAGCACAAAATTTTAACTTTTATTGCCTAATATTTTTATGTCAAACAACTTGGAGCATGAAACTGTAGTGGTGGTACGCTGCACCATTTTAAAAGTATGCAAAAGAGTAGGAACGTGGTCTTAAAGTAAATTTAATGATGTTCGTATGCAATAACTACATTTAAGTTGTGTTCGTTGTTGCATTTTCAACAAGTAGGTCCTGGGTTCAAGTTTTACGCTCACTGTGACTGTTTCTAGGTGCAATTTATATGTTCTCCCCAGGGTGCTGCTGCTTGGTTGAAAGAAAAACCTGCAGCCACATTTGCCCTTTGTGGAATGAGTTTGACACCCCTGATTTAGGCCTTCGGACTCCTACTGCTTATAAGTGGATTTAATCTTGTGGCATAACATCTATACACACTATCGCCCCTCATAGCTTTCTATAAACTGTAGATTGGGATTTACACTTCCTTATGGAGGTTGTCCATGTTGCAAACAGTGGTTTTTATTGTTTAGAGATGTTCTTTCACACTGTTTCATTCATCAGCTACTGTTAATTTTCTTGGTTAGCATGTGCAGTGGCAGGTTGTTAGCATGCCACTGGTTTCTCTCTCTTTTTAGAGCATTCCAAGTTGTTGTCTTGGCTTTGCCCAACAGTGGTGCAATGAACAATTTTTCCCTCTTTTCTCATTTTCGAAATTCCTTGATTCTCTGCAATACACTGCTCTCTGGTTTTATTGCTTTGTCCTTTAATTTTAACAATTTTAGTATTCACAGGTAAAACCCAGGTCTCACAGTGAAAGGAAACTGCAATTTTTTGTAATTAATCAATATAAAAGGGTACACTTATGCAACAAGAAACAGCCAATATGAATAAAAGCTGGGTTTAAACAATGTATTATGGGTTTGAACAAGGGTTCTTGTTTAAGACAACTAAATCTAAAAATCAGAAAGTGAAAACTATAAATTCTGATCTGTGGTCTGATTCAACTTTTGATCTTTAATGAGGGGTGTGTGTGTGTGTGTGTGTGTGTGTGTGTATTTATATATATATATATATATAAATACACACACACACACACACACACACACACACACACACTAGTCCTTCTCAAAAAATTAGCATATTGTGATAAAGCTCATTATTTTCTGTAATGTACTGATAAAAATTAAACTTTCATATATTTTAGATTCATTGCACACCAACTGAAATATTTCAGGTCTTTTATTGTTTTAATACTGTTAGGACTAGTGTGTGTATGTATGTGTGTATATATAATATATATTGTGTGTGTGTGTGTGTAATATACACACACACGCATCTATATATATATATATATATATATATATATATATATATATATAATACTAGTCCTCAAAAAATTTGCATATTGTGATAAAGTTCATTACTTTCTGTAATGTACTGATAAATATTAATTTTAGATTAATTGCTCACCAACTGAAATATTTTAGGTCTTTTATTGTTTGTATACTGATGATTTTGGCATACAGCTCAAGAAAACCAAAAATCCCTATCTCAAAAAATTAGCATATTTCATCCAACCAATAAAACAAAGTGTTTTTAATGCAAAAAAGTCAACCTTCAAATAATTGTTATGCACTGAATACTTGGTCGGGAATCCTTTTGCAGAAATGACTGCTTCAATGCGGCGTGGCATGGAGGCAATCAGCCTGTGGCACTGCTGAGGTGTTGTGGAGGCCCAGGATGCTTCGATAGCGGCCTTAAGCTCATCCACAGTGTTGGGTCTGGTGTCTCTCAACTTTCTCTTCACAATATCCCACAGATTCTCTATGGGGTTCAGGGCAGGAGAGTTGGCAGGCTAATTGAGCACAGTAATACCATGGTCAGTAAACCATTTAGCAGTGGTTTTGGCACTGTGAGCAGGTGCCAGGTCGTGCTGAAAAATGAAATCTTCATCTCCATAAAGCTTTTCAGCAGATGGAAGCATGAAGTGCTCCAAAATCTCCTGACAGCTAGCTGCATTGACCCTGCCCTTGATAAAACACAGTGGACCAACACCAGCAGCTGACATGGCACTCCAGACCATCACTGACTGTGGGTACTTGACACTGGACTTCAGGAATTTTGGCATTTCCTTCTCCCCAGTTTTCCTCCAGACTTTTGCACCTTGATTTCCGAATGACATGCAAAATTTGCTTTCATCCGAAAAAAGTACTTTGGACCACTGAGCAACAGTCCACTGCTTCTCTGTGGCCCAGGTCAGGCGCTTCTGCTGCTGTTTCTGGTTCAAAAGTGGCTTGACCTGGGGAATGTGGCACCTGTAGCCCAGTCCACTGCTTCCACAGGTCCCCCGAGGTCTGGAATCGGCCCTTCTCCACAATCTTCCTCAGGGTCCGGTCACCTCTTCTGGTTGTTCAACATTTCCTGCCACACTTTTTCCTTCCCACAGACGTCCCACTGAGGTGCCTTGATGCAGCACTCTGGGAACAGCCTATTCGCTCAGAGATTTCTTTCTGTTTCTTACCCTCTTGCTTGAGGGTGTCAATGATGGTCTTCTGGACAGCAGTCAGGTCGGCAGTCTTACCCATGATTGCGGTTTTGAGTAATGAACTAGGCTGGGAGTTTTTAGCCTCAGGAATCTTTTGCAGGTGTTTAGAGTTAATTGGTTGATTCAGATGATTAGGTTAATAGCTCATTTAGAGTACCTTTTGATGATATGCTAATTTTTTGAGAGAGGAATTTTGGGTTTTCATGAGCTGTATGCCAAATCATCAGTATTAAAACAATAAAAGACCTGAAATATTTCAGTTGGGGTGTAATGGATCTAAAATATATGAAAGTTTAATTTTTATCAGTACATTCCAGAAAATAATGAACTAATCACAATATGCTAATTTTTTTAGAAGGACATATATATATGTGTATATTGGGCAGTGGTGGTCTAGTGGTATAGGGCGCTGGATCGCTGATCCTAAGGTTGGGGGTTCGAGTCCCACTCTCCACAAGGTTGTCTCTGTTCCCCCCCCTAGTGCAGCTAACCGGGTCTCTCACTGTCTATGATGAGAGGTTCATCTGTTTTACGTTTTTTTTGTTTGTTTGTTTGTTTGTTTGTTTGTTTTTTCAAAAAAAAAAAAAGTCAAATTTTGAGTTTAGGCGTACAGTAGGCCCTCGATATTTGCGGGGGTTCGGTTCCGGCCCGACCCGTGAATGAAGATAATGTGCGAGTTCTGTACCCGGAAGTAAAACCCCATGTGTCACGTTACATACGCGAATCAGCAGCCGGAAGTAAAATATTATGTATCTATTACATGTGCTAAAATATGCTTCTTAAACAGATTCTATAGACAGTCTTACTCATTAATACAGTATTAATGTCGTAAAATATAGTAATGATTAAGAAAAACTTAATTTTTTTACTGTGATATTTATTGATAGTAAAATATAAACATTACACAGCATACATATAAAAACACCTTTAAATGCATTCTCTTTTAAACATACAGCACTGTAGTTTTCAAAAATGCCCACTAGAGGAAGGTATTGCATTGGGCATGAGATGACTGAATTCAGGTATGAACTGTATTAAGTCCGAGCAGCTCAGCCTCGCCCCTCAGCCGGAGCGAGTAGAAAACAGAGTTTTAGTGTGAGAGAGTTAGAGAGTGTTACAAACCAAAGAAGCGGTGATGTGATGTGAGTTAATCCTCTGGCGCAGAGGTGAGCATGCTTTTGTTTATTGGGAGTAAATGAGAATAGTGAATTCAGTTGTGAGCCACCGAGCAGCTCAGCCACGGCCCTCAGCCGAAGCAGAGTAAAGAGTCAGTTAGAGGCATAGCGCCAAAATCAAAGTCCCCCAAAACACAGACCATAACAAAAAGGACCTAAAAGAAAAAGAAATGTAATAAATTGGATAAACAAAACAAAATGAGAAACATGCTACACCACAGTTAATAAAATCTAACACACAAACATTCTAAACATTACCTTAGGTAATGTACTGGAATAATAATTGAAAAAGACTTTAATAGTAGAGTGTTTTACAACAGTTCAGACGATTATACCTCTTCAGGCACTTCAAAGGAAACTGTCGTTTCTTCCAGAGAAAGTGTTATTTCTTCAGAAGAGACGTCAAACGTCATTACCTTTTTCTGGTGCTTGGTAGGCGTTTGAGTGACATAATAGAATTTAACTGGTAATTAAAACACACTAAAAAAAGGCTCATTGACAACTTGTGCGTGAATGAGGAAAAAGGGGCGTTACATCATCTCAACCAATCAGTAGTAAGGAGGACAGCCATTTACTGAATTTTAATCACATGAGAGTTGTTCAGTAGTCTGCGAATACTCAAACCGCGAGTGCAAAACCGCGAATAGTCAAGGGCCTACATACCTACATAGTATGCTGATGTAATGACGCAACGACGTAATGAAGCTGCGTCCATTGTTTACAAACAGCAGACTGAACTTGCCCCTCCTTTTTCCTAGTTCAGCTTTATATATATATATATATATATCAGTTATATAGCGTGTTACCTTTGTGTTAAGATGTCGTCTGTATGATCTTTGTGTTTACATTGTTTTGCGGACTTTTTTAACCATAAGCAAATATGGTTGTTCAGAAGCATAAGCCTACAAGCATGGGTGCAAGTCTCATACACAGAGATGAATTAACTATCTGCTTGGATCGGCACAATCTACTGTGCATACTCAATTAAGCAAAGAGGGTTGTAAAATGAATGAAAACCTGAATTTAGAAAAGAAAGAGAACTCTCCGCTCTGCTGGTGATTTACATCAGTGCAGGCTGAGTACTAAATGAGTATTCAACGACGCCTTGCTCACTCGAAAGACCGGAAGTCCGTATAACCCGTGCTTTGTTTCAAGCACAAGCAAGTAAACTACTTTAGGTGTTGAGCGCCTCACATATTGTAAACGTTGATTGGCTGTTTTAAGCTTCATGTAAAGTGCCTCAGCTCAGCTTCATGTAATGTCACTCGGCTCAGCTTTATGTTCAGTGACCATCCGTCAACCATTGGAACCATTTACAATCAGAAAGATCGCATCATAGAGAATGTTCAAGGTTATATTTGATACTGTATTTGATATTTGATGAGTGAATTTGATTAAAATGTATCTATTTGAAATTATTTTGCTTGAATTTGTTTATTTGAAATTAATGTTGACATTATTTGATATATTTTATATTATTTTACAATGTTAAGTTTATAATAATTGATTTAGGGGTGTTTTATGAGATACGGTAATGGTATTTATTGATGTATAGTACAGTATGAACGTCATACATCACTGGAATATACAGGAACAACTTGCGTTCATTTTCAACTTGCGTTCGGTCATCCGGAACTAAACAAAAATGTAAGTTGGGGTGTGTCTGTATATGTCTGTATATATGTGTGTGTGTGTGTGTGTGTGTGTGTGTGTGGACATCATATTTGTAGAATTATTTTTTTTAATATAGTAAATGTGTTCTTGGTGTTGGATTGAGGCATCACTGCAAGAGGCTGTTTGTTTTTAGTGCTTTGTTCACACATTTTCACCAGGCTGCAGAGACCAGCCGGCCACACTGGGACTTACTCCAAGGAAAAATTCAAAAATCCTCTGTGATTCAGAAGACACGCATGCACATGCTTGCTAGATCTCCCATTCCTTCCATGTATCCTCCACACACACACACACACACACATAGTCACAAAAGTGAAGCAAAGAAAGAATCTGTTCTGCTGTAAAAATAATATCACTCTAAGCCTAGCTGTTTTAATTCAACTTCTCAGGTGTCATCCTGGATATGTATTTTTTTTATTTCAGCATTATACTTGTTTACAATCATTTCCTCACTCTGGTGACTAGTTGGAATAGCTAAGGGCCCATTAGGAGTGGCATTAATGACTGTCCATGATGAGCTTTATGTCTGTAGGACTTCGTATGACTCCTGTTGTCTGATGTAATTAAATGACTCGGTAAATAAATTGTTTTATATATTGTTAGAAATATAAAAGTGCAGTGTTTCTATATAGGCACTGTGCACTTGGGGAGGGGGGAAAGTCAGATTAAATCATTGTTCAAAAATCAGTATTTTATTTTTAGTGTGTGTGTGTGTGTGTGTGTGTGTGTGTGTGTGTGTGAGCGCGCGCAACTTTAGTCTGGCATACTTCCCTCCTGAGGTCCCATGTGTCATTTGGATGCTTCCATAATTTACTTTGACATTTGTCTTTCTCGCATGTCCTTGGTTCAGGGCTAGTAACCTATACACACGCACTCACGCGCGTGTGTGTGTGTGTGTGTGTGTGTGTGAGAGAGAGAGAGTGAATATAGGCAGAGTGCTGACCTTTCGTATGTCAAATCACATCAATCAGTTTATAAACTTAAGGTGAGGATGAGATCAGAGCTTCTAAGTGATAGCATTCCTATGTATATGCTGGGAGTCCACAGTTGCGAAGTGAAATATTCCTCTGCGTGGACACATACACGCTCATACTCACACACTCTGCACTGTCAGTGGCCTGTCTTTAAAAAGAACCGTCAGGCAGTAATTTTAAGATAATTGCTGTTGACTTGCAGCTGAGTTCGGTGTGTTCCTGTCCTCAACAGGTAATGAATGGTTACTCCAAGGACACGCCGTGACGGGAAGCATTACCGATCTCTCACAGCCACTTTCCATCACCTGCACAATCCCTCCTCAGCCGAAGACTCCTGACCCAACACTGACCCTCAACGCCTGGGTCTACTGCTGCCTCTCAGAGGAGGGGGTCTGCATGTTGAAGGCTGTCTCGTTCGTACAGCCTCTGCAGGTCGAGTCCGCTCACAAAGAAAGCACCGTAGCTGTGACTTTAGCACATGTTTTCTGAAACATACACTCACTACTTCAGATTGGCTGTAGATGTACACATTGTTTACTTACAGCACTTAGTCTTGAGCAAATACTGTTACACATGCAAATGCGTACATATTTAATAAAAGGGAAAAAGCCGAAAGGAAGACGGACTGTACTGAATTGACAATATGGGTGCTTGTCTATTTGAAACTTAAGACTAGAATATCATGATTTGAATGTTAGCTAATTAGTAGGTCCAGGACAAAGGGCCAGCCCCCACCCATAGAAGTGCATATTACCTAAAATCATTAGTCCGGTTGGTTTAAGACCGTGCAGTCAGCCGGACATCCATTTTTCTCAACATATCTGATGTAGCTTTTCAGCTGATAAACAACTTCTGCCAGCATTTATATTTCAGAAAATGATCACATGACTAACTCACAAATCTGAAAAGATTACAAATTTACTTGGAGCATTCTACTGTGTTTTCAAAAGTATCATTTTATGTTTTTCTATATAAAATACTGTACCACATTTTACCAATTTAACCGACTACATAACGCAGTACTGTACCTCCTGTGCATTGGGCTGTTTGTTTATTAATCAGAATGTACACTGCCCAGACAAAAAGTGGCACATTGTAATATTTTCATGGAGGCCATTTAGTTTTTTCATCATGGCATGTAATCAACATGGCATTATTTCTCCAGTTGGTCAGCTCAAGGCCCAGAAACATTAATGTGGTAATAAATTGAAGTCGGCTGATGACCTGAATGTATTAAATGATCAGATTATCACATCTATGGGAGTTTTCTTTCTTGATGGCACAGATATAAAGTGCGGACTTAATTAATGAAAGAGTGGTTCAGGGAGCATGAGGAATTATTTTCACACATGTATTGGCACCCCAGAATCCTGACCTTAACTATATTGAAAGTTTTTGGGATGTACTAGAGAAGACTTTATGGAGTGGTTCAGTTTTTCCTTCATTAATTAAAGATGTCAGTGGAATATGAAAGCCCTGGACAGAAAATGCATGATATGTTACTTAAGTTTGTTGAAACAATGCCATGATGATTTACGTTCTGTAAGCAAGGCTAAAGGTGGCGCAACACCATTCATGTGTACAACTTTTTTGGCCTGGAAGTTTATTTTGAATTCTCAACATTTTCCTTTGTGATTAGAAGCATTTAAGTACATTTACATTGGATAGCGGCAGTTCGGTTATTTTGCTTTCTTCAATCCAGTGTAAGATACATGTACATTTACAAATGCATTACACTGTCAAATCTGTGGTGTACGATGTATAAACGTAGTTACATTTGTGTACTTTTTCAAGAAAGAGGAACAATAATAACTGGCATTCATTTTTATAGGATATTTGATAGTGCACAGTGTAGTCCATGTATCCTGTTTTAAGAGTGATCTAATGATTTTTAATCCAAGCTAAAAATTTTCCAGTCCTCATGGCATTGGTCAGAGCCATCTAACTGGGCCTTTGCATCACTCATGTTTCATGCGCTTCCTCAGTCTTCTCCAAATGTAGCTGCTTTTCTACATAGCATTTAAATTCTATAAAATAATAAAGAATATTTTACCAGTTTGTAAGTGTTCAGTTTTTGTGTGCATCAGTCCTGCTTATATATGTTGTTCTCGTTTTATTTACACTGCTCAGGAAAAAAAAAAAAAAAAAAAAAAACGACATATCATCTTTACATATAAAACTCGACACGTTCATCTAACCTGATTAAGGTCCAGATCTACCTTGCATGACATTAGGAAGAGGGAACAATGATTTATAACCTGAGTGTAGCATATTCATTACTGATGAAAAAAGCAATATAAACCACTCACATTACTCATTTACCCTTGATATTGTCCTTAAGAACTTAAAAATAGCCATCAGATATTTTTTCTTTCTTTTTTTAGATGTACTTTTTTGAGTGTATGTTGATACAGCTTTAATCTTTAATATATTTCTAAATTATTTGTTTCAAATTACAGCTCTATGCTTACTTATTATTTTAACTCATGTTTTTGTCTAAGTTTAGGATGGTTTTATTTATTTATTTATTTATTTATTTGGGGGGGGGGGTCCTCCTCTGTTTTCCGTGATTTTTCAAGTTATTAAAACACTGAAACATATAAATGACATCATATACTCACTAAACACTTGAAGAAAACCTGAACATCTATGCTTTTGTGTGATTATTCAATCACCAAATCATATGGCAGTGGTTCAATCCATAATGTTACACAGATTTAGGCTAAACCGCCTCAAGTAGTATTCACATTATCCCTCAAACTGGGAACGAGTAATGCGATTTCAATCTATGGTTTGATTGTTGGTGCCATTTATTTTCAGCCAAAACACATAGCTGAAGCTGCAGTGGGTACAGAGTCAATGAATCTTTAGAAAAGCTTAATCTCGTCTGATTAATCTTGATTTCTGCTGAAACATGCAGATGGTAGGGTCAGAATTTGGCACCAACACCATGAATCCAACTCTGGCTTTAGTCAACAGTCCAGGGTTGTTGAATTCGTGTCAGCCATCACTTGATTGCCTCAGATTAAGTATTTTTGTGGACCATGTGCATCCCTTCATGACCTCAATTTGTCCATTTTCTTCTGGTTACTCCCGGCATGATATAAACAAAAGCTGATTTCATGAACATGGTAAAGAGTTCGGTGTTTTTTTACTTGTTTCTCCTCAGGATATTATTCTAATAAAACACTTTTGTGATTTTGCAGGACCTGAGACTACAGAATGAAATCAGAAAAATCTCCAGACATTGCGTTAAATTCGATTATATTCGGTTTTATTTGTACAGCACTTTTTACAATTGACATTATCGCAAAACAGCTTTACACAGTAGAAGTGTGTAAAAGTGTGTCAAGCCTACAAACGGGGCAAAAAGGGGCTTAAACATTTCCCATTATCCCTACACATCCGTAATGAGCAACCCACGGCGACAGTGGCAAGGAAAACTCCATCAGTAGATGCGAGGAAGAAACCTTGAGAGGAACCAGGCCCAAAAGGGAAACCCATCCTCATTTGGGTAAAACTATATGGATACAAACATATATGAGAAATTGATTACAATCCAAAATGTAGTCCAGTTGGATATCCAACAGCATTACAAGAGAGTTAATATAACCAGCAGTGAAAAGTCATGTTCACAGTCTGTTAGTGCACATCTGGGTCCATTTGGATCTTCACCAGCAGGAAGGAGGAGCTGCCAAGATGAGGACTCCAGTCAGCATCAGCACACCAGGACAAATCACAGGACTCAAAAAGCAAAAGGATCAGGATCACCGGCATCCCAGAAGAAGAATGTGTACCTCAACAAAAACAGAGACAGAGAGGTTGTTAGATATACTCATAGTAGTGCAATGGAAAAAGGTTTTATTATTACGTGATACGGTGATCTCAACATAGAACAACATCTTTAAATATCTTGTATAATCTATGCAATGACAGTTTGAGGGGGAAGATGAGGCCAAATTCAGCATTAGTACCGGTATTTTTCTAATAGCGTTCTCTGAGTGTATATTAATCTGATAATGGCTCAAAGACACAGTAGGATTGAAAAATAACAGCAGAAAACTTCAGAATTGGGGGAATAAATACATATAGGATTCCTTTCCAGGCAATTTGCAAGGAGTTAAGAAAATAAAAATTAAAAAAAGAAAGAATAGATGGCATGGTGGCACAGTTATTAGCACATGCACCTCACAGCGAGAAGGCCTGGGTTTGATACCTGGCCTCGGGGCATTTTTTATGTGGAGTTTGCATGTTCTCCCCATGCTAGTGTGGGTTTTCACCAGGTACTTCGGTTTCTCTCACAGTCATAAAACATGCCCAGTAAGCTAGTTGGCTTTTCCAAATTGCCCCTAGGTGTGAGAGTGAGTGTGAATTGTTGTGTGTGTGTGTGTGTGTGTGTGTTGGCCCTGCAATGGTCTGGTGAGCTGTCCAGGGTGTACCCTGCCCTCACCCGGATTCAGATGAGATGAGCACTAGCCTCCCTGCAACCATAATTAAGGAAGATTAAGCGGCTCAGAAAATTAACGAAGCGAAGCACGTACAGATGAACCTTTCATGCTAAACTTTGGTGATTTCATCTGTTTGATGTTGACTGTATCCTGACATGTCTTCCAGACTGTGCATCGTTTAAACCTGTATTAAAGTGTCTCTGAAGCTTCTTGAAATTATCTTCACTACCCTTCATGCTGCCCTGCAGGCTGGTGCTTAAATCTGCTAATGTGCTGCAAAAGTCAAGCCAGCCGTCTACTAATCACTTAGCAACTGAGATGTACTGTCATGGCATGAAGGAACAATCAGTTATAGTGTGTGTAAAGTGTAGCACATAATTAAATGAACTTGATTTAACTTGATTATTGTGAGGATAATGATGAAAACTTCCACTAACTGACATAGAAAGAGCACTAAACCTTTGACCACCTGTAAGTATACATTTGTCTAGTGGATGTGTGTGTGAAAACACATATGTTTTCTATTGTTATAAAGTAGGTCAAGAGTGACGACAAACAGTTGTATGAGTCCTTGTTAATGCCTTTGAAAATGAGCTGTGTTGTGTTTTTAATTATGAGATAAATCCATATATGGTATAAAATTGGATCTATGACCTGTATCTCACATACTGAATACGACGTCATAAGCGTCCTGCTCAAATAACCCCCCCCCCCAAGTGTTTTTTGTTTGTTTGTTTGTTTTTTATCTTACTCTAATAACAGCCCATGTGTACTGGGAGCAAAATGGTAGATCAAACTTACCAATTTTATTCAGTCAGTCTCTGTAACGGTAAAATGAGGCGTTCACTGCCTGTAAAAGTGAGTTTACACGGTATTTCAAAACCCCCTGCCACTGGGGAATGTCTATCATGTTCATCAGTAACAACACATTTGATTATTCCGCCGTGCTTTAAAAAACAGGAAAATATTTTGCTGTGTTCTCTTGGTAAATGTCCAACAAATTGAACCATTAGAAACTATTACAGCAAAACTATGGGATGCTCTGAATGAATAGAGCGATGAGCCACATGTGGACATATCAGAAAGTGATGATGAGTATTTTTCACCTGATTCTCCTGCTTACTAACTTCATACATTTGTTCCTGGCCATGTGTTTTTTAAAGTGACATGTGCTAAAGTTGATCTTTGTGTTGATTGTTTTAACGTGCCATGTGCTAAAGTTGACATTCCTGTTGATTGGCTCGATTTTACATGGGGGAAAGTATTTAAAGGAACAGCACGGGAGGGAACATTAAAGGGTCTTTTTTATTATTATTATTATTATTATTATTATTATTATTATTATTATTATGCTGTTTTCTGTTTGTTTTCAGCTTTCATGTAAGTAATTTGGTTGATACCACAAAATGAATAATATAAATACCAGTAAAATTCTTTTATTGTTCTGTTATTACAGTATTCATGTTTTCCACCTGAATGGTAATAAGCGTTCCACTCCGATGATAACCATTTTAATAAGCGCCCACCCACTCCAATTTTTTAGGCGCCCTGGGCACTTATCAAGTCGTATATGGTGTGCTTTTTGTAATAGCGTGAATTTACATTCAAAGCGCATGTGGCAATTGTGAAATATCACATAAATGCTTATTTAGTTCTTGCCAGAATCGATTATTTGGTAAACATTGAGTATTCCATATGCGGACTAGTCACAAATCTCTGGGTGTTATGGGAAGTAGCGCTGGAGCACCCCTTTTAATATTATATATTCAACTGCAGTGCTGGATGTCTTAAACCATTATTTATTCAATTATTCGCAGTGATAAAAACTGATTGTAGCCAGGAATGGGAGAAAATGGATGAAGAATGAAATGAGCAGGAGCAGTCTTTTGGAAAGCAGTGAAGAGAAAAACACAAAATCTTTTTATTCGGGAAACAATTGGTACTTTGTGTTACAGAAATTTAAAAGAAACTTTAAGGTAATGAGATTTGGGTGGAAATTTAAGAGTGTGTGTGTGTGTGTGTGTGTGTGTGTGTGTGTGTGTGTGCAGATAATATTACTTTAATTAATGTTTTATTATTATAGTTAATTAAACACCCTGGGCAGCATAGCGGTTAGCACATTTGACTCACAGAAAGATGGTTCTCGATTTATGTTCTGGGCTTGGCGAGGGTATTTCTGTGTGGGATTTGCCTAAACTCGCTGTGCTTGCATGGGTTTTCTTCAGGCATGCCAGTTTCCTCCCACGGTTCAAAGACATGCACACAAATCAGCTGTGATGAGCTCCAGCATCCCTGATGATCCTAGGATAAGCGGTGTTGCAAAAGAATAAATGGCTAAATGAAATACAAATCAGAAAGCTAAAATGAAAAACAGTGATTACTATTCATTTCAGGTATTTTAATATTTCTGATTGGTGAAAAGCTATAAAATAATTATTGCTCCAAGCCAAATTATTGCATCATCATCATCATTGGACAAGATCCTGAACACAAATGGCTGAAATGAGTTTATTTCGGAGGGTGGCAGGGCTCTTCCTTAGAGACAGGGTAAGAAGTTCTGTCATCCGGGAGCAGCTCAGAATAAAACCACTGCTCCTCCACATTGAGAGGAGCCAGTAGAGGTGGCTCGGGTATCTAATTAGAATGCCTCCAGAACGCCTCTCTTGTGTGGTGTTTCGGACATGTCCAGCCGGAAAGAGACCCCGGGGTCAACCCAGAACACCCTGGGGGAACAGTGCCTCTCAGCTGGTCTGGGAAAACCTCAGCTGGAAGAGCTGAAAGGAGTGGCTGGGTAGAGGGATGTCTGTACCTCACTACCTACAACCCAACACCAGAACAAACAGATGAAGTTGAAGAATGCATGAAGAACGCATGCAACATAGTAGGGTGTCTGTCTATCTGTCTTCCTTTCAGCTTTTTCTCTTTTGCTCGCGAGTCGCCACAGCGAATCATCTGATTCGCACGTTTTGATTTGGCAGAGGTTTTTTTTTAAGTCGGATGCCCTTCTTGTCACAACCCTTTTAGCAAGGGACAGAAACACGCTGACGGCTTTGCAGCTACTCTTTACGAAAGTCAGCAATGGTTCTTTTACATGCCTCTCACCATAGACAGTGAGACACATGTCCCGCCTTTGATAACCCAGTTAGCTGCACTGGGGGGGGGACGGTGACAACCCTGTGGAGAGCGGGACTCGAATCCCAACATTTGGATCAGCGATCCAGCGCCCTATATCACTAGACCACCGCCCCTATAGTAAGGTGTCTGTCTACTTTAAAAAATATTTTGAATGAATCCTGAAACAATTATAGAATTCATCTTTTGAATGATATCAACAATTATTTAGTCTCGGAAGGTGTTAGCCACCTCGGCTTTTGGCCTTGGCAGATCACATCCCCTTGACCAAATAATTCTCAATATCTTTCTTCATTTAAGAATTGCCTATTGTTTGATTACAGTGGAATCTGTCCTGGGATGGGATAACTACGAGAACAATCAGTTCTTGAAGTTAATGAGTTAAAAGCAGACAAAATGGGCAAGTGCCTTCAACATGGATCCCATTACCATAGCTAGATGTCTGGGTCAGAGCACCTCCAACACTACAAATCTTGTAAGGTAATCCGAGTATATCAGGGTTAGTACCTACCCAAAGGGGAAGAAGGAAGAACAAACATTGTACCAGTACCAGATTCATTCCTGGGGATAGAAGACTAGCCCATTAGATCTGATCCCATAAATGAGCACAATTTGCTGGAAAATGGATTCTGACTATGATAGAAAGGCATCAGAACACACAGTACAGTGCATAGTGCTACATTTCAGGCTGCATACCTGTTGACCAGTTAGAATGCACATGATTAACCCTTGTCTGCCACTGAAGGTGCCTACAATGGGAACAGGAGCCTAAAAATGTCAATTTCCTGGGGAAGAAATGGCAACAGGATGGACTGTGTGGAGAAGACAAGCCACCAGCAGCAGTGTGGGATGTGTTGAACAAACAAGTCCAAACCATGCAGACCTCACCTTTAACTTACAGGAATTGAAGGATGTGCTGTGAACTGCCTAGTACCAGATACCACAGTACAACGGTAGGAACCACACAATAACAGGCCGGTGTTTTAATAATAAGAAATGGGAGGGCAGTTGTCCATGACAATATAAAAATGTCAATTGTATTTCCAATCACATGTAAAGTAAACTATCAAAATAGGTTTTATTTTCTGTTCCCATGGAAAATAATTGACCTTGTCTTCTACTTGATTTTGGGAGAATGAACAACACTTTCTGTTGATGGATTCAGTGTGCAGAGTTGCCAGTATCCTGGATTTGATCTTAAGCTTGCAACCGTTGCTCCTGCCAACAGGAAACTTTGTTTATATGGGGGGGGGGGGGCATGGAGGAGGGCCTGTGGGCATGTAGGCGTATTCTTCCCTGTGATGGATTTGAGTCTTCTCCAGCCTGTATTCCACCTCACTTCCAGTGTTCCCAGGACATGCTCCAAAATGCAAATGAAGATACAGAAGATGAATGATTGACTTGAAAAATTAAGGAATAAGTGTCATTCAGTGGAATTTGGCCAGATCAACGAGCAACTTTGCATTTGAATGAAACTGGAGATCCATATGGGGATTTAATGGAAATCATCAACTAAACAGCAGTGGAAACTTATAACAAAGAGCTGAAGTGAAAGGGAGAGATTCTATTAGGTTGCAGGATGAGTTTCTTTTGTACTCTTTCTCCTAGTTATTGTGTAGTTCGGCTTTGCTTGATATTTTTATTGTTAAGGTGATAAAGTATTATTGGGCTTTACCAATTGTTCCAAGCCCTTACCAAACCTAAGTCACCAACCAGACAGCACAGTGTCAATCATGCCTCAGTCAAATTCACACATTTACTCGGTTCTAGGACATTTGGGGGGCAGTGGTGGTCTAGTGGTATAGGGCGCTGGATCGCTGATCCAAAGGTTGGGGGTTCGAGTCCCACTCTCCACAAGGTTGTCACTGTTGTCCCCCCAGTGCAGCTAACTGGGTTATCAAAGGCGGGCCATGTCTCTCACTGTCTATGGTGAGAGGTTCATGTAAAAGAACCATTGTTGACTTTCGTAAAGAGTAGCTGCAAAGTCGTCAGCGTGTTTCTGTCCCTTGCTAAAAAGGGTTGTGACAGGAAGGGCATCCGACGTAAAAACCTCTGCCAAATCAAACATGCGAATCAGATGATTTGCTGTGGCGACTCCCGAGTGAAAGGGAAAAAGCCGAAAGGAAGACAGACTCGGTTCTAGGACATTTGCTTGCAAGACAAATGCTCACAAGACAAACGCTCACAACCTAATTGAAAAAACAGACATTTGCTCACAACATAAAAAATTTTGTTCGATTTTAACCCGAACCCTAACCCTAAACCCTAACCCTAACTCTGAACCCTAACCCTAACCCTAATGCATAATGAGTTAATTTAGCATTATGTATTTATAAGAATAAAGAATTTTTAGAACACATTGTGATCTTTTTGTATTATCCATTTATTAGAACAAAGAAAAAAAGATGTGAGCTAAATGTCTGTTTTTTCATTAAGGTTGTGAGCAAATGTCCTGTGAGCAAATGTCCGCGCACCATTTACTCAACATGGTATAGTTGCTGGCCAGCATAACCTTAAACAGAGCCTGTAGGTTTCAGTGAAAACGTGGTAAATCTAAACGTCTTTTAGTCTTTCTCAGTGATTCATCTTATACTCTTCACTAGCACGTGGAGTTTCATAAAGTTACAGTCCATCAGTCAGACTCCGAAGCAGTTACTAAGCTATATGCACATCCTGCAGTACAGCAAGAACTCACGCATCACAACTGACAAACAAACAATACAGTCATTTTATTCAGAAGAATCGCAGGACTTTATTACATGGATCAGTGATGTAACATGTACTCAATCAGTAAAGCTTTGCCAAATCAAGCCTCAGGCACACATATTACATTATTATATTATTATCTTGTGTAATCTATCAAATTTTGAAGTTTTTTTTTTTTTTTTTTTTTTTTTTTTTTTTTTTTATTAATAGAAATAAGTTATTTTGGATTATGGTTCATATGGAAGTTCGGATTGTATGTGAGTCCCAGACTAACATTATGAGGCCCAGTGTTGGAATGCAGATGTGAGTGAGACATTAGCCATGGCTGCACACTGCCAGCCCAATCTGCTTGTGCCCCTGCTATAAGGAGCTGCAATTACGATCTTATCTACAGTAACAGCTTCCCGCTGCTCGAAAAACATCTCTCGTTGGGCTGTTTAGGTTCCATAAAGAAAGTAAGCGGCCTGCTGCAAGCTCTTTTTATAGCTGAGGTAGTGGTGATTTATCTTGGGAAAGTACTAGGGCATGGATGAAATTAAAGTTAACTGAATCAGGCATTGTGAAGTTTGCAGGGCTGCACCCTATCTGTACAAAAGCGCAAGTAATTGCTTCGTTCTGTCTCGCCTTGCTGTAATATGTTCCCTTCCATGTTCCTAAACCAAGTTCATGTTTGTTTCTGACATTTCACCATTGATTGGTGTCCATTTATTGCATTTTAGTAAGCTTTTTAATATGTCTTGGATGATCACGTGTTGCAAATAATTCCATAATAAGTACAGAATATTCCAGTACAACCAGTAGTATTGTTGGCTCCCGATAAAAGCAGATAAAGGAAGCATGCGAAAAATTGTTTTCAACTTTACGCAAAATGACTTTTATCAGACGTTGTGATGTTGGATGAGGCTTTGTCTTGTGTCCTGTATGCCCTGAATAAGGAATGCTTTTGAAGTGTCTCTTTAATGATGCAAATTCCAGGTGATCTGTTTCACGTTTGTGATCTTTCTGCTAAAGGTTTAGAACTAATTTGCAATTTTAGTGTGGCGTGTTTATTTCACTTGAGAGCAAGATTATAACTCTGGTTTTTAACCAATACTTTAGATTCCGCAGTGTTTTGTAATATTTGACATGCTTATATACATATTTATAAATAAATTTTGTTTTAATTCTCTTTGTAGTGTTCACAGAAGATACAAATGCAATTGTAATGCAGTTTATGTCGTGCATATATATATATATATATATATATATATATATATATATATATATATATATAATATATAATATATACCATCCATATAACTGATAGTCACTTTCCAGGCCCACACCAAACTCCTCCCATGCCTGAGATTTTGCACTGGCGACAGCTCGAGCTGCAGCACGTTTGGCCTGTTGGTACCTGTCTGATGCACTTTGAGTCAAATAGGCCAAAAAGAGACAATAGGCCTCCTTTTTCAGCTGGACGGCCCCCTTCGCCACAGGTGTCCATCACCAGTTTTGAGGTTACAACAAGCGCTGATGACCTTCTGGCCACAGCTATGGGTTGCTGTCTCAATAGGAGGCACGAAACGTGGCACATTCGGATTCCATGCCCCCGTCTCTTTTGGGATTCCATATACTTCGCTTCCTTTGGGATGTGCTTGTCGCTCTGCTGGAAGGGGGGAAGAGGGGGGGGTTAAAGGCCCCTCTGACAGGAGATTCCGCCAAACTTTCCCAGGATACCCTGACTACACGCTCGGGCCTGCCAGATCTGGAAGGCAGGATCCCAGCCATCTTAAGCCACCTCACCACCAGGTGGTGATCGGTTCACAGCTCACCTCCTGTCTTCAACCGAGTGTCCAGAACATGCAGCCGCAAGTCCGGTGACACGACTGCAAAGTTGATCATAGAACTGTGACCTCGGGTGTCCTGGTTCCAAGTGCACTTATGGACACTATTCTGTTGGTTTGTCCATCACGAACATCATGTTTGAACATAAGTATAACAACTAAACACCATTCAGGTTCAAATTGGAGAGGCCGTACCTACCAATCACATCGTTCCAGGTCACATAATTGTTGCCCACATGGGCGTTGAAGTCTCCCAGAACAACGAGAGAGTCCACAGAGGGAGCATTCTCCAACACAGCCCCTTAAGACTCTAAGATGGGTGGGTACTCTGAACTGACATTTGGTACATAAGCACAAACAACAGTCAGGACCCGTCACTCCAGCCGAAGGGAAGTTAGTCTTTCATCAACCAGGGAGAACCCCAACGTGTGGGCACGGTTGCCTCTCCCCATGAGCAACTCCAGAATGGAATAAGGTCCAGCCCCTCTCGGGATGGGTGGTTTTGGAACCCAAGCTCTGTATTGAGGTGAGTCTGACTATATCTCGTCGGTATCTCTCAACCTCACACACCAGCTCAGGCTCCTTCCCTGCCAAAGAAGTGACATTCCATATCCCAAGAGTCAACGTCAGAAGGCCTTCGGCTGATACCCAACTCACACTGCACTCAACCCCTATAGACCCTTCCACAGATCCACGGGTGATGGGTCCATGGGAGACCAAGGGTCCATGGCCTTAGATTCTTGACTTAAGTTGAAACACTCCTATAAGGATTCCTACAAGCTTCTGAAAATTATTTTTAGTTTCCTTAATGAGCGAAACAATCAGTTGTACTGTATGTTGCCCTCTATAGAAACTTCAAGGATAATTTAAGAGAGAAAGGTTATATATCTGAAGAAGGTTGTAGCTTCATCTTTTAAATATAAAGACGCATAGTTATTAGCTGACCCAGAAATGAGTACATCAGAGGGACAGCCCATGTAAGATGTTGTGGAGACAAAGTCAGAGAGGCTAGATTGGGATGGTTTGGACATGTACAGAGGAGAGATAGTGAATATATCAGTAGTAGGATGCTGAGGCTGGAACTACCAGGCAGAAGGCCTAGAGGAAGACCAAAGAAGAGATTTATGGATGTGGTGAAGGAAGACATGAAGGTCATTGGAGTAAGAGAAGAAGATGCAGAGGACAGGGTGAGATAGAGGCGGATGATTTGCTGTGGCGACCCCTGAAGGGAACAGCCGAAAGGAAAAGAAGAAGAAGTTATTCGCTGACCCGTGCAATATTCAATTTGTAATTGTATTGATTATTATTTGCCTTCCTGCATTCCAAAGAGTCCAGACTTGGTTCAGAATCCACTGCAGGGTACTGAAGGTGCATAGTATAACAACAATAATAACAACAAACATACAATTGTCCGTGATATTGTCTCTCAGAGACTGTGAAAGGCTCATTCACTTCCTTTCCATCCAGCACCCATGATGCATTGTTCACCTTTTTTGTACTTTCTCCTGAAATGTAGGCTTTTAGCTGAGAGGGTACCAAACCCCCTGTAGAACCTGTATGGAAAGACATACATAAACTTTGTCACCCATGAGGTGACCTCAGAGTCCGGTGTAGCCAATACAATCTGCTTTAAAACTGTTACTGATGACATAATCCCAGGTCAGTACGTGGTTTTTCATCCACAGTATGCGGCTCGTTGTGTCGAATTTGTGCGTAAAATGCGTCTCCATGGCTTGTGCGTTACGGGAGACGTTTCTCGGGGAGCTTCGAAAGAGGTCGAGTGCTCGGAATGGGCTCCGCAATTTTGGGCAGAATGTACGATTGGTTGATAAGATCAGTGACGTCACGGCCCCGTTTATCCTAGCGAGTGCTCGCGTTGGGGACTGGAAGCAGCACAGAGATGGAGCGCGGCGCGTTTGGAGCCACGGCGTGGCGGCGCGCCGCAGAGGAACCGAAGTTTGGATAACTTGCTTTTGAATATCAACTTTTTTTTTTTTTCCCTTTTTTCACGCACCATGGGGGACGGGTTACCGTCCTCGAACGGTACCAACGACACCAAACAGGGTCACGTGGATCTTAACAGTCCGGACAGCGGTTTCTCGGAGCAGTGGCTCGTAGCTATGGGGATTGTCATGGCTCTGATTGTGATAATCACTGTCGTGGGAAATATTCTGGTGATTGTGGCTATAGCACGGAATCAGAGGTTGCAGACGCTGACGAATGTGTTTATTGTGTCTCTTGCGTGCGCTGACCTCATCATGGGCTTGCTGGTGGTGCCGTTTGGCGCGACGCTGGAGCTCCGGGGCGCGTGGCTTTACGGATCGTACTTCTGCGAGCTGTGGATCTCCGTGGACGTCCTCTGTGTCACGGCCAGCATCGAGACGCTGTGCGTGATCGCCATAGACAGGTACATTGCCATCACGTGGCCGTTTCGTTACCAAAGCCTTTTGACCAAGTCCAGAGCCAAAGGGGTGGTGTGCGCCGTATGGGCCGTGTCGGCTCTGGTCTCGTTCCCACCGATCCTGCTCCACTGGTCCCGGGACCGGGACGAGACGGAGTGCTACGAGGATCCGGAGTGCTGCGACTTCATCACCAACCAGGCTTACGCAGTCTCGTCTTCCATCATCTCCTTCTACATTCCTCTGCTGGTCATGGTGTTCGTGTATGCCCGCGTGTACCGGGAAGCCAAGAAGCAGCTCCGGAAAATAGACAAGTGTGAAGGGAGGTTTCATCACCATCATCATCATCATCACCACCACGGCGTCTCGGCGTGCAAGGTGAACCGGAAGCGACCGTCCGGGATCGTGGCCATCAAGGAGCAGAAGGCGCTGAAGACGCTCGGCATCATCATGGGAACGTTCACTCTGTGCTGGTTGCCCTTCTTCCTGGTTAATGTTGTGCGCGGGTTCTGTGCCGAGGCCGTGGATAAGGAGCTGTTCGTTTTTTTCAACTGGCTCGGTTACGCCAACTCGGCGTTCAACCCACTCATCTACTGTCGCAGCCCGGACTTCAGGCGGGCTTTCCGCAGGCTGCTCGTGCCGTGTTGGCCGATGCGCGCGGATCACGGACTGACCATGAGCTCGTGCGAGCTGTCGCGCTGCGCAGTCGAGAGTCGCGCGCTCGCACCGTGGACCGACTGCAACGGTACCCGGGACAGCAACTGCAGCCTGGACCGCAGCAGCAGAATTTCCCACACCGAGTCTCAGCTCTAACCTTTCGATCTGTATTTATTTCCATATGCACTGTCTATTCGAAGTATGAAAACCTTCATCATTAGCCTATAAATTTAAAAAAGGGTCATAAATAAACACGTAAAAAGTGCTTTTCGTTCAAAAAGGCAAAAAAAAAAAACACACACACAAAAAACAAACAAACAAACAAACAAAGAAAAAAAAAAAAAAAAACTAGATTTGCAATCCAGCATCTAAATTTTTACATTTCCAAAATCATAAAATGCTTCATAGAAATAAACACATTTTATAGAATTTATACTGAAACACAACACTGTCATAAACAACTTGAGTCCATATTTAAGTGCACGTGCGCACAAATAAACACTGTACGGAAGTTCATCCCGAATTTATTCATAAAACAAGAAACAGAAAACCCTCACAGAGATCAAGGTGAGTTCAGCCAGACCCAGGTAAACACAATCACTTCAGCCAGGTCATTCCTGTATTAGACTAGAAACCGGAAGTGACGAGCCTGCGGATGTTTTTCAACATGTGCTCATTGTACATACATGGACTGTAAGAGGAGAAATGTCTGTTTCTTGTGAGCACTGAAAGTTCATGAGCTTTTCACCAATCCACCATTTATATCATACTGTATGTAAAAAGATGCAACACTTGACTTCACAGCATAATACAGAAAAGTGCAAATTGTACGAAATTGTATTGTTTATATTAAACAGTCATATCTTAGTGTACTGTACTCGTACCATGTACAGCTGATGGAGGTTTCCTTACACAAGCATATGGAAGGAACTGTGATTCAGTGCTTTGTCGTTGCACCTGATATACCATCCAATGTGAGCTGCTTCTTTTCTTGTTGAATATAATATTTAATATTTCAGTATTCCAGTCTGCCAAGTACTGAAATGGGGGCTTAGTGATTTATTTATTGAGTCACTAATACATTGGGTCCTGTTTTATTCAGTAGATTTTCCTGCCCAGGTCCATATATCTAGATCTGTCCTTAATGTATGAGCGCCTCATGTAATGTACAGTATAAGCTGGTCAAATTTATAAGTGTGCAATAAATTATCCAATCGTAAATTACTCCTCTATCGTTTATTTGTTGTTGCTCTGAACCAAATACAGTATAAGCAATCTTTCTAAATCGTCCACATTACATTTGTAGATATTTTATTTCCCAGATTTAAAACCAGAAAAGCTCATATTTATACATCTGCATTTAATTAAAAATGAATGCAGACTCCCACTGTAGCTCTACTTAATGTCCAGTCTATCAAAGTCTATCAATTACTGCATGCCTCATGAGCTAAATGCATCTGAAATGAAGAAGCTATTTTTGGTCTTAAGCACATTAAGAGATTCAACTGATATGCCAATGTTATCTCGTTATATATCCTGAGCAGTGGTTCACAAATCTTATTATAAATTATTCAAGAAGAATCAAATGAAAAGATGCCTCCTAAAAACAAGCCTTCAGACGTTCATTTATTCTCTGAACTGCTTAATCCTAATTAGGGTTGCGGGGTGGCTGGCGTCCATCTCAGCCGACTCCGGGCGAGGGCGGGTAACACCCTGGACAGCTCGCCAGGCTGTCACTAGGCCAACACTCACACAACTTTTCATACTCACACACTGGAGTGATTTGGCCCCCAGTGCAGCTAACTGGGTTATCAAAAGCTGACCATGTCTCTCACTGTCTATGGTGTGAGACATGTAAAAGATCCACTGCTGACCTTTGACAAGAGTAGGCTGTATAGCCGTCAGCGTATTTCCGCCCTGCGATGGCCTGGCGATGGCCGGATGTGGAACAGCCAACTTACCTACTGTGCATGTTTTTGGACTGTGGGAGGAAACCAGAGTACCCGGAGGAAACCCAACCAAGCACGCGGAGAACATAAAAGCTCCACACAGACACACCCAAGCTGGGAATCGAACCCAGGACACTCTTCTGTGAAGTAGACCTGAAAACCACTACGCCACCATGCTGCCCAGACTTCAGACAGTCTGTTTTAATTAAATTTTAATGTCTTTTGTTGTTTTTTTTGTTTTTTTTAAAGCAACCTTGCCAAACTTACATTATGTTAAATTTAACACATGCTTCTCAATTAAAACCAATGCATTCATTTTATGGGTCTGGAAATTATATTCTACATTAACACAGCCATAGCTGATCATACTAATGGAATTGTTGCAAAGGTTGCTGCAAATGCAGGTTCCAGTGAAATGAGAAATAAATGTGGAATCTAAAACTATGCATTTCCCACCCCAACCCCCCACAGGCCACAAGACGGTTTCATTTACTGCAGAAAGACGAGGCGCGATCAGCTGTAAAGGCCTGCTGTTTTGAAGTGGCTTTCAAAGAAAACTTTTTTTTAATTTTTTTTATTTGAGACCACAGCTGTGTACTATTAATCATAATGGAATTGGATGCTTTAAATATGCATTAGTATTTTTCAGCATTCCCCGGAGACCCTCTGCTCACTTAAAGCTGCTCGAGAAAGGAGTAGAATATGGCTCTGATGTAACACAGCCACCACTGGCACCACCTCCTCTTATTAGTAGTAGTTATTTGTTTATCAGAAACCCTTATCTGGGCTGGTGGTAAAGAAACCGTACGAAATATGTAGTGCAAATCCATGCTGTACTTGTGATCTCGAAACCTAGACGAAGTAATGTTAATCTGTCTGACTAAATTTTGGCTAGAAGATGCAGTACCAAGTTATTTGGTATGAACATATTGGATTTATATGGATCGATCACTCAGTATTAATGAAAACATTCTACATTTTAGTATGAGTCTAGCACAATCATGTGTTTTCATTTAATGTACTGTACAGTATAATGACACCTGATCATGAAACACGTATCTGATTATAAACCTATCAGCAATTGACTTTACTTGTTTTAATGTTTGATTTAAAAAAAAAAAAAAAAAAAGAAATAATATTAATACCTCTATATTTAAACTAACCCCTGTGCACATAATCTGATTGGCTGTTGAGCAGCCCTAAGGTCCTCACTACAGATCAGTCAAAAAAAGTTTTTTTTTCATGGCCTAGTAGCATTAGACTAAATCTTCAAACAAGTCAGTCTTTTCTCTTTTGTATATTTTTTTTTCCTGGCGCCTTGTTAAAAAAGGTATCACATTAGATAGTGTATCTTTGTGAACATTTTTTGCAAGTTCAGCAAGATTGTTCCAACGATGTAAAGAGCTGCATCTCCCCTCAGCTTATATTTGCCTACAGGACGGGAAAGGGGAATGGGGGTGCTACCAAGATTGAAATATAATAAATAGCTTATTCTTCTCATCAAAATATAGCCTTGATGCCTTGAAGTGCTATCGCTCAGTTTTTTTTTATCTATTTACTTATTTATTTTTGCATGAATTAAAATAGAAATCTATTAAAAGCCTCTTGCTTAATTGTTGCTTGGACACACACCTTGGCACACACCTGGAAACAAGGTCTACACTCATTTTTATTCCATCTGCTGGAGTTAATAAACACATGGTAGACAAGACACTCCTGTGTTTTTTTTTCTTTCTTAGCTCGTGTTTACAGAAGCCTACAGGCATTCTTTATCTATCTGAGGAGGTGATGACGAGATGGTATCCAGAATATTTCTGCATATCTGCCTTACATCCAACATTTTCTGAGTTTCTGATTACTATTAGGGAGCATGAGCACTGTACTGTAGTATGATGACACATAATGCAGACCATATGCACATTACTGAATGCTTAAACATTAAACAAGTTCTCATTAGAAACTATTAAACAGCAGAACATTTGCAATGTTTTGATTAAGAAAAAGTATTTTATGACTTATGTAAACTGTCTGTTTGCTACATGTCTTTCTTTTTATAGCTATTTCATTAGCATGTGATATGCAAAGGATTATTAGTAATGGGCAGTGACAGTACCAATGCTATTGCCAAGATAACCCTGATGGAGAAAGACATTAAATGTGGCTTATGAAGTCTCCAATGGTCCTCTCGCTTTATGAGTTTCATGGTGCCTTATGAGGAGGAACTAAAAATAGCCTGGCAGCTGGGTTTATGCAATGTCCCACTGGCACCATCAGCAGGGACAGGATCTCTTAACCTGGCATATTTCACTATGTCTACCAGGCATGAAAATATCAAACCATTGAACTGCATTTCAAACCTTTTTCCCCCTCACGGCTGCCTTGACAACATCGACTTATGAGAAGGAAGAGAAGCTGTCGGATCCATGACTTATTGGGAAAAGCTAACATTTGTTTTTGAATTGAATGAGAAAAAGTCCTCACTACTACTGATGATAATAATAATAATAATAATAATAATAATAATAATAAAGTAATTTAGACGAAGATTAGGAGGGAGGGTGTCTATGTCGTCTGCAGGAAAGCTCATGACTGACCAGTGCGATGCAAGAACGGCAGGCCCTGAAGCAGCATTTGCAGATATAAGTAGCGTTTGGTGGTGCATCGGAGGCAGTTCGGGCCTTTCTCCTGAGTCTCTTGTCTTTTAGAGAGTCTCTTCTGGTCTCTTCAAACTGGGTCAGTGCTTTAGAAATGGTAAGGTGCCAGACACAACGGTCCACATCATGGTCAGACCAGGTTTGGTGGTCAACATGGCCTGAGGTGAGGAACTTTTTTAGGCAGGCTTTGTATCTTTTCTTTGGAGCTCCTTTTTCAAGGTAGCCAGTGGACAGTTTGCCATACAGCACAATTTTTGACAGGCGGTGGTCTTCCATTCTGGAGATGTGCCCTGTCCATTGAAGCTGGTACTTGACCAACAAGGCTTCGATGCAGGGGATCTCAACCTGTTCCAGGACTGTTACGTTTGTATTACAGTGAATGTTGAGGATGGTGCAGAGACAGCGTTGGTGAAAACACTCGAAAAGGCAGATGTGACTGCTGTAGGTCACCTAAGTCTTTGACCCGTAGAGGAGGGTGGTAAGAACCACAGCACTGTAAACCCCGTTGCTTCTTGAGGAGCAGGTTGATAGAGAACCTCCGTCTTCTTGAGGCTGACCTCGAGGCCGAACAAGCGTGTGGTATCAGCAAAACAAGACGCAATGCCCTGCAAGGCTTGCTCAGTGTGGGCAACGTGAGCAGCGTCATCCGCAAAGAGAAGGTCCCGGATCAGCTTCTCATTGGTCTTGGTGTGAGCTTGGAGATGCGTAAGGTTAAACAGGCTGCCATCCATGCGGTACCTGATATACACCCCATCTTTTTCCTCCAGGTTTTTAGCCACTTGCTCAAGCATTATGCTGAAGAAGATGCTGAAGAGAGTCGGTGCCAGTACACAACCCTGCTGCTTCATGCCGTTGGAGATAGGAAAGAGCTCTGACAACTCATCGCTGAGTCTGATCTGGTCACGTTGGATCTCATGCAACTGGATCACCATCTGCAAGAACTTGGGTGGACAGCCAAGGTGTTTCAGGATGAGCCATAGTCCTGTCCTGTTCGCAGTGTCGAACGCTTTTGTGAGGTCAACAAAAGTAGCGTAGAGTCGATTGTTTTGTTCTCGACACTTTTCCTGGAGCTGGCGGAGAATGAACAAGATGTTTGTCATGCTTCTGTTGGTTCTGAAGCCACTCTGGCTTTCAGGGAGGATTTGTTCAGCGACAGTTGGTACAAGTCTGTTGAGCAGGACCCTGGCAAGCACTTGCCAGCAATAGAGAACAGGGCGATTCCCTGGTAGTTTGAACAGTCAGACTTTTCACCTTTGTTTTTATATAGGGTTATGATGACAGTGTCACGAAGATCTTGTGGTAGCCTACCCTGCTCCCAGCAGCAGACAAGAAGCTCGTGCAGCTTATCGTGGAGTGTTGGATCTCCATGCTTCCAGATTTCAGGTGGGATACTGTCAACTCCTGCTGCTTTGCAACTCTTAAGTTGTTTAATGGCCTCTGTTGTCTCTTTGAGAGAAGGCAATTCATCAAGCTCCTCCTTGAGTAAGAGTTGAGGAATGTGGTCGATGACGGTGTCCTGTACAGTGCAATTAGCACTAAAGAGGCTTTGGAAGTGCTCCGACCAGAAAGCGAGAATGGAAGTGTTGTCAGTGAGAAGATCCCGTCCATCCGACCTGCACAGGGGGCTCTGAACCTGGTAGGTGGGGGCCATACACTGCTTTAAGAGCCTCATACAAACTTCTATAGTCTCCCACATCAGCGTACAACTGGGGTTTCCACACCTGGTGGTCCCACCATTCGTTCTGTATCTCTCGGAGTTTGCTTTTGATATATCCTGGTTGATTTCGTCAAACCAGTCCTTGTTTTTCTTCTTTGTGTGCCCGTGAACTTCTTATGATGTTTTTAGAATGGCTGATTTAAGGTTCTCCCAGAGGATATCTGTGGTGGGATTGTCAATGGGAAGGGTCTCCTTCAGTTTATGTTCCAGATCTGCTCGGAACTTGGTTTTCACCTCATCCAGGCACAGACTGCCAACATTGTGTGCTTTTACAGAGTCGCTCTTCGTCTTGGGTTTAAGCTTGAATTGCAGTTTGAGCTTGCAGCAGACGAGGCGATGGTCAGTGTGACACTTTGCACTGGGCATCACTCTCATATGCAGAACATCTTTAAGGTCCCTCTGGTGCACGAGCACATAGTCTTGGATGTGCCAATGTTTGGACCTAGGGTGCATCCAGGTTGTTTTAACGTGGCCTTTCTGTTGGAAGATTGAGTTGGTGATGGGGAGTTGGTGTTCTGTGCAAAACTCAAGTAGAAAGAATCTGTTGTCATTACAGTTTCCAATGCCATGTCTTCCAAGGACACTTTTCCAAGCTTCAGAGTCTCTTCCAACTCTTGTGTTGAAGTCACCAAGGATCAGAACTTTGTCGTTTGCAGGAGTGTCGCTTAGGAGTCTGCATAGGTCTGAGTAGAAGCTGTCTTCATCTGCTGAATCTGCCAGTAGAGTTGGAGCATACATGCTGAAGATCGTGAGATGATGTTTTCTTTCAAGTAGAAGGCGCATGGATATGATGCGGACCGAGTGGTATGTGGGTAGTGTTTCCAGTTTAAGGGCAATGAGGATTTTTATCATGAGTCTTACACTCGACAGGCATCTTCCAGGTGATGTTTCCTAGACCGGAAGAGAGTGTAGCCAACCCCATGTTCCTTAAAACTGCCCTCATCAGCAAGGCGGACCTCGCTTAAAGCTGCTATGTCTATGTTGAGTCGGGAGAATTTGTTCGTTATAAGAGCTGAAGGTCATTTAAGGCGACTACTGTCAACCTTGTCAAGCATGGTCCTGACATTCCAGCAGGCAACTTTCAAGTCTTGCTTGCTTTTCTTTAATTTTATTTTCACATTTGTTCGACCAGTTTGAAGATGCCCGTTGACCGCAACTAGCCGACTAGGTTTAGAGGAGACAAGCTTTGTTTAGGCGAACCTTTTCTATCACCCCTCTCCATGTGGAGCAGGCAGTGCTCACCCTAAGTAGGGCTGCCTGGCCGCTCAGGATGCTGCTGAGTGGTGTCGTCGTCTCTGGGTCGACAGCCAAGCAACCAAAGTCCTGAGCCGCCTACATGCAGAACTGAGACTGACGGCTTCTAGTGACAACTTTCATTTGCCACCTTCGCCCCTTTCCCATCGCTGCAGGGCTTTTGTATAGTTAGTCTTAGAATGTGTACTTGTCCCTCGGCCTGGGCGACAGATTTTTTAAGGTGAAGTACAGTACACATAAGCTGGCCGACCCTATAAGCACGAGATTCATCTGCCATAGCCTAGCAAGCTGGGACGGTGACAGTGAGATCCTTGGGCCGTAGGTTTGACGCCAGTAACGGGGCGACCATCCCCAAACCTGGTGGGTCGCAGGTGGCAGATAGTGAACGGCCATCAGATATGGGGGTTAGCTGCGAAATAAGCTAGAGTAATCGAGACGAATAAGCAGTCTCGGACCAAACTGGCGGTAAATCTACCACGAACGGGGTGAGGTAGGGGGTAGTGCCCTTACATCTATAAAGTGCTCTATTGTGTTCTACAACGGGTTTACCACGCGATCAAGAGCCTCGTTAAAAGCTCTAGCCATGGGGTCGGGTCCTCGGGAAAGCAAAACCCAAGGGCAAGAGAGGCTCGTCAACCATGGTCTGCAGCTCACCTAAGAGAACTCGGATGAATTGGGATTTAAGCAGCTTATAAAATGAACAAATGCATGAATAAGTAATTCTGTATTGATTTAATTCACATTCATTTAATGAGCTTTTTGAAAGCAGATGTGAAACGTTATCTTTACTGAACATCTTCAGCTTTCTTGACTTTGTTGTTTCCTTTTCTTACAAATTGGTTTGCAAACAATATGATTGCTAATATTCTCTATCTATACAGGGTTTTTTTTCTTTTCCAAATGACATAAGTGTGATAGTATCTGTTTTATAGCTGCCTTGTGTGAACAGAATGGGGTTTTTTGTGTTTTTGTGTTTTTTTTTGCTATTATCACACAGGAAATATACCAGTGAACTGAGTTTTATAAATGAAAGGGACGACCAAACGTTCAGTGTCCTGTTGAAGTTTTGTTGGAACATTAGCACCTGGCAGAGTGACAGAGAATTCCAGCTGTATCAAAAGAACATAGACCTCACTATTGGGTCCTTGGGCAATTCAGTGAGCAAGAGAATAGTGGTGCAGTACTGCACCCTACAGCTGGGATTCCACCACGAGGGTCATCAATCTGAGAATATTATTTGGGGATCATCACAGGATTACATACTTCAGTTCAGAATAGTGCATATTCAATTTAAAATAACCGATGGAGCATTTCTACCAACTCAGGGAAATAGTCAACCACTTTAAATCATTATCTTAAGACAGAGGGGTCAAACTCCGGCCACAAAAGGGCCATGTGTGTGCAAGTCTTCGGTTCAACCAAGCAGCAGCACACCTGACTTGGCTCATTTAATCAACTGATTCAAGTCTTCAGGCAGTTGATTGGTCCATCTGTGTGCTCTGTACAGACACTGACCAATCAACTACCTGAAGATTCAGATCAGTTGATTAAATGAGCCAAGTAAGGTGTGCTGCTGCTTGGTTGAAACAAAGATCTGCAGCCACATGGCCTTTTGTGGTACAAGTTTGACATCTCCGTCTTAAGAGAAAATCCAGTTTGACAGGGTGGTGAAGTGGTTTGGAAGTCCACCTCACAATAAGAAGGTCCTGGCTTCGAGTCCCAGGCATACAGACTGGAGCTTGCATGTTTGCGTAGGTTTCCCCCAGGTATCACAATTTCCTCCCACAGTCAAAAGATATGCACACTAGGCTAAATGGTTATTCTGAATTGCCCCAAAGTGTAAAAGATTAGTGTTAATTGCCGTGTGTGTGTGTGTGTGTGTGTGTGTTGTCCCTGCAATGGCTTGTGGAAGCAGGACTCTCCATCTCTCTTATGTAGCTCAGCTATATTTAACCACTCTCTGTATAAACACACTGACCTGCATAATTAAATACTTGCTTGTGCTTGCCCTGATGTTACTGGTTGTGTAAAATTCTCTTATACTTCATGTCCGAAACAAATATTTTCCAGCACTGCACTTCAACCGTTTGTGATAATGTAAAAAGAATAACCTAAATGTAAAAACCGTTCAGAGCATCGGTTTCGATTTGTTTAATGTCTGGCACCTTATTTACAAGAAATAATTACAGAATTACACTTTTAAAAACAATTAACCATTTACATCACATCATATCTACAAGATTGTATAATCACAGTCTGACTACGTTAATCGGACTGAGCACAGGTGATCGATCAGCGAGAGAATTAACAGTATTTTTTCACTTCACCAGTTTTGACCACTCTCTCACACACACACACACACACTTTAAAAGATGTTTTTTGTCATTTCCTAAAGAGACTTTAACAGGGAGATGTAATAAATTATGAAACAGACAGTGTATATCTTGGAGTTTGGGCTCCAGAGCAAATTTCTGTTCACATTGCACAATAGTTTCCTCTTTCTTTGTAGGGAATGTCACTGGGGTGTCAAGGATGATGGAGTGTTGAGAAGAAAGGTGAAGATTCCAGCACTGGCATCAAATTGTATTGTGATACATAGTCATTCACCCTCTTTGCAGTTTAGGGCCAAAGGTTTACAATTCATAAGTGGTTGGCTTGTCACCTGGACAGGGCTGGTCAGTGAATGCATGACCTCTATACATATTGCCACATCTTGACTAATTCATCATTATTTATTACACCGTGTATAAACTAAAGGATAAAGACAAAAGAAGTCCATGAGCAGTAGCTAATGGAGCATTTCATTCTAATTCTTAAATACACAGTGTAGAGATGTCCAAGCCAGCAACTCCCCGGGCAGACCGAATACAGCTCGTAGAAGGGCTACAGTCTGGCTTCAATCCACCAAAGGAATTCACCGACACATATTCTTTCTTTTTAGGGACTTAAATGGGACAGCTGCTGTGGGGCTCACAGCACAATCACATGTTTTTGGGAACACAGCGAAAGAAACACCAGAATTGCACTTATTTCCGAAGTATAATATTGTTAGTCTTCTCCACTCTTCCCTCCATATCACTTCTCTAAGTCTTACAACAGTTTTACACAAATAAACACAAACAGAGAGCAAGAGAGCAGAGGGGAAAGACACACACACACACAGAGAGAGAGAGAGAGAGAGAGAGAGAGAGAGGTGAAAATATGAATGCTGACAATTTTTCCTAAACCCAAAAAAAAAAAAAAAAAAAAAAAAAAGCAGATATCGAATTCCTCTCAGTAGGCAGGACAGAAACAGAACATTGATTTAATAGGACCTTAATTTAGACCGGGTTGGGGGGGGGAAGCTTGCTTATTAAAGGCCAATGCTAATTATATCCAATTATCCCCAATGTAGTTAAGATTAATCTGCTTTTGTGCTGTACCAAGACACCTAATATTGGGAAAAGTGCATGGAGTGTAATATCTGGTCTGTTTTCAAGTGCTTCGCTCAGCCTACACAGAGAAAATGTCATGTAAAGAAAACCTTATAGCTAAAAAATAACAAGTGGAAGTATGCATTAGTGTCTGCACTTTACACACATTCAGTAATTGGCACAAAAGCATAAGGGGCAAGAAACTGAAGCAGTGGCCTTTATGCAGCAAGATAATGATGTGGAGCAGGTCTGAAGAAGTCCTCTGTTTCCAAAATGCAGCATTACTACTGAAGCCTCTTTTCCCTCAATTATTATGGCTTCAGTCTTTATAGGAAACTGGAAATACCTACATAACATCCATAACTTCATTCATTATGCAGGATTTATATGTTTACAAAAATAACTGTGTTGACGTGTGCAATTTTTTAAATGAAATTTGCAGAGCAATTATAGTAGTTTCATTCGATGGAGAATCTCACACCAGTCAGATGAGTGATGATGGCTGGACAGTTTGACAGCAGGCAGATGGAGATGACTAAAATCCTCCAGCAGGTCATTCACTTTATGATATGTCTTGTGACATATTTCACAGAACATGGGAGACTATCTGCGTGTGCCTCTAAAATTTCCTGCCATCCTCCTGGGTTCTCCACAAACCCTGGTCCTTTAGATCACCTGAACATTTGTAAACGTCCACTTCTGTGATGTCCTGTAGCGACTCAGGTGAGACCACCACTGTCATTTTCTCCTGACAGTAGGCTCAACCGGTCGCTGCTGCTGAATCAGTCTTTCGATCTCTGAACCCAGGGTCTGGAGATTCTCCTGTAGAGGACAATGCCACATTGCAGTGAGAAAGAATGATTTCAACCCAGGACGGCAGAAAGAGGAACAGAAAGGCAAAGGAATGGAGTTGAAAAAGAGAAAGACATTCAAAGTATTTCTGAACATAAGCCTATTGCTAGTTTACTCTGATACCAGTTATTCATTCTGCCATCAGTGGTCTCCATCCCTGTTCATGATGATCTACCACCCCAACCCCAATCATGCCCACCTGGCCACCTATTCATTGACTAAACAGACTCTTGACCACATAAAAGAGGTATGTTAGACATTTTTTCCTCTGGTCTCCTTCACCAGTCCATAAACATGCACATTTGGCTGCTCCAAATTACCTCCAAGTGTAAATGTGAGTGTGAATGGTTTAATTCAGGGGTCCACAACCTTTTTGTCACCGCGGACCGGTCGACGCTTGACAATTTTACCGTGGACCGGGTGTATGTGTGTGTATGTGTGTGTCATAGATTGTTTATATTGTAAATATAATTTATTTATATACATTATTATTATTATTATTATTATTATTAATTGTTATTAATAATAATAATAATAAGCACTCCATGAATGTTATTTTTCAACAGCTGAAATAAAGTTGGTTGGGAAGTAGAGCTTGAACCTTTCTTTAAAAAAATACAATTAAAAAAAAAAAAAAAAACACCACACAGGTGATGGTGCACCAACTGGGAGAATGAAGGCTCAGGCTCAGTCTCACCCAAATCCCCGCTATTGTTTGAAACATGTCCAACTCGCCTCTGTTCAAGTGCCGTCCCCTTGTGGGTTACATTTTAGCGCTCAAATGACCAACATGTAACCGAGAGAATCTGATCATTTTTCAAAATAAAAGATTTTTCAAAAATGAAGATCATTCCGACTCGGATAATAAATAAAATGGAAATACAGTAATTAATTATTTCTTCTGTGGACCGGTACCAATTGAGCCACGGACCAATACCGGTCCGCGCACCAGTGGTTGGGGACCCCTGGTTTACTGTATGTGTCTTGGTCCTGCAGTGACATGGTAGCTGTTCAGGGTGTACCCCGCCTTTCCCCAATTTTGGCTGGGATAGGCGCCAGCCTTTCTGTGACCCTAGATGGAGTAAGCGGTTTGTCAAATGAAAGAGTGAGAGTGAGTAAAACCCGTCGGAAGGTGGGTATTCTGGTACAGGGTTGATAACCATGGCTCTACATCTTTCTGCCCATCTGCAAAATCTTGTTCAGAGGTTAAATTGTAGCTGCAAAGAATAACTGCACACAAACCCCTCTGATCGAACTGTTGGGCAACTGGATCAATTTTTAGCAGGTTAATTAAAAATTAAATTAAACATTTCTAAATTTAGCATTTAAAAGCACCTTGTGTGTGCAGCATGGCAGTAATTATGTGAGCAGAGCACAATGGCAGAGCGAGAGCTCGTTGTATAGGCAGGACATAAGCATGCACAGAACACCTATATGATATTAACCTTTTCACACTTAAATAAAATGTGAATAAGTACTATTGTTGAAATGCACATGTTCCAGCAAATCATGAATCTTAGTCTCCACAGAGTTGTATGTATATTTCTGACCTGGAGCTTTCCCTTTCTGCTGCTGGTTCATTCTGAGGTTCTCACCCACAGCAGTCCATTCAGTGTAGGAATGTACTCACTATGCATCATTACTCAGTCAATCACTGCTCAGTGTGCTTTGTTTGTGATAACTATCGCCTTCCCAGTCACAAAAAATTCAGAGATTACATCAGCAAATACCAAAAGGCCGCTGAACGAGATCAGTTCTCCGAGTAATCCATGTATAGGCAATGTGCGGCATACTGAGACATAGTAGTGGGCAACACAACATAGATTGTGAGAACCAAAGAGATGAGAAACAAATGGTTCTTTGGCTTCCATGTAGAGTGCGTGCTTTGAATAAGGCGGACCGTCACTGTTACCTTCAGTGTGATGTTCTTGAGCAGCGTGTCCTCCAGCACTGCCTGGAGCTTCCTGTTGATCTCCAGTGAGAGGTCAAGAGTGAGGCCACTGTCGGCAGGGTGTGATGTGTATAGAGAAGCCATGATGCCCCCTCTCTTACTCAGGTGGGCTTTGTTAAAATCGGACGCCTCAGACGAGAGCGCTCCAGACTCCTCTCTGAGCACATAGCTCTGGATAATTCTGCAAGGTACATTATGGCAGATAATATCACTGTTCTTATTCAGTTACAGCATCAGAGCATATACATAAAACATACATAAACACTGGTTCACACACAGGGATACATTATAAAAGGAAAAATGTAATGGCCTCAAACACCTCAGAGGGAGGAGGATAAGCTAAAGCCACTAATGATCCAGGACACAGCGGAAGTTACAGAGCATTAATCATCAGATCATTTTATCTCGTCTCATTCTCTGCAGGACATAAGGCAATAATAAACAGCAAGTAATCAAAGAACGGCAAAAAAAAAAAAAAAGACCCCTTTTTGAAATTGGAGTGCTCAGCCAAACCCACTATCATGATTAAACCCATAGAGCAAGTATGGCTTGCTTAGTGTCGTTATAGCAGGAAGCCCCTTTTCCCTATTACACAAAGCCTGAAGCCAATGTGAAAATAAACGCAAAGAAAATGAAAATTCCTACTGAGGCTGTTTGTTTTTGTTGGCAGACTGCATAGGTGAGAACGCCAAAAATAACCACTGCATCTTTTAAATGCATTTTAATAAAATAAGAAAATCTTCAGCTTGAATTACAGTATACCCTAAAAAACTCAAGCCATAAAAGCGTAATTCATTTTCAAGTGGCTCAATTTAAAAGTGAATCGGGGGAAGTAATGTGCTAACGGAAATCTGAAATCATTGTTATTGCCATTATTGTTGACTTTTTAATATGTAGAAAACGAAGATGAAGCGAAGCGTCTCTACCATTTCTCCCTATTCCGAACCTTTTTTTTTTTTTTTTTATAAACACAATAACGCACGTCCCACATAGCGGCCAATTCAATTTTAATGCTTTATTCAGACCATGTCTCGAGACAAGGACATTAGAGGGCATACGTGTACAGGGTAAATTCCCCAAGAGGTGTTGCATCAACAGTGTTTGTACTTAAAACAGATCAAAGAGATAATCATGTAAAACGATGTTTTAAATACCCACGCTATCTATAAGAGAGAGGGAGGAGACTAACATACCATACTGCAAAGCACATGTTAAACATGGGGAAAGTGCTGATACATAGGTTGTGCAAAAAGACTATAGTATATCAATTAGCCAACCAAACAATCAATAATTCATCCATACTTCACGACAAGAACACAGGCTTACCTTAAACTTATTTAGGGTCCATTTGGACCCAATTCCCATCGTGGAAGTATTTAACGGAACAACAAAAAAAAACATTTTTGTGTGTAAAATAGATCACGACTTGTGTGCAAATGAGGAGAGAAGTTCAGTTAAGTTGAATAATGATTATCATCATCCACTTCATTATTACATGCAATCCGGTTCCACAGCTTTCTGTTGGTTATTCAGAACCAGAAGCGATATGTCCTGAAATGATTTCACTCACTGTTACTATATAAAGCGAGGGCAGCATGGCATTGGCCTGGTTCTCTGCTGTAGCAGTAAGAGCAGCAGGGGGAAGCAAGGACAGCAGCACAGCACTTAAAAGGACATATGCATTTTAGAAACTCAACCTCAAATACTGTAAACCAATAATACACTATCAATTTAAATAATAATAATAATAATAATACATAGAAACTTTATATACATTCCACTGAACGTATCCACGCACCAATCAAGTTCTTTTACTGTGTAAAATATAAAAGCCTCTATCAGGAGAATGAGCTTTCACTCAAAGACTGACACTAATTCTACCCATTCTTCTCACCTTGCATATTTTCAGTTTGATTTAAATGGAAGTAGCTGCAAGATCAGATATGCTACAGAACATGCGGGGCACCCAATATCTTAACGATATCTTATTAACGCGTCTTCAATTTCTCTCTTTGGACAAATGAATTCACCGGGGAATTCAACCAAAATAACTGAACGTAAATTCAGAAAATCATTTACAGAACAGATGTAATGCATTCAAACACTTCAATAGTTAGAAAGACACTCACTCATCGGCTGAGCTGCTTAATCCTATTAGGGTCGCATGGAGGCTGGAACCTATTTTAGCCAGCACTGGTACACCCGGAACAGTTCACCAGACCATTAGTGGGCAAGGCACACACAGACACACACGCACACTCACAACTAGGGGAAATTGGAAATGCTTATAATGTGCATGTTTTTTTTTTGTTGTTATTGTTGTTGAACCCAGGACTCTGTCTGTGAGGCTCATGTACTAACCACTACACCCCCATGCTGCCCTGTTACAGAGATAGTCACCATGAAATAACTCCATGAACTATGTGGCTGATCTTTCAGAGTATTATTCAAGTCTTTTTGTGACCCGGGCAAACCCACACAGTACTGGCTGTGGGGAATTAAATATATTTAAAAATACAGAAATAAATGGCAGGGTGTTGGTAGCATCTCGAGCGTCAAACAACTAATCCATGTTTTCTCCCTTATCCTAAGCTTATATTGTAATAATTTATAGCCCCCACGTGATGTTCCACATTTTCTCAGAATAAAAACAAACAGAACATGAAACAACACTTCAATGTCTATCAACTCAATTTTTTGCTTGAAAACTAAATAAAGAACAAAACATAACACGGCTTTTAGCAATAGGAACATCACAGCAAACCACAGCAATTTGCCAATGATTACAATCATTTTATTTACCAAAAATCAACATATCACATTTAGTTTTTATCCATTTATAGTTACATTTAATGTTGAGGAATGTCCACTAAAACAAACGTATCCCCCCCCCCACTTGTCACAGCAGCTAAAAACAACCATCTCTCTTTTCACACTCAATGTTGATAAGAAGGGGGAAATGCAGCTTGTGACTGAGAAACTGCTATTCACAAATGAAACAAATAAGCATTGGTGCTCTCAGTGAAATCTGAATGATCAGTTCACAATGTTTCGTACAGTGCCTATGAGGCATGTTTACAGCCCTCATGACTTCATACTGTGCTAAAAAGACAATTAAATGGAATCATGCAGTTGTGATAAATAGGCAAATTAAAATTTACAGTACAATTAGGGGATTCGTTAAAAGCCCATGACCAGGCATTTTGTGCATGTTTTACAGTCGACTGAAAAACACGAGGACTGTGTGATATTTACAAACACATCCACTGTTGATCTTTATTATCATTCCAGAAATACCTCACCTCGTATCTAAAAAAGAAGCCAGAATGATCTCTTCTGTACTGCTACAGTAAAAGTGAAGGATGAATACGATTTATCATCATTAAAAAACAACAATAACAATAAACTGACTCATGATCCAAATAAGATTTAAAAACAAACCGAGCATAGTTGAATGATGCATCACGGACTCGCATACAAGCCAACATGACCCCAGAAGTAATGGGGTACAAGATTCCTGATGGATAGTTTATAGAACTAAAGGAGGCTGGACACAATCAAAAACCAATCAATAGGGTCAAATTGAAAGTTTATACGTATACAGTAGGCCCTTGACTATTTGCGGTTTTGCACTCACGGTTTGAGTATTCACGGAAAGCCGAGCAGCTCGCACGTGATTCAAATTCAGCCAATGGCTGTCCTCTTTCCTGCTGATTGGTTGAGGTAATGTAACGCCCCTTTTTTTCTTATTCGCGCACAAGTTGGCAATGAGCCTTTTTTAGTGTTTTAATTACCAGTTAAGTTCTATGATGTCACTCAAAGGCCTGCTAAGCACCAGAAAAAGGTAATGACGTTGGATGTCTCTTCTGAAGAAATAAGACTTTCTCCAGAAGAAACAACAGTTTCCTCTGACATCACATCATTGCTGAAGAGGAATAATCGTCTGAACTGTTGTAAAACACTCCACTATTAAAGTCTTTTTCAATTATTATTCCAGTATATGTACATGACCTAAGGTAATGTTTAAAATGTTTGTGTATTATATTTTATTTACTGTGGTGTAGCATGTTTCTCATTTTGTTGTTTATCCAATTTATTACATTTCTTGTTCTTTTATATGCATTTTGTTATGGTCTGTGTTTTGGGGGACTTTGATTTTGGCGCTGTGCCTCTAACTAACTGTTTACTTCCTGAGGGGCGTGACTGAGCTGCTCGGTAGCACACAGCTGAATTCACTATTCTCATTTACTCCCAATAAACAAAAGCATACTCACCTCTGCGCCAGAGGATTAACTCACATCAACATCACAGCTTCTTTGGTTTGTAACGCCTCTTACTCTATCACTCTAAAATTCTGTTCTGTTCTGTACTCCGGCTCCGGCTGGGGGGCATGGCTGAGCTGCTCGGACTTAATACAGTTAATACCTGAATTCAGTCATCTCATGCCTAATGCAATACGTTCCTCTAGTGGGCATTTTTGAAAACTACAGTGCTGTATGTTTATAAAGAGAATGCACTGAAAGGTGTTTTATGCGTATGCTGTATAATGTTTATATTTTATCATCAATAAATATAACAGTAAAAATTGAAAAGTTTTTCTTAAATCATTACTACATTTATACTGTATTAATGAGTAAGACTGTCTATAGAATGTGTTTAAGAAGCATATTTTAGCGCATGTAATAGATACATAGTATTTTACTTCCGGCTGCTCATTCACGCATGTGACGTGATACATGGGGTTTTACTTCCAGGTACAGAACTCGTGGATTATCTCGATTCGCGGGAGGGCCCGGAACCGAACCCCTGTGAATGTCAAGGGCCTACTGTATATGCAGACACGCACGCGCGCGCACACACACACATACACAGTACTGTGCAAAATTTTTAGGCACTTTATTATTTTGTATGAACTTCGATATTGTTTTTTTTTTTTCATTATTTGTATATTAGCAAGTTTGTACAAAAACACTAGGTTTCCAAACATCAAGTGTTCCAGCACAATATGAAATGTTAGATAAAAAAAAGTTAATACCGTATGTGAATAAAGAAAGCAGCATATCATCAAACGAGAACTTACAAGGTCTATCTGCCATTTCATTCAAATGGCACATTGACCTTGTTAATGCTCGGTTGACAACATGATGAATAGGAGACCATTTTTCAGACAAAAATATCATGAAGGCTGCTGCGATTTACATGCAAATAAAGAATCAAGTGTGTAAGTAAACATTTCCAGGAGACCTGTCGCTGGTTCTGTAATATACCGGGTAAATACAGACGCTCCCCAACTTACGTTTTAGTTCGGTTCTGGATGGCCAAACGTAAGGTGAAAAAAAAACGCAAGTTGTTACTGTATGTTCCAGTGACGTATGATGTTCATACAGTACTATACAGCCATAAATTCCATTACCGTTTCCTCATAAAACACCCCTAAATCAATTATTATACACATAACATTGTAAAATGATATCAAATATATCAAATAATATCAACAATAATTTAAAATAAATTAAATTCAAGCAAAATAATTTCAAATAGATAAATTTTAATCAAATTCACTCATCAAATATCAAATACAGTATCAAATATAACCTTTAACATTCTCTATGATGCGATCTTTCTGCTTGTAAATGGTTCCGATGGTTGGTGGATGGTCACTTCACATGAAGCTTAAAACAGCCAATCAATGCTTACAATATGTGAGGCGCTCAACACCTAAAGTAGTTTACTTGCTTGTGCTTGAGACAACGCACGGGTTATACGGACTTCCGGTCTTTCGAGTGAGCAAGGCGTCGTTGAATACTCGTTTAGTACTCAGCCTGCACTGATGTGAATCACCAGCAGAGCGGAGAGTTCTCTTTCTTTTCTGGATTTGGGTTTTCATTCATTTTACAAATCTCTTTGCTTAACTGAGTATGCATGGTAGATTGCGCCGATCCGAGCAGATAGTTAATTCAGGGAAAACCGGAAATTCCGGCATATGCCGGAAAACTTGCACCCATGCTAGTAGGCTTACGCTTCTGACTAACCATATTTGCTTAGGGTTCCAAAAGTCCGCAAAACAGTGTAAACACAAAGATCAAAGCGATGACGTCTTAACACAAGGGTAACATGCACTCAACTGGGAAGAAGGAGGGTCATGTTCAGTTTGTCGTTTGTAAACAATGGACGCAGCGTAATTATGTCATTACGTCAGCATACTACGTATGTACGTCTCATACTACAGAGAGCATGCTAAACTCAAAATTTGACAATTTTCTTTAAAAAAAAAAAAAGTTAAATCAAAAAACCGTAAGACGAATGAACGCGAGTTGGGGAGCGTCTGTACTTTATTTAATTTATTTTTAGTCATCACACCTAATATTGAATTAGTTTAATTTATTACTGTTCGCTGTGCTTTACAGAACTATTAAATAGAGATATTTATATTTAATGTCATTATTTATGAGTACGGCTTTGCTAATTGAAATCGTTTTTACTTTTAACATTCTACAAAAACTAAATTATTTAAAAAAAAAAAAAAAAAATTATAGATAGTTTTTGTGAGTTTCGGTATCTGTACAAAAACATCCTCAAAATCTATCACTTTAGACATGGGATTTTGTACGTCCTACAAAATTCTTCTTAAAGACTGAATAAATCAGTCTGTTCCTCATTCAAATGTCCCAAAATGATATGCTTTCCAAAAACCTTTGTACGGTCAGACACCCAGAAACACAATAAAATTGGCAGGCTTTAATCTGCTCAATTTTTTTATGTACACAATGTTAGGCCATAAAGCCTGTTGTGTCATTTTGAGGGATGGTTTTGACTGTCTAATGACATGATTTAGACTTTCCCCTTATTTAACTTGTGTAAATACAAGGCTAATATTACATGTGCCCTAATACTTTTGCACAGTACTATATGTGAGGTGCTCCACCGAATGCAGGTGCTTGTCGCAAGTGACGTATGGTGCATGTGAGACAAAGCGCGGCTTATTCGAACTTTTAAGTGAGCAAGTGCGCGTCAAATACTTGTTTAGCACTCAACCTTCACTTGCTCACTTGAAAGATCGGAACTCTGAATAAGCCACGCTTTGTCTCACAAGCACCATCTGTCACTTGCGACAAGCGCCTACATTCAGTGGAGCGCTTCACAAATATACGTGTGTGTGTGTCCTTGTATGCAAAAAGTGAAGTTATAAGTAGATTTAAATGTGAAATTAACTGTATGGACTGAAGATTGCACTTGTTGTCATGGAAAACTCAAATATCTTGTGCTTGTTTTTGTTTTTTTCTTTAAGCATGTTCAAGTATGATACAGAATGCAGTTGAGTAAGTTGTGAGGTGGAGAAAGGGAGAAAGAATCTGCTCCAGAATTGCATGTTTTGCAATTTGGGGTTTGGCCCATTTCTTTTTTGCCCATGAGTGCAGAAGTCAGAAGTAGTAACTAATTGTTTGCAGTGCTCAGCAAGAGAGAAAATGAAAAATAAGGGACAAAAGCAGCTTCCAGGACATTCTGGGGTGTTGTTTTGAAACTGGAAGGTGGTCGATTTGTTCTCAATACAATATTAGATTATATGCGCTCTCACTCACTTTGTCTTTTTCCTGATCTCCTCCACAAGCTGCTTGATGTGATCCTCCAAGAATTCAATTTTCTCATTCTTACGTGCATGAGCTTTCTGAAGGCGTACAATACGGTCCACCAACACGGCTTTGTCCACCTCGGGAAAGCTGTCCACCACCACCACCGACGAACCTGACTGGTTCTCCGGAGAACGATCTTCCGTACTGCTGCCTCGAGCATTAAGAGAGCCTGAGAGACAGACAGAGATAAGGAAAGGAAGAGGAGAGAGCATTAACCTAAAAGATACTTGGGGAAAGCATAAAAACAAAAGTCTCGCTGAATGCACTCGAGTGACAGTCACACCATATGGAGAATAACAATCAGCCTCACACAGCAGATGGCAATCACTCACACCAAACATCTAAGACCATGAAGCTTCAAGGAGGTAGAAAAAAAGGCAGGCTGACAAGCAAATTAAAAAAAAATAAATAATAAAAAAAGAATGAAAGGTACAAACAGCCCAACTTCTGGACTTTTAACGAAATGCTGTCTATAATTTACAGTTGAAAATGGTGTACCTGAGGAACTGGAGCGACTGCCCATGCTGCTGCCCTCCCGATCACACCCTCCATTCTCCACCTGCTCCAGCTTCTTACGTGCTATTAGAAAGGAAAAGGGCAACACCTGAAACAAGTACTTAATCTCCTCATGTGCCAAAAGAGAGTCATTTTATTCTCAGAACCCTGTTCCCTGGAGAGCGAGAATACATCCTACCAATCCATGACCCATATTCTTACCACAATTTAAATACATTTAACTAATATATTTCAAGGTAAAAGATCTAGAGCTTTGAGTTGGAGAAAAAAGTCAACATGCACCAGAGAAAAGGAGCAGAAATAGAGCTGTTTAAAAATATCTTCACATTCCCAACATGCCCTCTATCGGAACAAATCCCCAGACTCTCTAATGTTCCTATTTCTTCTCTCTCGTTCTTAGTAAAGTGTGGCGCGAACATGCACTGTGGCCTAACCTGACTTTTTCCTGCAGTCACACCGAGGGTTGAATACATTACACCTCAATCTGTCTGATTCTGCAGCATAGCCCCCTTTACCAGCCTCCTGAGAGCTCCAATATGGCTTTATAATTACCAACAGTGCCTCAGGAAGCGGGGGACTTCAGTGAAATGTTAATGCTCCATTAAAGAAGCTTTGTATACAATGTGAAATCCATCATCATTCACACATACAGCAATGAATGATTTTTTTTTATTCATTTCATGTACTTATTTTTTTTTTTTGCCATACCTGTTTTAGCCTGTTTGTTCATTAATCAATGGTCTGCTTTCACACTTTGCCACTCATTTTATTATATTATGCAAGTAACCCATTCTACACCCATGGTGCATTTGGGCCATTTTCTTGTATTCCTTTGCGATGCATGTTTTTGCTTGGAGGAGTTTTACTCACCACGGTGGCAAGCTCCATGCAAATCCTGTTGTCCAAGACAAGCATGTATTTACACTCACATTCAAGTCAAATAACCCAATATGTATGTTTTTGGACTAAAGGAGGGAACCGGGGCATCCAGAAGAAACCCAGGAAAGTACAGTGCTCCACACAGATACAATTCTGCCAAAATACGGGGTTCAAAAGCAGGGCCGTTTGGCTATGAGGTGAGAGCATTATCCAACACGCCTCCCATGCGGCCTTCTGACTAAAACATGCCAATTGTTATAGATAACTTAGTGTTGAGACTCTTATCAAACCAATTTATACAGCAACATTGACAGCACAAAATGAAGCCAACTGACTAGACAGATTTCAGTCTTTCTTATTTTCAACAGTAAGGGCACCATAAGGGATCACACTGTTTCATGGCACAACAATTACATTTAAAAATTCACATACAAAATTCATTATTGCAAGTCTTTCTAACAGTCTGGTTATGGCTGTTAAAGGAGAAAACAAGTCATGATGTGTAATGCTATTAATGATTAAATCGCATTCATATATTACCATCTATCCATTCACTTTGCATGACAAACTTACTTCAGTATTTTTCATCTCTTTTGTATCCTGCTGCAACTCCGCATAAATTTCCTTCACACATTAAGCCTAAATCATACGTTCATTTCTCCACTCAGCAAAGTGGTAACTTAGTTCAACATAGTAGGATTAAATAGTTTAACAAATGAATATATATATATATATATATATATATATATATATATATATATATATATATATATATATATATATATATATAGAGGATTTTCTGAGTAGATCCTTCCGTAGGAGAGTGCTCAATACTTTTTGGTAGAGCAAATAAACAAAAATAAAAGGACAGGACAAAGACTTTCTATTGAAACTCCATTTATCACTACAGATCTGTTTCGAGGGGTGGTGAAACCATCCTCTCTCTTCAGGTGATTATAGAAGATACTATAGATTATAGAATTATAGAAGACTATAGATTATAGAATTCTTCTATAATCACCTGAAGAGAGAGGATGGTTTCACCACCCCTCGAAACAGATCTGTAGTGATAAATGGAGTTTCAAGAGAAAGTCTTTGTCCTGTCCTTTTATTTTTGTATATATATATATACACACACACTAGTCCTTCTCAAAATATTAGCATATTGTGATAAAGTTCATTATTTTCTGTAATGTACTGATAAAAATTAAAGTTTCATATATTTTAGATTCATTGCACCCCAACTGAAATATTTCATACTGATGATTTTGGTTTTTTATTATTTGATAATTTTTATATATATATATATATATATATATATATATACACATACACACACACACACACACACACATATATATATTACAGAGAGAGACAGAGAAATAAAATTTACATTATGCACACACACATACACAGTGCAGTGGGCTGCCACCCAGTGCAGTGGACTGCCACGCAGTGCAGTAATCGGATGGCAGTTGGGGGTTAGGTGTCTTGCTCAAGGGCACTTCAGCTATGAAGAAAGGGTGCTTCTATTACCTTGTGTCAGCTGCTTTGTCAGATCCTTGATGTTGAATGCTTGCTTCCTTTTCTGTGTCACAAGTTCGTCTCTCAGCTCTACTACTCTGGTTTTCAGTTGCACAGTCTCTGCTTGCAACGCAGACCGCTCTGTCTGTAGAGCCAGGATTTCATCGTGCAGCCGCTGTTCCTCTCTTTTCAGCCTTGCTGTCTGTATACACACACAATTTATACCCAAGGGGGGAATAATTTTTTTTACGGCATTTGGTAGATCCTCTTATTCAAACCAACTTACAATGGTAATTTTTTTTTATATAACTGAGAAATTGAGGGTTGAGGGCCTTTCTCAAAGGCCCAACAGTAGTGATTGATCATATGACCTTCAGATTAACAACCCATTACCTTATTCACTAAGCCACCACAATTCATAATCATAAAATCAGTGTGCTTTTCTACCATGTGAGTGATGATGCATCTTTTGTGTTAAAAAAAAATAGCCACTTTTAACACAGGACAGACCCTCAGTATTGACATTGAGTTGTGTGGTGAAATAGAATATTTAAATTTCCACAATTGATTTCTATATTTTTATGTGATCAGGTGTGAGCGCACCGTGTCTGTCAGGGCCCTCTCAGTCTCCTCCAATTTGTTCTGCAGCTCCCTGAAGCTAGTGTTCATGTGGTCCAGCTGAGTCTGCAGGCTGTTGCTCTCAGACTGTAGCTGAGCATTCTTACTTGTCATTTTCTCAGTGAAGGCCAAGAGCTCACCCTCTCGCAAACGGCCACCTTGAACATCTTTATGTAGGTCTGCAATCTGCAAGTTCAGATTCTCTACCTCCTCCCTCAAAGACACCATCTCCTGATCATCTCTGTTAATCAACAGACAAGAAAAAAAACTACAGTACTACAGTAAACGCACAGAAATGTCTAGGAAAAGAAAAGTCAAGGTTTAGACCACACTGAAGGAGAGGTCATGATTTTCAGCTGTTTTTTTTTAACCAACTAAACAGTCACTAGAGGAGCTCCCCCCCATCTATATAAAATTAATAAATAAATAAATATCTGAAAAATGTGGTTTTCTGATTTAAAAAGCTGAAATAATGATCTTTCTACCACACTAACCCAATGTTTTTGTTTTTCCTTCAAGTGATTTACTGTTGTTCTCATTTCTCAGACCAAGTCATAGTCACAATCATAAATACTTCAGAAAAATTCTTAGACGATGCCAAAAATAATTACACTATTGACTGTCATAGAGAGCCACTCTTATATCATTATACAGAATTCTGTAAGTGCTGAAGTCTAACACTCATATTGGCTGCATTGACTACATTCTTGATGTCCACGATACGACTGATGTCCACTGACTGCAAAGCCACACCCATTAGGTTGTCTTCAGGTCATCATTATATTGCAAAAAAATATATTAGTTTGAAAACTTTTTCTAATGGAATTTCATTTCTGGGACACTTGCAGAAGATAAAAATGTGGACTGCACCATAGAACCAATAGTAGCTATGGGCTTCTTTGGGTCATTAAGAGCACTGTGAGTGGTATGATTAATTTGTCCAAGTTAGTGGTTTATGGGTGCCACCATTACCTCTGATGCTGCTCCTCTAATCTCTGAATGTCTCCCAGCTTCTCACGCTGGTTCTGGATCTCAGACTTCTGTCTGTTAATGATCTCTCTGTATTTACACAGTTCATCTTCCCATCGAGGCCTTTCATCCTCCAGACATTTCACCTGTGCATGTGTGTGTGTGTGTGTGAGAGAGAGAGAGAGAGAGAAAGAGAGCGAAAACAAGAGAGAGAGAGAGAGAGAGAGAGAGAGATACAATACATATAATATCCACATTTAGGCACTACCTGAAAGCAAAGCCCCCAATATATGTCACTGTTCATAGGTATCCATGTCAGAATTTGCTTTTCACCTACTTTAATTTCTTCTCCATCACTGCCCATTTTCATTTGTATTACCGGCCTTTTTAATTTAAGTTTCCATTTAACAGGTTCATGTTCAGTCAGACTCTCCTCAAGAACGTCGCTACGAATAATTGGACATACATATTAGTATAGGATTTTTTTTTTTTTTTAATCTCACCTTGGTTCTCAGAGTGGTAAGCTCATCCATGCCTTCTTTGAAGCTTCTCTTCAGATCCTCCAGCTCCTTAATCTTGGCTCGATGCATCTGTCAATCAAAGTGAAGAACATGACGTAAATGAGCCTTTTCCAGCGCTCCAAGACCCATTAGCCAATTGCTCTGTTCCACCCATTCTAATAAGCAAAGTGATGGCTGAGAAAACCTTCCAAGGTTAATAAAGTATTTCAGCTTATAAAAATGCAAATAATATAAATAATGTTTCACTGCAAAAAATTCAGATACTTTAAGACTGTACTTAAAGGAGGATTTACTAATGTGTGTGTTCCAGCCCAGAAAAGATGTACTGTGTTTTATTTGAAATACAATGAGAATCTCCCATGCACGTTCATATCCTGCTTGCAGTGTGTTGCATTTTAGGGGGCAGCTGTAGCCTAATGGTTGGAGAAGCGGCTTTAGGACTGAAAGGGTATTGGTTCAATTCCCGAGTGTGGCAGTGGGGAGTGAGCGGCACCTTACCTTCCTCCACGTAAATTGTAGAAGTGAACTTGACCTAACCCCCAACTACTCTCTGGGCACTTCCAATGTGTGTGGCACCCCTCTGCTCCGAGTGTGCGTGTGTGTGCGTGTGTGTGTGTGTGTGTGTGTGTGTGTGTGTGTGTGTGTGTGTGTGTGCTCACTTCGGATGAGTCAAATGCAGAGTTAAATAATGTTTTTGGATTAATACAGTATATTTAAAAAAATCTAATCAAAATATTAGTTCATCAGGAAAGTATATTAAAGGTTAATATGTACTATTGATATACAATTTTTGAACATTACAGTTCAAAAATACACAAGATTTATATTGCAGGACTATAAAATATAGGCACAAGAGCCTAAATGGGCTCAGGTTGAAGTTCTGTTTCTGATGTTTAAAACCAGAATCAGTTAAAGGTTGACAGTCAAGACCCAATGAGACAGTTGTAAATAATATACAAAGAGTTCACCTCCAGCTGGTCTGTCTGTTCCTGCTTGTGCTTCTCCAGCTCACCCTTCGTCTCCCGCAGCTTTGCATCCAGTTCATTAGATTTAATCTCCTCGGACTCCTAGACAGTGAAAGAGATGTAATTGTGCATTATGATCCTGAAGCAAAATAATTAATTTCCCCTAACTGTTGATAAGGAGCTGATGCCACTACTACTTTATTACGTTTCATTACAGATTAAATATATAGATTTATGCAAATAGTACAATTATACACACGCCATTGATTCACATCAACAGAAACGTATAATGTTAGATTTGTTAAACTTTTTTTTTTTTTTTTTTAAGAAAGTAGCACTTAAATAAATATAGCACGACTGTACTTCAGCATGTTCAGGGATGAAATGCTCGCAAACTACACAACAGTCAATACTGTCCTCTAGTGGATATCTGAAACTCTCTGTAGTAGTGTAGTATGTAGTAGAGTATGTAATAGCTCTGTAGTGTATTTTCAATAAGTATTTTATTTCAACTTGCCTGATATGTACGAATCATGTCCTGGCAATTCTTGCGGATCTGTTCAGTCTCCTCTTTAGCTTGGGTCAGCTTGGCAGCTGTTTCTTTTAACTTGTCTTTTGTTTCCTGGTTTTGAGGGAAAGATCTGTGATTAGAGGTCCACAAGATATATATATATATATATATATATATATATATATAATACCCGAAATAAGCATATACACTATACGTGTATGCTGTCATCTGATTGGCTTACTAGACGATAACCATAGTGATTAACTCTTGAATGAAGACGGCAGTCGATAACCCACTGTATGACACTGTTACAGTTCTGAAATCCGAAAAATTCTATAGAAATATTTTGAAAAAAAAAACAAAGAAAACTACACAGTATCGCTCTTATGGTTTTTGAGGTTAAAAAAAAAATTGCATATAACTGTTGTGGTGGAGTAGGCAGTGTGATCACGATCACGCTTAAAAATTAAACCATAAAAATCTCAAAGTATATGCATAAAATTTTTAATAACTTCAAAAAGATGCCATAATGGAACATACTGTATGTTTATAAGTAGTAGTTTATATACTAAAACCCTGAGTGAGCTTCAAACTTCAAAAAGAATTTCTTAAAAGAATTTCAAAAATGTTAAACTGTTTGCAAATGCTCAGTCTCTGCGAAACAAGATGGACGAGCTTCATGCTCGGATTGAAACGCAGAGGGATCTACAGGACAGCTCCATGCTCTGTTTCGGTGAAACATGGCTCGAGGAGAGTACACCCAACGAGACGATTACACCAGTCGACTACACGGCCTTCAGGGAGGACCGGAGAGCAGCAGATAGTGGCAAGGCCCACGGTGGAGGAACAGCAATCCTCGTTAAATAAACCTGGTGTACTGACTGTAAGATTATCCTTAAATCTTGCTCTGAGAATGTGGAATATCTAACATTGAAGTTACGGCCATTTTGTTTACCCAGAGATTTATTCATCCCCCCCCCCCAAACAAAATAATGGGCATTGTGCAAAATTATTATAATTATAATATAATATAGTGCAATTTAATTTATTGTTGTGCATATCTACTGGTTATTTATTTATTTTATCATTTTATTACTATTATTATTATATTGTTTACTGGGCCTGTGGAAGGTCCTTTTTAAATATAGAATTTTATGTATTTATTTTATAGAAGTACTCTATGTGTTTTTGTTGATTTGAGCCTTCCTTCCTGTTTTTTTAACTTGACTCTTTGCATGACCGCACAGGAATTCCAATATGTGTAAAAGCACAAATGGCAAATAAAAATTTTGAATCTTCTTTTTCCTTTCGGCTCTTCCCTTTCAGGGTTCACCACAGCGAATCATCTGCCTATATCTTCATGGAAGTCATTAAATGATTCGCATATTCGATTTGGCACAGGTTTTCACGTCGAATGCCCTTCCTTACACAACCCTTTAGCGAGGGCAGAAACACGCTGACAGCTTTGCAGCCTAATTAAAAATCTTGAATTTTGAAAATAAACCCGTATGTCTTCATAGAGACTTTTCAAATTTGCTGTTTGCTCTAGAACAGCGCTAAGTTGCTCTTGTCACACTGCTTGAAGTTATAATGGCATGCTTGCGGAGCTCACCGTCCACTGTCAGGCTTAAAAATGTAATACCCCCCACCCCGCGACCGCCAATTTCCACGAAGTAGGATCGCCCCCCCCCCGACTAACGTATACGTACATGATGCATACAATATCAATAAATACATATTCAACGCTATAAATGTTTATATTAACAATTAAACATTCAAAAATAATGAATAAGATGTAAATAAATATATAAATACACACATAGATACATACCTCACATGAAAACGTAAGTAGTTTTGATGGGTTTTTTGTTATGTTTTTGTTTGTTTGTTGGGTTTTTTTTTGCATAATTGGCCTTGTTTTGTGGAATTTTCCTTATTTTCTATTTTTCAATTAATATTTTTGAAAAACCCGCGATGCACTGAAGCACCAGAAACTGAAGCAGGAAGTAGCGTGGGATCACTGTAATAAACTATATAAATCTTGTTTTGGTTTGCTTTTCTGATGTTCCTGTCGAGTATATGCTAAAACAGTTATGTGCCTCAGGCTTGGTTGATGTTGATATATAGAGTCCCTTGTATTTCATCTCAGGGATATTCGGCAATATCGATCTTACCGTTGTGAAATTATTATTAAATATAAAAAAAAATACAATGCAATAAAATTACATTTACATCCGTATTCCAAGCAACTTATATATTTAAACAACTGAGCAATCAAGAGCTATTGCTTTGGGTTAACAAATTTGCTCAGGGGTGTAACAGTGGCGGTTTGCTGGCACGAGGGCTTGAACCCCAGATCGATAGCCCTGAGCCTTAACCACTGAGCCACCACCACTCACTAAACAGACACTACAGATTGACAACGGGACTCAGACTGGAACATGCTGCCAGTTTATCAAATTAAACAGGAAAACATAAGAGTTTTTATATGTGAAGTTTCCCCTTATAGAATTTCATCAGGTTTATCCAACCAACCTTATGAGCATCTGTCTCACTCTTCAATTTGTTCTGCGCCCATTTCGCTTTGATGATATGAGAGTTGATATCATCCTTGAGCTTTTCCAGTTCCCGAGAAAGTTTGCTCACCTCATTCTCCTTCAAGAACAAAAATAAAGCACACTGTATTAAAAAAAAGCCTTAAAAAACAATTTTATCTTCCAAATGGACACGAACGCTTTTACCTTGGCATCATGTAAGTGCTGAAGTCGTCCCTTCTCCTGCGCCAATTGGTTCCCCCTCCTGGCCTGTTTGTCCACCTCTGCATTCGCCTCTCTCAGCTTTTTCTCTAACTGTTCCTTTTCCCTCCGGAGGTCCAGTGCCTCTTTTTCTCCTCGCACATACTTCATAACCATGGCCTCCTTCTCCTGCCGTGCCTCCTCACACTTCTTGCCAGCCTGAAAAGAACAAAACCATACAATAACACAACCAAAAAGGCAGAAAAGCACTGCTTTGTATCTTCATTTACAAAATTATTTTTATAGGATTTGGGATTTATATGGTGCTTTCAGTATTCATGTTGCCAAGTCTTGGTGTTATTTGCAGTTTCCCTTTGCAGGGAAGAGAACAGCGCTAACGCTGCCGTGAGAATTTTGCATGAAAGAAAAGCCCAGTCTGACTGAATCCTTCTATAATAAGTAACACATTACACCTATCTCCCAAATCTAGCTTAAAGTCAGCCCTTGAGAACTGAGGAGAGGCTCAGAATTAAAGACGAGCCAATATTGGGCCTACGATAGAGAGATAACGACAAACACCAGTGTCACATTCTATTGGGAAATGAGACATGAAGGATGAAGGAAACAGAGCTCGAGAACCACAGTCCAGTCATTGTTTGGACGTAATTGAGCCACTACTGAAGAAAAGGAGCTTTGTGCGAGAAAGGGCAAAGGGTGTCATCTTGAATGATTGTTTCCATGGTACCAGTTGGAGCGGCCATAGTGACAACCTCTAACCTGTTCAAGGCGCAAGGACATCTCCCTCTGTATCTGTTGAATGGCATTTTTAGCTGCCTGGTCCTGGTGAACCAGTTTGTCCTTGGATTCCTTCAGCTCCTTCAATAGTTGCTCCACCCTGCTCTCAAACTGGTAGGACAAGAAGAAACAGATGTAGTTTTTGTGTGTGTGTGTATATATACATACACATACAACAAAATTAAAAAAGGGAGTGGGCAAGGCTGATCTCGAACACTCCCTGAACGAGGACAGGAAAGCATATCTGACAAGGCAGTTACTCAAGAGATATGTAGACACAATTAAACACCCAGGAACAGCACCATGACTCAACATCAAAACTTGTAACCATATACTCCTAGAGATTTGTGCAATAAGCACCACAACAGACACAATATATCTTCCAGCTAATCAGTCATTCAAATTTTAATAACCTGATGAGGGTGGCTAAGTTTATTACCCACAGCTTTCTGTATTCTTGATCAAATCTTATGTGGATTGGCTTTGATTTAAAGCAAATGTCTGCCTTTTTAATTACAAGTATAATCACAAACAGCAGCCATGAGATTAGCGGTGGACAGATAATACATTTATTAACTATCCCGCAGGACATGTAATAAGCACCACAGTGCAGGCCAGTCTTATGTTTTGGTTTCCCGAAAGATAACTCGGTTTCAAAGCAACAGTCAACAAAATACAGTAATTCTGAGCTAGTTTGTTTATTACGCTTATTAATACAGAATAACGGACATTCACATGTAAATAAAATCTGATTTCGCAAATTGAGGTTGTGCGTTTGACAAAATGTTGCCAACATTTCAGATCTGAGGCGCCGCTCTCTGTCCTTGCTTCACACCTAAAATTTTTTTAATTGAAATATGAGTAATAGTTCAATTTTTTTAACTGTTATTTAATTACACTTTCGATGATGCCAGGCATTATTTCGGCTCAGTTTTGTCTATGTTTATTCATACCTGTGTCTTCCTGATTCTGAAAAACTTGTCTGTCATTTGTACACACCTAGCAATACTAGTTCCACCCTCAACCATTTTGGTCTCAGTTGATGTGTGTGAAGTAAGCAGTGGGATACAGAACCATATGCTATAGTTACATCATCATGGAAAGTTTCATCACTGCAAAATGTGGTCAGTTTAAATATAGTTACACATCAACTGTTTTGTAATATACTATATTTCAACCTTTCAGGGTTTTTTAAAAGTAAATCTACTCCTTTACCACCGAATAAAAAAAAAACCCCTGCTATCCCGGGCATCTGGAAACCTGCTTGTCTAAGGGACACAGTCTTCACCCCGAACTGCTTAGATCTCCTAAACAATGACTCTCATGATCAGAAGTGTGAGCAAGAGCTTTCTCAATTGTTTTGTTCATAGTGTTGATGTTCGGTGAGATACAGTGCATAGTTAGCTTGCGTCTGTGCCTTGCTCTCTCAAGGAAGGAGGCAGTCAGTGAGGCTGATAAGACACTGGTGAGATGATGGAGCACAGATGCCCCTTCTTATTCAGCTGTGATGGTATAGTACACACAGCAGTTTCCTGTTTACCATGAAACCGGATTATTGCTCTTTAAACACAGCCAGCCTCCTGTTTGATCCGAGTTATTACCCCATGTGTCAAAGGCCTCTCTTGGACTGAACTAGACCACAATCTGGCCAAACCCATGACTGGCCTCAAAGAGGTGCACTTACTCAGCACCAGATGCAGGCTCTTCAGCACACAAGCACATTAATCAGTGAGGGGAGTCTGAATTAGCTATTCAGGTCGACCATCTGAGCTGGCATGAGCAGGCTTATTTAGCTAAACACAGTTCCGGTTACATTTATTATATGCTATTATTAGCCCTGTTATTGACCATGTCTCAAATAACAGTGGTCATTCTGGAAAAATACACATAGCTGATGTTAGGCAGTATGTAGAAGGGAAATGTATAGTGATTATCACTCCCACTAAGCCACTTTATATCAGTGCAAAACACTATATACTGCCTAATTCAAGCTGAATATGGGGCGATACCAATTTACCTTCTGAATAGTGCCAAGATGTTGTTTCTCAGTCTCCATCTTTTTCTTCAGCTCCTCCCTCATATTGTCTTTTTCAGAACAGATGCCCAGAATCAGCTCCTGATGTTTTTTGTTCTCATCCAGTAACCTGTCACACAGTTAAAGCCAATGGGAGTTACAGAAACATCACGCAGTGGTTTTACTGCTTGTCACTCATTTGCTGTACAATATTTTTTGGAAGAGTATAAATTTTAGAAAAATGTTCAAAAGTGACTTGTGAGCAGGTTTCTTAACAAGATCCTAATACAGCACAGTGCTGGACTGCTTCCAATTTCTAGGCAAAGCAGGTGCTGGTATGTAAACGAGGAAAGTAAAACCACAAAGGAATGTAGGCACATTCAGTGAAAACACAGCAGTCAAGTAAGACTTGTAATTCTAGGTCACAGAGGATCTGCAGGTTTTGGGAAAATTTGTAGGGTTGCAAAAATAATGATAAAATTCCACATTCAAAATAACAATTTTATGGTGTTTTTGAGGCAGGTATGAATTAAACAATCATTTAAGTCAATTTATGTAGGAGTGGCTTTCTTAAACTTTTACACTTCACATTACTGTGAACTCATAGCCATCAGAGTGTCTCTTCTCTATGATGGCTTAGTGAGTGGCCCAAATGGTACTCTGTCCTCGTGCAGAGTCTGCTGAGATAGATACCAGCCTCCCTGCAACCCTAATTAGGATTAAGAGGTTCAGAAAATAAATAAACGGATGCATGAATTACTGTGAATGCAAACAAATAAAATAAATAAACTTATCATTAATGCCATTTCTGATCAGACTATGATAAGTGAATAACTTGAACTATCTAGTTACTGTGGGGCGGCACAGTGGTGTAGTCGGTAGCATGTCTATCTCACAGCGAGAAGGCGCGAGTTTGATTCCAGCGTATCTGTGTGGAGTTGACATGTCCTCCCCGTACTTGCCTGGGTTTCCTCTGGGCACTCTAGGTTCCTCCCCCAGTCCAAAAACATGCACAGAAGGGTAAGTGTCTGTTCCAAACCACCCCTAGGTGTGAGGGTGTGGGCGAATGGTCATGTGAGTGTCAGTGCTGTGATGGCCTGGCAAGCTGTCCAGGGTGTATTCTATCATTGACAAGAGTTCGCTGAGATGGGTGCCAGCTTCCCCGAGACCCTAATTAGGATTAAGCGGCTTAGAAAATGTATGAATGGTTTCTGTGGCATCTGGCATGTATGTCAGATAGTAAACAGTCAGTTCTTGACATTGATGTGTTGGAAGCAGGGAAAATGAGCACGCATAAGGATCTGAATGACTTTAACAAGTTATTATTGTGATGACTGGGTCTATTCATCTCAAAAACAGCAGGTCTTGTTGGGTCTTCCAAGTACACACCGGTAAATGCCTTCTCAAAGATGGTCCTACGAAGGACGACCAGTGATATGGCAAGACTATCATAGGTGCCATGTGCTTCAGTTGTGGGGCCGGGAGCATAGTGGTTAGGGTGCTGCACTCATGATCACGAGGTTGTGTGTTCAAATCCCAGTTAGACCCCCACTGTGCTAAGACCCCTGGGCAAGGTCTTAACCCCAAGTGTGCCTCTGTTCACCCAGCAATATAAATGGGTACCAGTTAAAATATACTGGAAAGGTAACCTGCGAGGGCCTAGCGTCCCATTCTGGGGGAGTTGTACTCCTAGTTGCTTCACGCTATGGGAACCAGGGATAAGCACCGGTCCGATGAGCCACTATGGCTCAGGTGTAAAAAGCCCAACGGACTTTACCTTTCGCTTTAGCATCAGTGATGCACATGGAGCGCGAAGGCTAATATAGGTCAGATCTGATCCCACCGAAAAGCTTCTATAGCACAAACTGCTCAAACTATTAATGCTGATTATGACAGAAAAATGCATTACAGCATGCTGTATGTGGAGCTGTCTGACCACAGACCAATCATGCTGAGATAATTTAATGGCTTATTTGTGCATAGATAAATTGATGATTTTTCTGAGTGATCTGTTTGTTGTGGTAATGTTTGCGTGCTTTTGGATGAAAGGCACATTTGTGAAATATTACAGCTCTGTAACAAAACACAGATTACTGTATCCTCTGAGCACTAACCTGAGCTCTTAAGATCCAAGTAAATATTCTGTATGTGTGTTTTTCATTTAACAAAGCCATACACGATAAATGCCGCGGCATGGTGGCGCATTGTAGCACTTTCACCTCGAAGCAGAAGGTCCTGGACTCAAACCCTGTTTGGAAATTGTATTTCCGTGTTTACATGTACTTCTCATACTCCAGTTTCCTCCCAGATTCCACAGAACATTAGGCAAGCAGACTATTTCAAATTGCCCTGAAGTGTCAACGTGAATGGCTGCAATCTGTCCTAAAGAATTGGTTCAGTGGAGGAGCTTGCATCACTTTCATATTAAAAAAAAAAAAATTTATATACATACATACATTTTTTTAACATTGCCCATTTGTGAGCCACTCCACCAAAAGTAGGCTCTTGTGTCCAAAAATGAAAAAGGAGCGTTTTACATAGTTGGACAGAGGAGGCCCAAAGCTGCAAAATGCAGCAAAAAGGTTTGTCAATACCTTGAAAACTGACTGAGCTATGCCATTTCCTGGGTCAACATTCAACTTCTTTTCCTTTCGGCTATTCCCCTTTAGGTGTCGCCACAGCGAATCATCTGCCTCCATCTCACCCCATCCTCTGCATCTTTTACTCGAACACCAATTGCCTTCATGTCCTCCTTCACCACATCTCTGAATCGTCTCTTTGGTCTTCCCCTCGGCCTTCTGCCTGGTAGTTCCAACCTCAGCATCCTACTACCAATATACTCACTATCCCTCCTCTGTACATGTCCAAACCATCTCAATCTAGCCTCTCTGACTTTGTCTCCAAAACCTCTTACATGTGCTGTCCCTCTGATGTGCTCATTTCTGATCCTATCCATCCTCGTTACTCCCAAAGAGAACCTCAACATTTTCATCTCTGCTACCTCCAGCTCTGCCTCCTGTCTTTTCCCCAGGGCCACTGTTTCTAAACCATACAACATCACTGGCCTCAACACCGTCTTGTACACTTTTCCAGTCATTCTTGCTGATACCTTCCTATCACACCAGACACTTTTCTCCAATCATTCCAACCTGCCTGCACACGCTTTTTCACCTCTTTTCCACACTCTCCATTGCTCTGGATTGTTGAGTCCAAGTACTTAAAATCCTCCACCTTCCTCATCTCTACTCCCTGTAACCTCACCGTTCCTCCTGGTTCCCCGTCGTTCACACACATGTATTCTGTTTTACTACACTAACCTTCATTCCCCTCCTTTCCAGGGCATACCTCCACCTCTCTAGATTTTCCTGCACTTGTTCTCTGCTCTCGGTACAGATCATAATGTCATCTGCAAACAGCTGGGTCAGCATTCAACTAAAAATTTCAAAAAAGACGTTTTAGAGAAAAATGAGCACAAAGATTTCCCTTCTTCCAAAATCATCATTAGTCCTTAGCAACCAAACATTTTTATGCACCTCAGCCATATAAACTTTTAGAAAACATGTCTAGGAAAAGTTTTATGACGAGATGATAAGAGAAATAATCCTCATTTTAATCTGACATGCCCTTTTTTAACTCATCAGTCACCATGGTAACCCCCCCCCAAAAATGAACAAAAAACGCCTAATTTCTTTTCATTTCTGTTTATTCCAATAAGATCAGTATGTATCTTTTCGACAATTATATAAAAGGTTCAAATGCCTTCAAATGATACCGATTGAAAAAAAAAACACTGTCAGGTTCAATCAATCACACTGAAATTAAGAAAACTATATAACAAAACCTTCTGATCTCTTTATACAAGTAAGCTTCATCAACTCTGCCTTCAGCATTATCATCTTCATCTATATCCTGCTCAGCAGAAAGGATCATATCTCATCCCAAACACAACAAAACTGTCTCATGCACACTTTTATTGACAGATGCCTCTTCATCAACATCAAAATCTTCATCAACACAGCTGGCATCATCAACTCTGCTCAACAACTGGCTTCATCAACTCTGCCCTCAATATTTATCATCTTAATCTATATCCTCATCACCAACACAACTCATGCACACTTATTAACAGATGCCTCTTCTTTATCAACATCAAAATCAAAATCTTTATCAACACAATTGGCATCATCATCATCAGTTTGTTCAGATGTAAAAGGAATGAAACATTTAAGTATTTTTCAGGTCTTGACCAATTTTCGTACAAAACTAAACCCATGATCCAGCATGTCCAGTCCAGACAAGATTACACACAAATCAAATAATCAAAAAAATTCCATAATCAAATTGTGCATGCAGAGAAAAATACTCACTGGTGAAATAATCTTCAAGAATGCCAAGCATTCCGGCATCTTCAAGGCCCAATTCTCGAGTCGAATTTAACATCTATACTCATGCTGCTCGACATCACAGGTGACATTTTTACGCTCCTTTTCCAGAAATTATGTGCCTGAACTGACCAATCAGTGTGCTCGTTTCAGATCTTCCTTAGCAACGAGCCTGCATTGTTTACGAGTATATCGTCTTCATAACCTTTATTTTATTCACTGAAACGGCATTTTAATATCAAAACAGTATCCAAAATGGAGAGAATACTTCACAGACGTTTTTCTGGTGTATGGATTATAGTGCGTCTTTTACCGACTCGGTGAATAATTGCAACGAAAACCAGTAAGTTTGCTACTGTTTTTATCTAGTTTTATGAGGGTACTCACTAAAAATGTCCCCCCCCCCACTTTTTCTGATGAGTTTTAGTCGATTTCATGTGACCAAGTGATAGTTGAATACATGTACTTGTTTTAATAATTTATGCAAAAATCCTAATTTCGATAAAAAGGGACAAATTTAACTTTCCTGGACTCTATCTCAAAAGTGGTCTGTGCGACAAGCGCCTACTTTCGGTGAAGCACCTCACATTTAATTGAGACAGGTCACCTTGTTATGCATTTTTACTCTTCGTTTATTCTCCCAGGCCTTTGAGAACTCCTGAGGGCTTTATCTATTTTGGTTTGCTTTTATGGTTTCTTATCTCAGGTCAGGTTTGTGTCAGGTCAGGTTTTGCCCTGCTACTGGTAACATGTAAGCCAGTATAACCTGTAGGGGAAAAAAAAAAAAAAACAACACCCTGCAGAAAGAACTTTGGGCCTCTACTGTGAATTTTTTTTGCCCTTCGTATACATGACAAGCTGTTATGGCTGCCGCCTACACCAGAATTCTGGCATGGCACTCAGATTGATGGCATCTCTGTATTTATTTAGCTATTATTTTATATGAATTTATTGTATTTGATTTTCTTTTACCTCTGTACAGCACTTTGTATCATCTGGTGGTGTTGTTTTTTTTAATGCGTAATAAATAAAATGGATTGACAATTGTACAAAAAAAACATAAGAGTGGCCGAGTGCATCATGGGGTGTGAGTCAGAATGAAAGAATAACTATGACACATATACAACAAAGGACATCCTACAATTTCAGTATGAAAAAATATGCCACCCTAACAATTTAATATAATCAAATAAAGGCCACAACTGATGAAGTGACATCCATATTTCTCTTATTAATGCTGTATTAGATAAGATGAGAGAGAGAAGAGGAGCCTGAATAAATAAAATCAGGTGTATCAGGAAAGCCAACCTGCTGTCGAGAAACAACTGTTGTGTTGCTTGGCAACACTTCTTATTTGCTAATGCAAAATTATTTTCTGTTGGCAAAACATGATCCTAACACAATAGCGCAGACTGATATTACATTGTTCATCATCCAATCAACAGATCGAAGGCTTAGACAATAAATTAATAAGATCAATTTCTTCCATAAATGTTGGTTTGTTGACCTGATGCAGCTGTATGTAAAACAAGTCCATGACTTTTGGATGTAAAATTCACCCTGATTTTATTTATTTGTATATTTTGCATAACGTCCTTTTTCCACACAAATGGAAATAAGCTTTGCATCATGTAGAGCCCAGGTATTAGAAAATGCTGCTTAAGCCCCAGTGTGACATGTGTTCACTCACCCATATCCAAAAGAAATTGTCTTTTTATATTAAATTAAAACTAACCACTTGAAAGTGTGTTGATATTATGGGGCTTATTAAGATTTCATCTTATTTCTACAATCAATATTTTATCATGAGGTCTGGAAAATTTAACCTAAACTTCTATTCCAAAATTTTCAGGATGGTTTGATTTTCAAGAACCCTGGCTAGACCAATTGAAAGCTTCAAAATCTGTGTGTATTTGTATCATGAAAACAACTATATTGAGGTTCTGCATCAAATGTTTACTCTTTCATTCAACAGGTTAACATCTCAACAGTTTAAAAATACATACAGTAGGTCCTTGACTATTTGCGGTTTTGCACTCACGGTTTGAGTATTCACGAACTGCCAAGTCACTCAAATTCAGCCAATGGCTGTCCTCCTTCCTGCTGATTGGTTGAGATGATGTAACGCCCCCTTTTCCTCGTTCGCGCACAAGTTTTCAATGAGCCTCTTTTTTTTTTTAGTGTGTTTTAATTATCAGTTAAGCTGTATTATGCCACTCAAACGCTGTGAGTCTTCTCTGGCTAAGGTAATGGCGTTGGGTGACTCTTCTGAAGAAATAAGACTTTCTCCTGAAGAAACGACAGTTTCCTCTGAAGTGCCTGAAGAGAAATAATAATCTGAAAGCACTCTAGTATTAAATTCGTTTTCAATTATTATTCCAGTACAATACCCAAGTTAATTTTTAGAATGTTTGTGTGTGATTTTATGTACTGTGGTGTAGCATGTTTATCGTTTTGTTTATCCAATTTATTACATTTCATGTTCTTTTTGTTATGGTCTGTTTTGGGGGACTTTTTTGATTTTGACGGCTCTGTTATCCAACACTCCGCTCCAGCTGAGGGGCGTGGCTGAGCTGCTCCATGGCTTCTAAATATTAACTTAGGCACTGTACTGGAATAATAATCAAAAAAGACTTTAATACTACAGCTTTACAACAGTTCAGATTATCTTCAGGCACTTCAGAGGAAACTGTTGTTTCTTCAGGAGAAAGTTTTATTTCTTCAGAAGAGATGGCACTTAGCCTGCATTTGAGTGGCATCATAGAGCTTAACTGGATAATATATTATACATACAAAATGAAAACATATACATACTGTACGTATGTATGTATGTATATAGATAGATAGATAGGATGCTGTATAATGTTTATATTTTATTAATAAATATCACAGTACAAAATTGAAAAGTTTTCCTTAATCATTACTATATTTTACTACATTAATACTGTATTAATGAGCGAGACTGTCTATAGAATGTGTTTAAGAAGCATATTTTAGGGCATGTAAATAGATACATAGTATTTTACTTCTGGTTGCTCATTCAGGGCATGTATTATGATACATGGGGTTTTACTTCCAGGTACAGAACTCGCAGATTATCTTCATTCGCGGGAGGGGCCGGACCCAAACCCCCACGAATATTGAGGGCCTACTGTATTGTGATGAAAGGGTGTAAGAACATGTTTTTCCTTCAGTACACACAGAGGTAAGAAAGTGCTGCAAATGGAGCCGACGGAGAAATAGTGAAGTATATTAAGAAGTTAGGTTTACTACTGCATTTCATTGAACAATTCATTGCGCCATGCTGCTACTGTAACTTTAATTTTAGCTGCAAATATCCTAAAATATAATAAAGATTCTTCATATGAAGCACGCTAGAAGGCTCACTCACTTATTTGCCAGCTGCTTTATTCTACTGGGGTTGTGGAGTGGCTGGAGCCTGTATCAGCCGACACGGTGTGAATGCGAGCAAAATGTTCAGAAAATTTTTGTAAAATGGAATACTAAACGGTGGTATTACACGCATTTAAAAATAAGTTTTGGAACATTTATAATGTTATTGAATAATTCACTTTTTTAAATAAATCACATCAAAATATCTTAAGAGTTGCACGTACTCACTGATATAATAATATTTTACAAGTGTATTCTTTATTCTTGTACTCTTCCACAATTTCAGTGTTCAAACAAAGTTAATACTTGATTATTTCTACAATAATTAAAGTAATAATAAAAAGAAACTAAAAATATCTAACATTATAATCATCTCTCCAAAAGATTAGTAATTTCATAACTTTTGGAGGGTTTGAAAGGTGAAAGTAGTTGAAAAAGGAATGGCATTGCTGTATCACTTATATGTAGAAAAAGCAGATACTGTATGCATATGATGTTACACGTTCCTACAGTGTTTTTAAAGCCATACAATAGATTATATGTATTTATTACAAAAATTCAATCATCTTACCTTCTAAACTTTCAAGATGAAGGGACCACTCTTAAAATTTGTGTCTTTGAGAAAAAACGTTTATTTACACTAACTTATATGTTCAATATTTACACTATGTACAAATCTCGTTCTTGTTGCTTTACTTCTTAAGCTTAATGTTCTTACTTGGCTGTTCTTTCCTTCTTTTTAGCTCTCCGCTGTGCTTTCTCTTCCTGTTCCTTCTGATAGTCTAACCTTGATCTTATTTGCTTGCTAAAATCGTTTTTACAAAATACAATCACTTATTATACACATGTAAGTCACTTTTTTATTTGAATGAATAAGTTAAAAAAAAAATGAAATGACTCTACAGTATATCCAACTTTGTTTATAATATCGCGGCGCCCATGAAGTGATAGGAATGAAGCAAACACACCTTTGAAATCGCACATGCGTTGCTCTCGCTAGTAAAACAATAATTGCAATAGCACAGTAGTGAGATGATTTCAATAAATGCTACAGGCTCGAAAGTATGTGCTTGTTGCAAGTGACGCGCGGAGGTTGTGAGACGAAGCGCGGCTTGTCCGGACTTCCGATCTTTCAAGTGAGCAAGTGATGGTTGAGTACTAAACAAGTATTCAACACGCACTTGCTCACTTGAAAGATCAGAAGTCCGGATAGGCCGCGCATTGTCTCACAAGCTCCGTGTGTCACTTGCCACAAGCGCCTACTTTCGGTGGAGCGCGTCACAAATCACGAAGAAAACAAGAATTCACTGCGAGAACTTCCTGTTTAACACTAAGCCTCTAATGAAATGTACATGTTCGTCAGAACATCGTATCACACAACTTCATCACGCTTGGAGGGGCAGGAGTTCAACACGGATTTAACGGAATTGAAATAATACAAAAAAATAGCCTCTGGAGGTCAGAAAAAGCAGATTTCCGCCAAAAAGCGGAAAAATCTCATGCCTTTAATTCATATGTCTTTAGACTGTGGGAGGAAAACAGTGTACCTGGAGAAAGCCCATACAAGCATAGGCATTACATACAAACTCCACACAGACATACCTGAGCCTTGGACCCGAACCCAGGACTTTCTCGCTGTGACCCAGATGTGCTAATCACTATGTCTCTGAACTGCCTGTTATTGTACAGGTGTGGCAGGGGTAGCCACAGTTTCCAATCGTAAAAATATAGGTCCCCCAAGAAAAAGGTTGGGAAGCACTAGTCTAGAACACTATGCTAACAACTACACCAGTATTAAAAGTTAGAGAGAAATCTTTACTAAATGCTCAGTACCTTTTGATGGCTTTTTCCTGTTGCGAGTACCTGTACTGGACACACTTTTCAAACACAACTATCGAGCCTTGATCTTTGGCGAGACCATTTGGTGGGCTCACTCTGCTGCCTGGCTCGTGTATTTGACAGTTTAGTAGCTCTGACTCCAGCTCATCCAGCAGAGATTCCTGAGATACTGAGCGCTGGATCTCAGACATCAGCTTCCTGCTGCAATCTGTATCATACATGTTAGCACTGGAGACAAAGTTTGAGTGATTAGCCTTGTGCTGAGGCGAAACTGCTGAATCAGAGTTTGTCGCTTTGCCAGTTTGACTGCTTGAACCTTGAGATTTGGCAGCATCCTCTGGTGGACTTAATTCATGTGAAGGTGTATTGTTTGACTCACAAGATTCTCCTGCATCTTCTGCAACACAATGAGGAGCCAACTTTTGGTCCTCAGGATGACTGGAGGAACTCAAAACCTCTACTGTTGCATTCAAAACTGGATGTACAGTCTCCACAAGTCCATTAAGGAGAGCTGAAGAAGTCCTCATATCATCTATGGAAGCAGTTCCACTGTCACAGCTGCTGTTGCCATCCCGCTGGCCGTCATCTGCAGTCATTCCTTCCTTGTTTGGTGTGGACAAGTCCAACATGAGCTCCACTCTCTCAGCACCATCCGACTGAATACTGTCCAACACGCTGTCCTGTTCAGCTTCAACATCCTCCTCCTCACTTTTAACGTCCTGGTGAGTACTATCACTGATGACTTGTGATGAAGCCGTGCATGTTGAGCTGACATCCGTGCTGTGCGAAGGAATGGGATTGGGTGACTCTTCTCCCGTACAATCATACTGCTCCATGCTCATCTATCACTCTGCACCTGAAAGTTGGAAGCAATTATTACAATGAAGAGATCAACATTACATTTCTGCTACATTCACAATAAATGTTAACAAGACTGTATGTACACAACTAAGATAATTCATTACTGGCACAAAACATGTTACAAAAGATCACACCAGTGTAGAACGGTTCTGACTGATCATTCTTCCTTCCTGCAAAGGGAACAGCGAGAAAGTGAAAGTCACTTCCTTCTCATTCTTACCTAAGACAGGCTTGAACACAATCCTGAACACTGAAAAATAATGAAACCTCCCTGCTTTACACACAAAGCCTAGTGCCTGAGTAAATTTGAGCTGGTTGAACATCACTGAATGAAATTCAGTGAGATGAATGACATCGCAACTGTCCTTTCATGAACTTGGCAGATATTTGATAATAGACACCAATCCCTTTAAGGGACAACAACTATGTACAATATTTCCTTTTGAATACAACCCTGAAGGAGGAAAAAAAAGCACAAGAAAAGAATGAGGGCAAAATTCAAAAGATGAACTTTGGACGAGCTTTAAATCAAGATACGGCATACTGTAAAATGACCATGTTACAGGACTACCTGTTCTGTCTGGGAGAACAGAACACTGTGGATTATGTACAGCTGGGAAAAACACAATGTGAAAACTTTTGTTTGATCTCCATCAACTTTATGACTTGGCCATAGCTGTTATTCTGTGGCAGCCTAAAAGTGTGAGGAAAGATTTCTATAAAAGTTAAAAAAATAAATAAACAAAGGCCAAAATTCTGTTAAAATTAAAATTATAATGTCTCTTCGTCATGAGGGTTAAGAAAACAGTTGTAGAATATTCTCTTTCTGAGCAATTTCACACCGATGGATGATACATTTTTAAGGAAGCTGTCAAAGTCATTTCAACCAGGCTCACACTTAAAGTTGAAGTTATAAGTCTGTAATCTTGTGGATGGACATAGCAAAAGGTATTTATACAGGGGAACCCCCCCCAAAAAAAAAAAAAAACATATTTGTGAGGCACTCCACTGAATGTAGGCGCTTGTCGCAAGTGATGTATGGTGCTTGTGAGACAAAGTGCGGCTTATCCGGCCTTCCGATCTTTCAAGTGAGCAAGTGAAGGTTAAGTACTAAACAAGTATTTCGGAAGTCCGAATAAGCGGCGCTTTGTCTCACAAGCACCATACGTCACTTGCGACAAGCGCCGACATTCAGTGGAGCACCTCACATATGTGAACTCAAGGTATATCGGGAGAAAAGCTTGATAATATACTGACTGCACTCGAAATCACAAAATGAGACATGTAGCAACACTGGGTTCAGGACTGTGAAAGATTATGTGTGACGGACGTTACTTGGGAGACATTATGTCTGATTCATGAGCATGACGAACAGATAAGAATTCTTTTTTTTCTGAAATATATTTTACTAAATTGTTATGAAAAAGATTAAATTATCCAATTAATGATGGTTTTATATAGTTATACTCTCTCATGCATTTCTGGGTTTGAAACGTTTTAGGAAATCTGAGAACTGGTTCCAGTGACCCCCTCTCATGACCAACATGGTAGCTGTACATAGAATAAGAGCATGTGTCAAACCAAAAATCACTCAGGAAATCTCACACCTCATGATCTCAGAATTCAGCCACCATGGTATATGTAGGAGGCTAGAACAGTTCATCTGGTCGAGAGCATAGAAACTCTTGTGTTTGTGTTATGCAGAACCCTTTCAGAATCTATAATCAAAAATAATCTTTGCTTGGTCATGTCCCATTTTTCATAGATCTGGCCCACTGGATGTTTTACGGCATAAGAAGACGACAAGGATGACCACTACTGATAGCACCTGGGTATCAACTTCGCAATTAAGAATTTTAAAAAAAAATAATTATGCGATTTCCCCCATGCAGCTGGGGGTTTGATAACTGGGTTATCAAAGGTCGGTCACATTTCTCACTGTCTGTGGTGTGAGGCATGTAAAAGAACCATTGCTGACTTTCAACAAAAGTAGTTGCAAAGCCATCAGCGTGTTTCCGTCCTGCGATGGCCTGTGAGCTGTCCAGGGTGTACTCCGCCCTCACCTGGAGTCGGTTGGGATGGGTGCCAGCCTCCCCGTGACCCTGATTAGGATCAAGCGGTCCAGAAAATGAATGAATGAATAAATAAAATATGTAATGGATAACACTTTGCATACTTCTCCGAATATACTTCCATTTAGTACTAAATACAGTACAGCGAGTCATCGACTTATGACCTATGCGAGTTACGTCTGATCGACTTTACGACCGCAAAAGTCATGAAGCATGATTCATGGCAGTGCAGTGCGAGTGTTGCGTACAACGGTTGTTTGCGCTGCCGGCAGCGCCAGCATCTTAAAAGTCCAAGCAGGAGATGATGCAGCTTCACTTTTCAACTGCTCAGAGCAAATCTATTCATCTACTTTCAATGCCACTTCACTGTGGCACGAAGCGGAGAGCCACTCCTTTCTGTGTGGGCGGGTCCGATACCTTGAAACTATAATTTTATTGGATTCACACGCTGCAGTGTTAATGTGACAAGAAGCGCATCCCAAGTTTTGGCAATCAGCTGGTCTGCGGGTTGAAGTTTTTCCATGTCTGTCCATTTGTGTTTGCTTGCAAGCTGTGCTTGGCTTCGTGGAAATGAGCTGATCAAAACGAGGGTAATTTATCTCTTTACTCAAACAACACATTCAGTCTGTAGCTGTTGTTACAATCCAATAAAATTGGAGTTTGAAGCTATCGGACCCGCCCACACAGTAGAGTACAGAAAGGATTGGCTCTTTGCCGTGTGTCACAGTGACGTGGAATTGAAAATAGATGTATAAATTTAAATGCGCAAGATTTAGTCATCTGTTTTTGTTTGGCGTGAGTGTATTCGGATGGAAAGTCGACATACGACCAGATCGATTTACGACCGGTAATTGAAAAATCATGATTCCAACAAACCACCATGAATCTTTTAAATCTTCTTTGCTTGTCTGCATGGATGTTTCATGTGATGTCAATATTACAAGACCATCAACATTGACGCTGTGTTCTCTGATGAATGGCTGAAAACAGGTTGGATGTCTCTCCCCTTCCGTTATATTGTCATCCTTTGAGGGTGTGACTATGTGGCATTGCACGCTCAGCTTTTGAACTTCTGAATACATTATTCAAGTACTAATAGTGCACTGCATATTACATGATTAGATTCCTCTTATAGATTATATTGTCAATACAGAGTAAAGTTTGTATTTCAAAAAATAAATAAATAAATAAAAAAATAAAAAAAGAAGATTGCTGATTACTGATGTGGGCAGTGGAGGTGCTGGACCACTGATCCTAAGGTTGGGGGTTCAAGTCCCACTGCCAATGGGTTGTCACTGTCCCAACCAGTGCAGCTAACTGGGTTATCAGGCCATGTCACTCACTGTCTACAGTGTGACACAAGTAAAAGAACTTTCTACAGGAGTAGCTGCAAAGCAGCGTGTTTCTGCCCTGTGATGGCCTGGCAAGTGTTCCAGGGTGTACTCTGCCCTCACCCGGAGTTGAGCCTACCCATTACCTCAATTAGGACTAAGCAGTTACAGAAAATGAATGAATAAATGATTACTAATGTTGAAGAAGAACATGGGGTGGTGGTGGTGTTTCAGAAGTGACTGATTTGAAGGTCAGGGGTTCAAGTCCCAGTACCACCAAGCTGCCACTGTCAGGCCCTTAACTTTTAAGTCCTCAGCTGTGTAAAAACTGATGAATTAAAGTCACTCTGGATCAGGTTTTCTGCCAACTGCTGGAAATGGAAATGTAATGTCAGAAAATACAACAGCCAATGGTGACAGGTGGAGGAGAGACATTAGGATCAGCACTCGGAAGCAAACTTGTGTTTCAGGATCTGTTGCGTGATCCTGTTATATAAAGTGCTGTAATCCTAAACAAAGTGTGTTTACTCAAATAGCAAATAGTTTCTTTCCCCAAATTCATTCAAACGAATAAAACTAAAAGTCACTGCCTCTCTTATCAGTTGGCATTAGCTAGAACATTAATCATTGCTAACTGTGTGAATCCAACACCTTCACAAAGCCCACAGGAAATGGGTCTGATTTCGAGAAGATCTACAAAAAAATAAAAATACTGTACAAGAGACTAAAAAGGACCTGAGGTTCTGAAATCGATACCAAGAAGGTACCAAAGCTAAGTGATGGGAATCATGAAAACCGAAATCCCAACACTAAGCTACCTGTCAACTCCATCTATAAACAATGTATTCTCATAAATAAACAGCTGGACATTAATAAAAACCGTTGGCCATGATTATATTCTTTAAAACACGAACAGTTATAAAGTGACAGATCAGATATTTTTATTAGAGCTGGATAATTATCCACCTAAAACTATCAGGAGCCACGGACTGTACGAGAAAGCACCGGGATTAGCCTGTTAGCTCGCTAGCTAATGCAGTAGCCCTTTAACGGCCGGCTGTCTGAAACATTAATTCATCCAACAATTATCTCTAATGTGTCATTTGACTCACCGGTTATGTTAGGTCCATTCAGCACGACTTTTAATAAGGTAGTCACAACACAGTGTGTTCACTGTCCTTATGTTAGCTCCTATTGAGGTGACACATCAACAAATATGGCCACTGTATTCAACCGAACACACAGCAGCCAGAGACGCACCAGCTACTGCGCATGCGCTGGAAACAGGCGTGTTTATTGTTTTTTGTTTGTTTGTTTGTTTGTTTGTTTTGGGGGGTTTTGAGGGGGGGTTAATATCATTTCTGAAATAAAAAGTGAAACGACTATATAAGGAGTATGAGAATTGGTACAATTGATCGGGCTTTTATTATGTGAGTCGGCCTGATTAGTATATAAAAACATAATCTAACAAGTGGACAACACCCAGCTTGATTTCACCAAATTGCCCATGAGCAGGGCTGTCGGACCAATTTATACGTCCACCTCACTCACCCTGGAACACCTTGTAAAAAATGTAATATAATAATCGAAGAGGCATGTGACTGTCTTGATTGGCGAACAGAGCACTGAAAGAAACACAGACTATTACTCAGGGATGAAATTAACAATCAAGGCTAATTGACAGAGAAATAATTCTTCAGGAAGTTTAACCCTAAGTTTAAAGTGTCTTTCACAACTCGACACACCACCTGGCTTCCATCCTAATGGGAACACAAAGAGTGCACACACCTAAGAGAGAAATACTCCTACACCAAGAGTACAAGTAATAACACACACACACACACACACACTACATTGCATTATTGTCCTTTCATTCTCTGAACCACTTAATCCTAATTAAGGCCATGGGGAGGCTAGCACCCATACCACACAAGAAGGGCGTTGTACACCCTGCATAGCTTTCTAGGCCATTGCAGGGCCAACACTCACAATCATTTACACCTAGGGGAGATTTGGAACAGCCAATTAATCTACTGTGGATGCTTTTGGACTGTGGGAGGAAATCAGAGTACCCGGAGGAAACCCACGCAAGCACGTGGAAAACATGCAAACACCACACACAAACGCCCCAAGCTGGGAACTGACCCCAAGCCTTCTTGCGGCAGACATAATAATCACCATGCCGCCATGCATTATCTATTATTCAATGGTTCAAGCCCCACTCTCAACAGGTTGTCACTGTCCCCCTAGTGCAGCTAACTGAGTTATCAAAGGCCAACCATGTCTCTCACTGTCTCTGGTGAGAGGCACGTAAAAGAACCCTTGCTGACCTTCAACAAGAGTAGGTTGCGTAGCCATCAGTGTGTCTCTGCCCTATGATGGCCTGGCGAGCTGTCCAGGATGTAGTCTGCCCTTGCCCAGAGTTAGCTGAGATGGGCACCAGCCTCCCTGCAACCCGAATTAGGATCAAGCGGGTCAGAAAATGAATGATTGAATAAATCAGTTCATCATCTGGCTGAGGGCAGAGCACACCCTGGACAGCTCTCCAGGCCACCACACAATTACGGAAATGCAGTTAGCGATGGTTCTTTTACCTGTGAGAGACATGGCTGGCCTTTGACAACCCAGTTTGCTGTGTTGGGGGACAACAGAGACAATAGTGGGGATTGAACCCATGACTCGGATCAGTAATGAAGCAACCTACCACCAGGACACCACTTAGTTTATTAGTACAGTACAGTATTACTCTAATTTTATTTAATTGTTTAATATTTGCAAGAAGGCCTGGGTTCAATTCCCAGCCTGGTCATTTCTGTGTGGAGTTTGCATGTTCTCCCCATGTGTGGGTCTCCGTCGGGTACTTTGGTTTCCTCCCACAGTCCAAAAACATGCACAGTAGGTTAATTGGTTGTTTCAAATTGCCTCTAGGTGTGAGTGTGAATGACTGTGAGTGTTGGCCCTGTAATGGCCTGGCAAGCTGTCCAGGGTGTGCCCCACCCTTGCCCAGAGTCGTCTGAGATGGGCGCCAGCCTCCCCGCAACCCTAGTTATGATTAAGTGTCTCAGAAAATGCTAAGGTAAAAGGTAAGTCTGTTGGGCTTTTAACACCCGAGCCAAGTTCAGAAAATGAATGAATTAATAATATTTTACTTTGTTTATGTCTGTTTATTTCTATATTAATGTCCCTCAGATGGGCGCCAGGCTCCCAGAAATTCTAATTAAGATTAAGTAGTTCAGAAATGAATGTTCCTATATGTTTCCTCCTGTATTTAAGCCCGGGTAATACAAACGTTAAAATTTGTCATGCCAATAAAGAAACCTTTGAATTTAATGAATGAACCTGTTTAATGACATGTTCATAAATCACATGCTTACAGAGGAGAGATGTTATGCAAGGGTTTCAAACTCATGCCAGGAATGGCCATGTGGCTGCAGGATTTTGTTTCAACCAAGCAGTAGCACACCTGTCAGGTGTACTGCTGCTTGGTTGAAACAAAAACCTGTAGTCACATGGCCCTTTCTGGGATAAGTTTGCCGACCCATTATACAGAACAGCAGCTAAAGTACAGTACTCCCTGTTTAAGCCCCACTCTCAACGGCTTGTCCCTGTTTCCCCAGTGCAACTGACTGGGTTAACAAAGGCCAGCCATGTCTCTCATTGTCTATGGTGAGAGGCTGTAAAAGAACCAGGGCCGACTTTTGTTCAGAGTAGCTGCATAGCCGCCAGCATGTTTCTGAGCCGCAATGACCTGGCGAGCTGTCTGGGGTGTCCTCTGCCCGCGCTCATAGTTGGTTGAGATGGATACCAGCCTCCCCACGACCCGAATTAGGATTAAACGGTTCAAAAATGAATGAGCGAAAGTACTCCCTCTATTGGAGGACATAATAACTACAATGGGGTCATGGAATACGTATAATACAAAAAATAAAGTTATTTCAATGTTAAGGCATTTTATGGCATTTTTCCAGCCTCATTAAAGTAAATTCACAGATACAAAGCATTATTTCTGAATGAGTAGGCTATGTAAATATGATGTAAATTGGGAAAAGCATCACATATCATTAAAATTATTAGTTCCTGGGATAATTTTTCCATAAGACCTGACTTGAGAAAGAAAAAGAAAGAAAATAGTTTTCTTTCCAAGTATTAGATCAGGCAACCAAATAATAAAACAAAAAACCAAACAAGCAAACAACAAACAGAACTTAATTTTTGAACGATGAATAAGAACAGTTCTGTATATTGAGTGTATCAGGATTCAGGGTGACTTCACTCATGGCTGAGGAACCCCTCCCTGGACCTCTTCCAGCAGGATCTATCTCGTGCGAGGCTTGGCCAGTTGTGCCCTAGGCATTGAGTCAGGTCGTCGCGCCATCTTGTTTTTGGTCGTCCTCGTGGTCATTTCCAGCTCCGGGGCGTCCACTCTGTTACTCTGACTGTCCAACGGTTGTCAGAGAATCGGGCCACATGGCCTGCCCATCTGTGATTGTTGTTGTTGATGCTGTGCACAATATCCCTCACTCCTGTTTGCTCTCTGATCCATGTGTTGGGCTTTCTATCCTTTAGGGAGACATTCAGCATGACGCGTTCGATTTTCCGCTGTGCAACTGTGAGCGTTTCCTTCATTGTGTTGTTGAGAGCCCATGTTTTGCTTCCATATGTCATGACCGGCAGGATATATTCATCATGTAATATACCACGTCACTTATCTCTTAACATCCGAGGATGTCGTTGGGGCGCCTTCATGGCGAGACTTGGGCTGATTTGGCCTGGCGGAGCCCATCCCTCTCCAGGTCGTAGAAACACGCTGACGGCTTTACGAAAGTCAGCAATGGTTCTTTTACATGCCTCTCACCATAGACAGTGAGAGACATGGCCTGCCTTTGATAACCCAGTTAGCTGCCCTTGGGGGGGGGGGGTGCAGTGACAACCTTGTGGGGACTCGAACCCCCAACCTTAGGATCAGCAATCCAGCTACCTATATCACTAGAAAACCAGTGTTTTAATTATACGAATGCAGTAATGCAGTGCTTCTCAAATAGTGAATTGGAACAGGACGTGTACAAGAGCTAAGTGTAATTGCACCTCCATTCCAGTAGTTGGCAGTAGCGTTCTCATTGTCGCTTTATGATGTAGAGTTTTTCAGCACGTCAAACGATTTGCTCTGGCGACCCAATGACGTGGCGACCCTGAAAAAAGTGAAAAAGCCGAAAGGAGAAGCAGGAGAAGAAGAAACGATACGAAGTTCAACCAGCCCCTCAAGAAACAACACGGAGAAATTTCTAACAGGAACGAAGACAATGGTGGAGCGAGATGGAGATATTAAGGCATAAATAAGTTAAATGAGTTTCAATAAGGACGTATTTTTAAATTTCCGGCACATTGGGGCATGTTAAATCTGTTCCATTACAGCTAGAAAAAACAACGTTAAGTTTTTCTTTATTGTAAGTTGAACTATATTTATTTCTTGTTTTTAATATTAGTAAAGATAACAATGTTATGCAGCGGTGTACTAATAACAATTTTATAGACAAATATTACTATTTATAGTCACTTGCGGGGCGGTTTTTCTTCCTAGAGGGGGCGCCACAGAAAATAATTGAGATGTACTGTTATACTGTAATGAGAAACGAGTCTTTAGAGTCTGGTGGTTGTGGGGGCCGCCGACAATTGCGCATGCGCGTTTAATGACGGTTGCGCATACGCATTCTGTTCTGTTTGCAGGTGTTGAATTAAACTCGTGGTCAACTAAAATTACGTTTATGAGGTAAAATTTAAGGAATTGTTCGAGAAATATTAGTTATTCACACCGTCAGAATGACGAAGGGGAGCCTTTCTCATGTTTTCAGGTCACAGTGCTGTTTCAGGTGCAAGCTCGGTACTTTCCTCGTTTGGACGATATTCAGGCTCTTTCCCCCATTTTGTTTCTGGCGGGTTCTTGCCGAGTTTGGTCAGGTTAATTTTTTTTTATTTTTTTTTCGGTATTAACGGTGGTAGTTAAATTTAATATCAACAATATGTTCCTTTTTTGAGTCACGTGTTATTACAGTTGCTAAAACGGGTGTGTTTAGGGACATTTAACAGTTGAGGTTTTGTGTTTGTTGTAACGAGCAGCTCAGGAGCACTGAGTAATTTAATCATCTCCATCTTGGCACAAACCAGGTCGCGTATGCAATTTATTCATTAGATTAAAAGTGCAAGAACACCAGTTAATATTTTAATTATACAGAATTAAACTAAAAAGGACTTCTTTGAGGTATCTGTACTCTGTATTAGACATAAATTACTTTTTATTCTTTTCACAACCCAGAAGATATGAAATTGATGTGAAAAGAAATGCACAGCCGATATTTTTGTATGACAATTTATTGTACAGTACTTTTGCAGGCAATCCTATTGTTTTTGTTTATTTTATACTTTCCAGTTTCAGGTGACTATTTTATTAGGTAATATCGGGGCAGTGGTGGTTGAGTGGATAGGGCGCAGGATCGCCGATCCTAAGGTTTGGGGTACGAGTCCCCACGGGGTTGTCACTGTCCCCCCAGTGCAGCTAACTGGGTTATCAAAGGCAGGCCATGTCTCACTGTCTATGGTGAGAGACATGTAAAAGAACCATTGCTGACTCTCGTAAAGAGTAGCTGAAAAGCCGTCAGCGTATTTCTGTCCCTTGCTAAAAGGGTTGTGACAGGAAGCGCATCCGACGTAAAAACCTCTGCCAAATCAAACGTGTGAATCAGATGATTCGCTGTTTCGACTCCCGAGTAAAAGGGAGAAAGCCGAAAGAAAGACATTTTATTATATAATATTATATAGCTTTATTTGGGTGAGGCAGTGGTGGTCTCTGGTGGTAAAAGGTACTGGATCACTGATCTTAAGGTTAGGGGTTTGAGTCCCACTCTCCACAAGGTTGTGCCCCCCCCCCCCCCAACTGGGTTATCAAAGGCCGGCCATGTCTCTCACTGTCTATGGTGAGATGCATGTAAAAGAACCATTACAAAGCCGTCAGCATGTTTCCGCAGCTTGCTGAAGGGTTGTGTCAGGAAGGGCAGATGATGTAAAAACCTATGCAAAATTAACTATATGATGATTGATTTGCTGTGGTGACCCCTAAAAAAAAAAAAAAAAAGCTTTATTTGGATGCCTTTCCATTTCACAGATTGAGGGATAAAAATAATAATGGTTGCCAGCATAGTTGCTTATTTTCGATGTTCTTTCCAGATTAACGAGGAACGTCCCCAGGATGAGCCGGACCTTTTCACCATCACTGGTTAGGCCTACCCTGCCGTTAAGAAGACCAGCATCACGTCCAAGTTTAGGGACCTTAAGCAGCCCGACACCTGTGATTATTAACAAGGGCACCACTGTCTTGCACCAGGACAAATCTTTGTTTACTGGCAGCTCAGATGGTATACTGAAGTCCATAACAAAATATTTATATATATTGCACAAACTAATTACGAAAAGTTAGGGAAGTTTGGCTTTCAGGTGACAGTTATGGAAAATGCAAAAAGTTTGAGCTGCAGTCATGTATCATATGAAATTCGGGCATTTAAGTAGAAGCATAATGGTGATCTCATCAATTTATTGGCACAAAAGCCAAAAACAGTGGTGGGTATACCGCAACAAAAATTGTCTATTTCAACAATCAATTATAGCTTGAAAACGACATCTCCTGTCGTTCACAAGTTGCCTCATTGTCTCCTGAGGCATGGCATCCCACTCCTCTTGAAGGGTGGTCCTCAAGCTGTTGAGGTTCTGCAATAGAGTTACGAGGCCGTACATGGCGACTTGGCATATCTTATAGGTTTTCTGTGAGCTTCAGGTCTATAGAAAATGCAGGTGACTCCATTTGAGGTACTCCAGACTCTAGCAGCCACTCCCTAATGATGGGACCTCAGTGAACTGAAGTGTTGTCGTCCATGAAGATGAATTAGGCCTGTGTTCATGCAGGGGCACAATGACTGGATGAATGATGTTATTCAGGTAGTATGGGCTTGTCACTGTACTATTCACAAAGTGTAGGGAAGGTGTTGTATTGACTAGATGCACCTGCCCAGACTATAACACCACCAAAGGCCTGTCTGGTGACAACTGTGGTTGACGCAGAACTAGGCTATCATTTCTGCTCACCTTTCATCAGAGAACAGCACTGAAGCCCACTGGTCTGTCGCTGAGTGTAAATATTCCCTGGCTGATGCAAGACGGTTATGACTGTACCTGTTGGTGTGATCAGGTACCTTGTAAGTCATCTAGCATCGAGACCATGCTGATGTAAAAGGTTTCAAGTGGTCTGCCGTGACACTTGGGTGCCTCTCACCTCAAATGTGTTGAGTTGAGTGGCATCCATTGTACGGTTCCGCAGGGCACTGTTCACAATGCAGTCATCAGTGTGGGATGTGACCAAAGGACGTCCACTTCTATGCCTTTCTGTGACTTCCAGTCTCTGGATCTCTTGCAACCTAATGATGCTCTGTGACACTTTATGCTTAGTTTCAACTTTTCTATGAGAACATCCTATTTGAAGTCTCACAATGCATAGATTGCCATAGGTGGTGTTTTGGGTCTGAAAATGTGAACAGCATGATGAAGAGGACTGCTTAAATTTCCAATTCTGTTTGGATCAGGAAACTTATCGCTGGATTCCTGGATCATACACCTGCTGTGAATTTCCCCCCTATCAGCTCATTGTAAGGAAACAGCAAGTTGTGCAAAGAATACTGAAACATTAAGCAGGTGGCCATATGAACTGAAAAGATTAGAGAAGATTAAGTGTTCACCAGTAAAGGTTATAGTGCATTTTAGGTTCAGTCTCAAATTTTACCTGAAAGCTGAATATTCCTAATTTTTCTTTTTGAATGGTGTGTATACTGTATAGTCCTTCTTGAGCCTTTAAAAAAAAATAGTATTGGTTTTTGTCATTTATCTTTCAAAGTTGAAGGAAGACGAAATGAGAAAGGGTGGACTCCTGCAGGAGAGAACAGTGCTGTGTGTACCTGATCTGTTTTTTTTCCCCCCTACACGTTGTAATTTTTTGTTTTTTACTCTGTATTATTTGCAAGGCATTTTTCTTTTTTTTATTTACAGAAAGCTCGACCAGTGCCTGCTCCAGTAATAGTCAAGCTTTGTAATTACTGTAGTAAGCAAGGTGAATGTTTTTGTTGAAATACACATTTTATTCTGTCGTTGAAATATCATTTAAAGTACAGTGTTGTTTTGGACTCTGTGTTTAATTCCAGGTAATCTCAGGTGCGCACGCTGCAAACAGATTTGCTACTGCTCTGTGGATTGCCAGACAGAAGACTGGATGGCCCATCGCCACATTTGTAAACAAAGTGTTGCAGAAATTAATGCATGGTACAAAGGAATGAGCATGTATTGTTCCAGATGTGATTTTTATTTTTAAATTCTAAATATAATTGTCTTGTTTTTCATCAGTGATAAACCAAACATGACCTTAACCCTGTCTTGCGGAAATGAGCCTAGTGTTGCAGAATCCAAAGTATGCTGTCTTTTAGTTTCTAGTTGCATTGCTATGTTATACATAAATATAATGGTTAGAGCATTGCATTTTTTTCCTCGTTTTTTGACCAGGTGGACACCAGCCATGTGGTTGAAACAAAGAGAGTTTACCTGCGAGATTTGCGCAAAAATAACTTCTCCAAAGGAGATGAAGTTCAAGTAGGTTTTAATATAGACATCAGGATCATGTTGTGATTTTCTTTCCCCCTTGCCTGCTTTTTTTTTCCCCCTGGCTTTTCCATTTGCTTGCAGGCATCAGTGGTGGAGATGAGGACTCCTGGGAAGTTCTTTATTCATGTCCAGTCAGTGGAGATGTCGGAGATCCTGAAGAACATCACTGTAAATCTGCAGAACTGCGACAGTGGTTCAGCTCCTTCTACATACAAGCCTGAAATTGGGGAGATCTGTGCTGTGAAATTTTCTTTTGATAAGGTTGCTTGTGTTATACAGTTTTAATTTCAGATTTATAAAGATAAAACGCATGTGTGACCTGCTCCAGTATAATACAGTGGTACCTCGCCTTACGAAAGATCCAACAAATGAAAAATCCAAGTTAAACTCATTTACCTAAAATTTCCATTTCTGGGTATGAAGAAAAATTTCACATTACGAAACACGCCATCCCAAAAACTCTGCTCTCCCATTAGCTATCTCCCAGCACCCCACCCCGCTGGCCTCCCATTGGCTATTATGGAGATGTATCTCCATAATACTCATGATGATTTTCGTGTGCCTTCGACCCATTGTTCGTCACGGAGTTGTAACACGCGTAAAGGACAGAGTTACTGTTTCATGATTTTTTTTTTTTTTTTTTTTTTGTGTGCTTATTGCAACTTTATTTTTTGGCTCAGGCTTTTAACCTTGCATAAACATTTGTAAGATTATAATTCTGCTAAGAAGACATGGTCAACACCCTCGCGTGTGTGATTCCCGGTTAATCGCGGTGCGAGTGAAAAGTGGGCTCGTGGCATGCGGTTGAGTGATAGCAAAGGAATATGGCCGAAACCCGTCTACCGTCAGTACAATATTGAAGCAGAAAGAGGCCTTAAAAGGTATCCTTCTTTTATAATTTTTAAAGAGTTTAGGGGGTAGTATTGGGGGCCTTGGAACGAATCAGGCTTTTTACATGTAAAATGCTACTCAAATTATGAAACCACTTCTGGAACGAATTAATTTCGTAAGGTGAGGTATGACTGTAAGTGGCAAGGTGGTGTTTTGCGTAAGAGCTAAAGTTGAAAATGGCGTACCCAGACTAAAATGTGAGACCATCAAAAATACATTCTTCAATTTATAATATTGGACAAGACCAAGTTCAAATATCAAACTCAGTGTAGCCATGCTAAAATGCTTCTTTAAGAAAGGGTTTCATGTCCAGTTTTTTGTAAAGCTATGATAATATCCACTTGCCGACTTTCAAATCCCTTTAGTCATTGTTTTAGGGCAGGGGTCCCCAACCACCGGCTCAATTGGCAGTGGTCCACAGAAGGAATAATTCATTGTTTCCGTTCTATTTATTATCCGAGTCTAAACGATCTTTATTTTTGAAAAATTTATTTGAAAAATGACCAAATTCTGTTACATGTCGGTCATTTGAGCGCTAAAATGTAACCCACAAGGGGATGGCACATGAACGGAGGCAAGTTGGACATGTTTCAAACAATAGTGGGGATTTTGGGTGAGACTCAGCCTGAGCCTTCATTCTCCCAGCTAGTGCACCATCACCTGTGGGGTTTTTTTTTTTTTTTTTTTTTTTTTAATATAGAAAAGTGCAAACTCTACTTCACAACCAACTTTATTTCAGCTATTGAAAAATAACATTCATGAAATGCTTATTATTATTTTATAAATAAATTATACTTACGATATAAACAATCTATGACACCCCCCCCTCCCCCCCACGATAAAATTGTCAAGCATTGACTGGTCCGCAGTGATAAAAAGTTTGGGGACCGCTGCTTTAGGGTATTTCCCTATTATCCATGTTCAATACCAGAATACTCTGCCTATTTGGATTCCCAGAAGGATTCCCTGAATCCTATACCCGTAAACAAATGAAAGGCCTCAAATCAGACATGACTGCGTACATAGAACTCTTCTATTTCGGGGAAGATGCTGGGAAAGTCATACAGACTTGGCAAGATACAGTATTCAGAGACTGGTTCTGTAACTAATTTCTATCTTCTCAAAAGTAGCATTTCCTGATTAGCAACATGCAAAGTGATGTAACTCGGTCAATTTTAAATTCTGCAGTGCTACAGTATAGATTTTTCCTCTCTAAAAATTGGACGAGAGTCAATGTAGAAATATGTTTGAGTCAGGTAAATTTAATCCACATTTTGTATGGTAGAAAAATGATGAGGGCAATGATGACTAAGCGATGTGCTCTGTGCTGATTGTGCTCTGTGTTTGGAGTATGTTGGATGTTCATTGTGTTAGCATGGATTCTGTGGAAACATGGATTTTTTTTGTTTGTTTTTTTTTTGTTTTTTTTTCTTTCTCTTCAGAAATGGTATCGAGGTGAAATTGAGTCTGTTAATTTGGAAAACCACACCAGCAGAGTGGTCTACATAGACTTTGGAAATGAAGAGAATGTTAAATTTGACCAGATACAACCTCTTTCAACACACATTGATGCTGCACCACCATGTGTAGGATTTTCTGATTAATGGCACAAGTCCTTCTCTAATTTTGAAAACTGTTTGTTTCAGCTTCTGCAATTAATGTCTAATGTTGTGTAAATTAAATTGTTTGCAGGCTTTACAGTGCTGTATTGCTGGAGTAACTCCAGTCACAAACAGTTGGACAGGCGATTGTTGTATTGCATTGAGGCAGCTGGTTGCAAGGAAAACCCTGACTTTCACTGTGTTGGACATCCTGAACAGTAGCACAGTGCTTGCTGTAGATGCACCTCTATTCACAATTGGTAGAGACAAGGCACTTTGCTTATGAACATGGAATATATTGCCGGTTTAGATAGATTATCAAGCATCTCAGTTCAATGTCAGCATAAGATTGTGTTATTAGCATCTTTGTCATATTCACAGAAGCACAATTAACTCAGTTTTTAACTCCACTTAAGTGAGCTAATCTAACAGTGTAACAGATATGAAGGAATAAATGTCGCATTATTCGAGTCACTACATTTCCCTCCCCACAGGTAAGAATCTCAGTACTTTTCTGATTGACCAGGGCTATGCAATGAACACGTCCACAAAGCCACATGTCAAGCAAGATATTAGTGAGTTATTTTTGCAAGTCCATGACTGAAGTGGTAGATAAATTCTTCGATTCAATTGTTTTTTTTGTTCTTTTCTTAAGCTTCTTTAATAACTGCGTCATTTGAAAACTTCAAACGTTTGTCTGTTGGAAAAAATGAGAACAAAGAGGCTCAGCCACCACTGCCATTGAGTCAGGGAATAGGAGACACCTTCATGGCTGTCGTCACCCATCTTCAGTCTCCTTCAGAGATTATCTGCCAGAAGTTAGAAAATGCCAGTAAGACTGTCCCAGATTAATCAGTTAGGGGCGCTTGAGCCAGTGAGAGTAAAAATAGTTTTTCGAGTAGATTTGATTAAATACAAATTCGCTGCTTTGGTTGTCCTTGTGTAGGTAGAATTCAGCAATTACAGAAGACTTTACGAGAACACTGTACAAAGACTAAGGCCAACGAGAACTTCCGTCCGGCTCCTGGAACTGTCTGCTGTTCACTTTTTTCAGGTGAAGTTAAATACCACACAGATTTGAGTTTATTGACTAGTCATGAATATTAGTGGGTTTTTTTAACTTATCATGACTTGGTGTTCTCTGTGTATTTTTCTCTTCCCCCCCCTCCCTTGACAGAGGACAGTCAGTGGTATAGGGCCAAAGTGCTGGCATATTCCTCTGAGGATCGGGTGTGTGTGGGTTATATAGACTTTGGGAATTCGGAAGAGGTGTCACTGAGTCAGTTGCGTCCCATCAGTTTGGATGTGTTGGCTTTGGCTACTCAAGCAATCCCATGTGCCCTTGCAGGTAAAGCATCAATAATAATAAAAGAAAATTGACTGTTGTGGCTTACTGTCAAGACAGCATTCTAGGTGTTCACTGGAACCAGTAAAGCAATAATTTTATTATAATCCCTGACAGTGCTGAATGGCTCAGAGTGCAGTAAACTCTCTAGCGTGGCATGCTGTTTTGATTGTATTTTCTATTTTATTTGTTTCCAGGTATTAAGCCTACCTTAGATGTGTGGTCTGAGGAAACTGTAATGCTGCTTAAAACGTTGGTGTGCAACCGTTTCATCTGTGTTGAGATTCTTGGAGAACGAGATGGAACAGCTTTGGTTTCGATAGTTGATGAGTCTAGTGATCCTCAGACGAATATAGCAGAGGTTCTGGTTGCTACAGGCCATGCGGTTGTAGAAAATATGGAAACAAAAAATGAGGAACTTGAAAACGCTGGTAAGTTGAAATAATCTAGTTACATTAACCAAGGGGAATCTTATAAGGTTCATCCCCTCCCCCCCAAACACGGGTATTGGACCGATGATGAACAGATTAAATTGTTGCTGTGATCTGAATCCAGGATTTGACCAGTTTGAAGGATTTTTAGCATTGTGCAGTAGGGAAAGGAGGTGGAAGTCACCCAGAATGCACTTTGTGAGGGGAAAAATCCTTAAATAATTGTGACGGGTCACAATGGCACCGGAATTTTAGATCAAGAGACTGTACTGTCTTGGTGGAGGTATGCACACTCGGTGCTTTTGTAGTTGTATTGAAGTTACTGTCTTATTCATGGTAGATCACATTTGTGTGGATAAGATTCTATGATATTAGCTGAAGTAGACTTATTGGTGGGAGCAAGCCTGTTGATCAAAAAATCAGCTGAATACAGTCATACAGAATACAGTCTACTTATGAAATCCTCTGGGTACTAAAACTTCAGGTTACGAAAAACACCTTTTTACGAAAAACGCCAATCGTACCATTCAAGCCATGCGCGAGTTGCTCTCTCTCATTGGCTATCTCCCAACATCCCGCCCTGCTGGCCTCCCATTGGCCAGGAGGCAGCTGAACTGTACCCATACTTCCTGTTTGTCACACGTGTGAGAGGAGAGTTGAACAGGAATGTTGGCTCGTAGGTTCTTTTTAAGAGATCATTGCAGTGTGCCATTTCATTATGGACTTGGAAAATACTAAAAAGTGGAAATACAGTGACGGGCGATTATTTCGGCACGATATTGAAGCAAAAGGAGCATGGAAACAGTGCTCCGTGGGACAAGACCTCCGATCTCGCAAGGAAGCAAGTTCATATTGAATCAGGACCTCTGATCTTTCAAACAGGTACTATAATTCTGCTTTAAATATAACATCCTGTCCATTTAAACATTTTAAATACAATTTCTCCGTCGGCTCCGGGCTGTGTGTGGGCGGAGCCCGCATTCGGCAAAACACTACAGAGTTTTGTGTGTGTGAGGGCGAGATAGAGATTCTGTGTGTGTGAGAGAGAGAGACTGCGTACAGAGTCGGTCAGAGATTAAGGGAGGCGTTCTTTACTCTTTCGAGAGAGCACATTACAGCTTATTTATTTTTCTTTTTTTTATTTAAGTTGTTTAATTCAGTAAATGTTTAATAAATGTGGCGCACTCCACTGAATGTGAGCAAAACACGGCTCATCCAAACCTCCGATCCCTCAAGGATACAAGTTAAAGTGGAGTTTGGACCTCTGATCTGTCAAGCAGGGAATGCACTTTGAATTCCCCATCTTAAAATGCTCCGGCGTCCTGCGTGTAGGTGGAGCCCGCATTCAACAGTGTGTGTGTGAGTGAGAGATAGTGACAGTGTTGTGTATGTGTGTAAATAAAATGTTTAAATGGTTTAATAAATTTTCTTTTTTAACACATTTCATACAAAATTGGTGTACTTTTATCATTTTTAAAGGGTTTATGGGGTAGTCTTGGGAGCCTTGGAACGAATCAGGCGTTTTACATGTAAAATGCACCTCTACTTACGAAAACTCCGCGTGACAAAATTAATCAGTTTTATCAATTAATCAGCGCTGGGCCTTTTTAGTAAGTAGGGGGCCGACTGTATCTTGAATCTTAAAACCGATTGTATTGCAGATAAATCTTTTTATAAATTGCTGTGTGTTCGTATATTATAGACATTGTTTTGTGGTTACACAGGCCAGGGTATATTTTTAAATCATAAATTATTTCTATTGTGAATACGCAAATAAATTAGAAAGGCATGGAGGACAAAGTTTAGCTTTTTTTTTGCTGCAGGATCTTTTTTTTAATATCAGCTTTAGTCATTTTTATGGTACTTTAACCCTCTACGAACTAGCATAGCATATCTGATACATGACCTGAAAGGGTCACAGTCCTAGAAAATTTATATTTTGCTGTTTGTTTTTCTGCAAATATTGGCCCAAATTCAGCACTTTTTTTCTTGGGAAATAATTTTAAAACTTAGTGACTTGGTTAACTATAAATGAGGTGAATGGTTTGTCTGGACTCTCAAATCTGCACCTAAAACTCCGTCTGTACTATATACACATTTATATTTATGTCCCTGAGACCTCCTGTAAGAGCTCTGTATTCTTTATGAACTTGGCAAATAGGAAGAGACCGGAGAAGACTGATGGAAGAAAATGATGGGCTATGCAGGAGAACAGATCTTAAATCTTCTAGGTTTTACTTATTGGCAAGTTCTGTGCGACCTCCTCAATCCCACCAACACGCCCTCCGTGGAGGGGAAAGACCCTGGATGTTTGAGTGTGGGTCCACCCATCACTGGAGCTGAGGTAGTGAACAAGCTCCCTGGTGGTTGGGCTCCAGGGGTGGATGAGATCTGCCTTGAATAGCTCGGGGCTCTGGATGTTGTAGGACTGACTTGGTTGCTATGTCTCTGCAACATCGTGTGGTCATCATGGTCTGTATCGCTCGATTGGTGAACCGTGTTGGTAGTCCTCCTTTTTAAAAATGGGGACCAATAGCATGTGTTCCAATTATTGTTGAATCTCACTTTTCAGCCTGCACAGGAAAGTCTATGCAGGGGTACTGGAGAGGAAGATCCAACTGATGGTTGTATCTCGGATTCAGGAGGAACAATATAGTTTTCTTCCTGGTCACGGCACTCTTGACGAACTCTATGCTCTACAGGATTCCGGAGGGGGCATGGGAGTTTGCCCAATCTGACGACACTGTGTTTTGCGGACTTGGAGAAGTCTTTCAACTTCGAACTATCTTGTGGGTTGTGCTCTGGGAGTACGGTATACCAGACCTGTTACTACGGGCCATTCGGTCTCTGTGTCACTGGACATAGAGCTTGGTCCACATTGGTAACAGTAGGTTGAATTTGTGTCCACCAAGGCTGTCCTTTTGTCACCGATTCTGTTCATAATTTTTATGGACAGAATTTCTAGATGCAGTTGAGGGGTTCTGGTTTGGTAGCCATTGGCTCTCGTCTGCTTTTTTCGGATGATGTACTTTTGGCCTCATCAATCCAAGACCTCTAGCTTTCATTGGAGCACTTCACAGTCAAGTGCGAAGTGGCCAGGATGAGAATTAGCACCTCACAGTCCGAGGTCATGATTCTCAACTGGAAAAGGGTGGAATGCAGCCTCCGGGTCTTAAATGAGGTCCTGCAACAAGTGGAGAAGTTCAAGTATCTCTGCGTCTTGTTCATGAGTGAGGGAAGGCTGGCGTGTGAGATCAACAGGTGGATCGCTGCAGCCTCGTTTGTGAAATGGAGCTTGGTGAAGAGGGAGCTGAATCACAAGGCAAACCTCGCAATTTACCCATGTTCCAACCTTCACCTATGGTCACGAGCTTTGGGTAGTGACTGAAAGAACAAGATCGCAGATACAAGTGGCTGCAATGAGCTTTTTTTGCTGAGTGACGGGGCTCTCCCTTAGAGATGGGGTGACAAGCTCAGTCATCCGGGAGGAGTTCAGAGTAGAACCGCTGCTTTTCTACATTGAGAGGAGCCAGTTGAGGTGGCTCAGGCATCTGGTTAGCATGCCTCCCAAACGCTTCCCTGGTGTGGTGACTCGGGCATGTCCAATCGGGAGGAGACCTCGGGGTCGACCTCGAACACGCTGGAAGCATTATGTCTCTCGGCTGGTTTAGGAACGCCTCTGACTTATAAAAGCGGAGGTAGGAGCACACAGGTAGACTACATCTTGTGCAGGCGATGTAATTTAAAGGAAGTCAGTGACTGCAAAGTCATAGTGGGTGAGAGTGTTGCCAAACAGCATAGGATGGTGGTGTGCAGGATGACTCTGATGGTGAGAAAGGTGAAAAAGGCAGAGCAGAAGACAAAGTGGTGGAAGCTGAAAAAGGAAGAGTGCCGGGTTGTCTTCAAGAAGGAGTTGAAACAGGCTTTGGGTGGCCAGGAAGTGCTTCCAAATGACTGGACAACCACAGCAAATGTGATCAGGGACACAGGAGAGTACTTGGTGTGTCCTCTGGAAGGAAAGTAGATAAGGAGACTTGGTGGTGGAATGAGGAAGTGCAGGAGTGTGTACAAAGGAAGAGGTTAGCCAAGAAGAAGTGGGACATTGAGAGGACCGAAGAGAGTAAACAGGAGTACAGGGAGACACAGCGCAAGGCGAAAGTAGCAGTGGCTAAGGCCAAACAGAGGGCGTATGATGACTTGTATGATAGGTTGGACAGTAAAGAGGGAGAAAATGATTTTATACAGGTTGGCACAGCAGAGAAATAGAGATGGGAAGGACGTGCAGCAAGTTAGATTGATAAAGGACAGAGAGGGAAATGTATTGACTGATGACAGAAGTGTGCTGGGAAGATGGAAAGAGTACTTTGAAGAGCTGATGAATGAGGAAAATGAGAGAGAAAAAAGAGTAGAAGAGGTGACCATTGAGGAGCAGGATGTAGCAAAGATCAGTAAGGGTGAAGTGAGAAGGGCATTGAAGAGGATGAAGAATGGAAAGGCAGTTGGTCCTGATGATATACCTGTGGAGGTATGGAAGTGTCTAGGAGAGGTAGCAGTAGATTTTCTGACAAGAACATTCAACAAGGTACTAGAGAGTGAGCAGATGCCGGAGGAGTGGAGGAGAAGTGTGCTGGTGCCCATTTTTAAGAACAAGGGAGATGTGCAGAGTTGCAGCAACTACAGAGGGATAAAGTTGATGAGCCATCCGATGAAGTTATGGGAAAGAATAGTGGAAGCTAGACTAAGGGCAGAGGTCAGCATTTGTGAACAACAGTTTGGTTTCATGCCAAGAAAGAGCACCACAGATGCAATGTTTGCTTTGAGGATGTTAATAGAGAAGTACAGAGGTCAGAGGGAGCTACATTGTGCCTTTGTGGATCTGGAAAAAGCATATGACAGGGTGCCAAGAGAAGAACTGGTATTGCATGAGGAAGTCTGGAGTGGCAGAGAAGTATGTTAGAGTGGTGCAGGACATGTATGAGAGATGTAAGACAGTGGTGAGGTGTGCTAATTCAAGGTGGAGGTGGGACTGCATCAAGGGTCAGCTCTGAGCCCCTTCTTGTTTGCTATGGTGATGGACAGGCTGACAGACGAGGTGAGACAAGAATCTCCATGGACTATGATGTTTGCAGATGACATTGTGATCTGTAGTGAGAGCAGAGAACAAGTGGAGGAAAATCTAGAGAAGTGGAGGTGTGCCCTGGAAAGGAGGGGAATGAAGGTTAGCCTCAGAAAATCAGAATACATGTGTGTGAATGAGAAGGACCCAGGAGGAACGGTGATGTTACAGGGAGCAGAGATAACGAAGGTGGAGGATTTTAAGTACTTAGGCTCAACAATCCAGAGCAATGGAGAGTGTGGAAAAGAGGTGAAGCGTGTGCAGGCAGGCCGGAATGGTTGGAGAAAAGTGTCCGGTATGATGTGCGATAGGAGAGTGTCAGCAAGAATGAAGGGAAAAGTGTGTACAAGACGGTGGTGAGGCCAGCGATCGTGTATGGATTAGAAACAGTGGCGCTGAGGAAAAGGCAGGAGGCAGAGCTGGAGGTAGCGGAGATGAAAATGTTGAGGTTCTCTCTGGGAGTAATGAGGATGGATAGGATCAGAAATGAGTATATCAGAGGGACAGCCCACGTAAGATGTTTTGGAGACAAAGTCAGAGAGGCTAGATTGAGATGGTTTGGACATGTACAGAGGAGGGATAGTGAGTATATTGGTAGTAGGATGCTGAGGTTGGAACTACCAGGCAGAAGGCCTCGAGGAAGACCGAAGAAGAGATTTATGGATGTGGTGAAGGAAGACATGAAGGTCGTTGGAGTCAGAAAAGAAGATGCGGAGGACAGGGTGAGGTGGAGGCGGATGATTTGCTGTGGCGACCCCTGAAGGGAGCAGCCGAAAGTAAAAGAAGAAGGCTGCTGTCCCCATGACCTCGGCTTAAGCATAGGATGTTGGTATGGAACTATTAACTAGATCTATACTAGTGCGGTCTTAAATATCCTGCCATCAGGGTTTAGAGGAAGATAAATTGACAAGGGGCAGTGTTGGACAGTTGTGCTGGCTGCGTCTCACATCAATCTGGGTGCCGTGCCAGAATTTTGGTGTAGGCGGCAGCCATAACAGCCTGTCATGGCTGTATACAAAGGGCAAAAAAAAAAAATCCGCAGTAGAGGCCCAAAGTGGTTTGGTTTTTTTTTTTTTTTTTTTTTCCCCCCTCCTCTGCATCTCTAGCCAGCTGGCTGTTGACGTGAGAGTTTATCCGCCCTTTGATAGGTCTTGTTTTTATTTACCTTGTTTTTACTGGGTTGCTCGCCACCCTCCTCACCAAAATTAGAACCTGGTGGGGGAGCCGGTTTAGTTGCCGACCATTCAACCATGCAACAGGTTGTACTGGCTTACATATTACCAGTAGCAAGACAAAACCTGACCTGACAGATTCCACATAAACTATCCAAATGATTGAAAACATTGGCATGAAGAGTGTGACTTGTGACACAATATGTGCCCAGTATATACAGTACAGTACAATACTACATACAATAGTAATGTGAAACGATAGACATTTTCCTGTCATCAGGATTGTAATGTTTCTATGCTACACACCACCATAATCACTTCATTCTCAAAGATTGTCCTATAGACAAATTGGAGTGGTCTTGGGCAGAGCTTCCCACTGATGGCCAGACAGTGGTGCTACTGGTCAGTTTTCTGGAAAATCCTGGACAATTCTACTGCCATCATTATAGCACAGAAGGTATGTTCTCCCGGTCATTTGTAGTCAAAGCACTGTTGCTCGTCATCAATACTTTTTGTTCCATCTTTGACAGGCATGCTGACCCTGGCAGAGATGTCCACTGATCTAGCAAAGCACTGTGAGGCTGATATGACTCCTTTCAACCCTGCAGTTGGTGAACCCTGCTGTGCTCTGTTTAGTGGTTAGACATGTTTTTAATTTGTGAATTCTTATATGAAAAATGTGTATACAGGGATCCCTCGCTACTTCACGCTTCAATTCACGTGGCTTCAGTGCATTGCGTTTTAAAAAATATATTAATTGAATAAAAAAAAGGAAATTTAGAAAGAATAGGGGGAAAAGCTAAGGAAAACACCACAAAAACAAGGCCAATTATGCAACAACAACAAAAAACCCTAAACAAACAAAAAAAACAACCCAAAAGCCCCCATCAAAACTAGTTACATTGTTGCATCTGCGTGTATGTATGGGCGTTGTCTTCTCGTGCAATACCATTTGTATGTGTTATATTTTATTTACGTTGTTATTTTTTCAATGTTTAATTGGTTTTATAAGTGTTTATAGCATTGAATATGTATTTATTGATATTATATACACATCCATGTATGTATACATCAGTGGGGGTGATCCTACTTCGTGGATTTTGATGGTCGCGTGGAGATCTCGGTCCCAATTAACCACTCGGTGAGGGATCCCTGTATATGTAACCTTAATGTTTTTCCCCCCTAACATTTAATGAACGAATGTAAAATTGGGCTGCCTTTTGTTTTCTTAACTGTTTGTCTTTATCAGATGGGAGCTGGTACAGAGCCATTGTAAAGAGTCTTGACGATGAGGGAAGTGCACAAGTGTACTTTGTAGATTATGGCAATACTTGTAAAGTACAGTTAGCTCATTTAAGAACCATCAAAGCGAGATTCCTCAAACATCCTTTCCAGGCTGTGTCATGTTGGCTTGAAGGTATGTTTTGTTTGTGTAATACAAATGTACTTTGCGCTTAAATTTATAGCAGCACAATAGAAGTCTGAATGTGATATGTCAGGTTTTCATGTAGGTTAATTAAATATTGGTCTTGTTCTGTCTCACCCCACTTTCTGCAGGAGCTGAGCCTGTTGGAAAAGAGTGGAGTAAAGAAGCAGTGAAGAAGTTTGAAAAGCTGAGTGTGGGGATACACCTCACGGGTAGAGTGCTGTCTGTCAGTGCCAAGGGTTATGGGGTGGAGCTGGAGTCTGGTGGTAGCAACATCGCCACTGTACTCATTTCAGAACATCTGGTCAAAGCTTCAGGAGCGAATAATCCTGATTCACAAGCAACTGTGTTTACTGAACCAGCAGAAATATCTCCTCCACCATTGCCTGCAGAGAATCTCCTGCACAGTGAGCAGCCTGCTGAAACCCCCGGACAAAACTCCAGTGCCTCACAGTCCAACACACCAAGTGAATACATATTACACTACATCTGCTTTTAAATTTCCCCAGAGACTGGCAAAAAATTCTTTGAGCAGCTATAGTTTTTCTCTACCATGAAAATCAATTGATCAAGTGATTTTTTTTTTTTTTTTTTTTTTTTTTTTTTTTGTACTTGTTTTTGTAATTTTGACTAATTTGTAATGAATTGATTCCTACATAGTGGCTTCATTTCCTCTGGATTGGAAGACAGTGGAGTTGCTTCGGTCCAAGACTTATATGCTTCAGGTGGCAGCAGTGACCAGTCCAAGTCTCTTCTATGTGATAAATCCTAAAGAGGGTGTGAACTGTTTTACCTGTTTTTGAATTATTCTTAATTGCTGGAATGTTATGCTTATGAGTATCATCAAAGTTTGGAGCTGGAAATTTTAGCTTTTGTCTTTTAATTTTACTTTGGTTTCATACACAATGCCATTTTGTCCATTATGTGGCTTTGGTTTTGTCTCAACGGCTTAAAGTTAATTTCTCTTTACACTTGCAGTACCATTAACTGCAGAACGTACCATAAAAGTAAGAGGTCATATTTTTAATCTGGGGACACTGTACTTCTAAATTCGAGTGTTATATGTACCCAACACAGTGAACATGGAGAAGTTGCAGTGTGTAATTACAGATGTGAAGCGGTATTGCAGCAAACAGGCAGTGCCCAACCAGAGCAATCCTTTACCTGGAGCAGCCTGCTGTGCTCAGTTTTCAGGTCACTCCCACTAAAGCATTTCATTAAACTTTATAATGTCATGACTTGCAGTAACTAAATGCACTTACCTGTTCCATTGCCTTTAAATGATGAGGTCTGCTAAAGCATTTTAACTATCATGGTTGAAGACTTAAAAAAAAAAAAAAAAAAAAAAAAGGACCAGATTTCTCCCCCCCCCCCCCACTATTTAAAAACCTGAGGTGACTCTAATGAGAGTTTATTGTAAAGCTTCCGTTTTCAATTCTTTGAATTCTGAATAAAGCCAGTTATGAGAGTCCGTCCCCCCCCCCACACACACACACACAAAAAGTTATATAAAAATAATTATACCTTTCCTGTGCTCTAAAATTATTGTGGATGATAAAATAAAATTTGGCCAGAATTCCATTGTAGTGCTAATTTTAGAATCTGTATTTGTTACTTCTATAAAATCTGTTTGACCCCCAGTTTGTTCGCTTCTTACCTGGAGTACACAAGTTATGTGCCGATTTTAATGACATTGCTACCAGAAGTGGAGTTGACAATGGTGACTTCATTAGGTTTTTGGGACAATCTATCATTCTGAATCCAGGATTTTTTTTTTCAGGATGTGTAAATCCCATTTTGTCATTTTGATTCATTTGAGGGCTGGTTGACTTTTACAAAGGTTTGCACTGTCAATGTGCTTTTTTTGTGTTTTGACTGGTGAAATGTAAGAAAATGTGACCTGTTTAGGACACTAGCAAAATGTTTTATTTGGCTTTGAATATATTCAATGGATACTTTTTACTGTATTGAAGTAAATATTTCTTTGTCTTTTTAATCAGGTGACAAAAACTGGTACAGAGCTGTTGTATTGGAAATTACAAGCACATGTGCAAGTGTGATTTATGCAGACTATGGGAATGTGGAAAAGGTTCCTGTCTCCAGCCTCCTCCCTATCCCGAAATCACTTCTGCAGCACCCGTTTCAAATAGTTAGATGTGCTCTTTCTGGTAGGAATCCTTGTTTCTTGGTCTCAATCAGGGCACACTTTGTTGCAACTTGGTGTCAGTAAATAAACAGAGCAAGTTACCTCTAAACATTTTTTTTTCCCAGGTAAAGAGCACTTCCCATCTGTGTGGCCTCCTCAGATCCTGGAGCTTTTCGGAGCACAGATGACTGGCAGACTACTGGCCACCTTAGATAATTTTGATGGCACTGTGAACTTGCTGCATGTTGGAGAGCACTCTATTCAAGGAGGCAGAAACGTCAATGCCATTGTTTTGGGGGCACTGAAGGAATCTACAGGCAAGTCAATCACAAATACGCTGCTTCCAGACCCAAACGCACAGGGACATGGACACGAACAACCTGGTAGCCCATATGCTGCCTCAGCCCCCAATTAACCCATACACACTCAGAAGTCTTAATGTCATGGGAGAAGTATGCGTGTGGTAGTCATACACTGATTTTTGGAAGAAAATTTACTTGTGAAACAATTTTATTTGGATTCCCTTTCAGACGGTGCGCAACAGTGCAGTACAGTGACTTACAGTTACAAGACCTATTTGTTTGATTCCCCCATAATTTAGTTGTATCCAATTCCGACCCATCAGTTATTGGCTTCCCTGTCACACAACCACCACCAACCAGGAAGTGGCGAAAGCATGCCCCCCCCCCCCCCCCCCCCAATATGCAATGCTAGCCACCCGCCTCTTTTCAAACTGAAGCGCGTGTGTTTGGGGGGGGGGCATTCTAACACTTGGAGGAACGCGCTATCCACACCCTCATCCGAATGCGCTCACAGATGCCTAATGATTGGCTGGCAATCAATGTAAATGATGGGGAAGTGAGCATATGCCGTCTACCGCCCGTGAGAGCTCGACCAATTAGCCCCCATGGACGTCCAGTCATGGATGCAAGACCTGCTTCGACCAAAATTTGCCAACAACTCTTCAAAACGAATTGGCGGTTATGACTTCTGTTTTTCGAGATCTTTTTAACTACATAATATTTTGAAATGGGTAACAACCAATGTAAATCAGTTAACAATCATCTCACCATCTCAAAAAAAAAAGCGTAACCTATTCCCAAAGAGAAGAAGCTGAAGCCATGTTTGTGAGCATTTACTGATCCCTGAGTTGCAGGCTTAAATTCTCAGGAAACATTCTCCTGCATGCGTGCCCAGGTGTCGCTCCACCTGCACCCCCACCCCAAAAGGTGTTATTTCTATTAAAATCTGTCATCTCTTAGAACTATTTTCTTTTTCCGCTTTCAGACAATATGATTGCAACGAAGGTCAGCATGGAAAAGGAGGACCCACAGGCCCAAACAAATTCAAAGGTTACCAGTAATGGTGGGTATTGTGTTCATGGGGTACTTGGGACTGACTTTGATGAATTGTTGGTTTTGAAGAGAACTTGTTGAAATTGGTGTGAAGGCACTGGTATTTCCAACATATCAAAATGTTTCATTTGCAGCAGTGATGTTTCTTATTGGTTTATTTTAACAGCTCCGATGTCCTGCTGTTGTGCCTCCCTGGAGCAGAAGGTAAAAACTGGTTCCTGTTTGACATGCATGTTTGTTTATTTGACAATATCTGTAAAACCTATCACTTATCATTTTCTCCTTGTTCTTTGTGCCCAGATTACCCGTATTGAAGAATTGCTTCTTATAATTCTTAAGCAAATGGGTGGAAGAGAAAAATAATTTCTGCAATATCTATACAGGGATCTCTTGCTACTTCGCGCTTCAGTGCATCATGTTTTTTTTTTTTAAATATTCATCAAATTAAGGAATAGGGGAAAAAGTGAAAGAACATGCCGCAAAACAAAACTACCCAAAACCCATGAAAACTACTTACATTTTTGTGAGGTGCGCATCTTATTGTGTGCATGTGCATCTGTTTGCACGCGTGCGTCGGTACATGTATTTATTTTATTTACATCTTATGCATTATTTTTGAATGTTTAATTGTTGTAATAAGCATTTATAGCATTGAATATGCATTTAATATTGTATACACATGTACATATGTCAGTTGGAGGGGGTTGATCCGATTTGGCGTTCGCGGGTGTGTGTCAGGACACTTAAGTGGGGGGGGGGGGGTTGGTCATTATCCCCAAATTGGTTCTTTTTTTTTGGTTGGTCTATTTGCAAAGAGAATCCAGGGCTACTTTCTAGTAATCACATGACTTGGTGTCCATAGTAATACGGTCACGTTGCATCGACTGTTTACCCCGAAACACTTGATTACACATTAAAGAATTGTTCATGTTCAATCAAGCAGCTGTGTGTTTATTTCGATGGCAAAGCTATTTGATGGGCATCGTGTGTATATACACAGGGATCCCTTGCTGCTTCAGTGCATCTTTTGTTTTGTTTTGTTTTTTTTGTTAATGTTCATCAAATTAAAAAATGAAATTAAGGAAGAATAGAGGAAAGGTTAAAGGAAAATAGCATAAACAAGACCAATTATTATACTAAAAAAAAAAAAAAAAAAAATCCCTAAACCAACAAAAACCCCAAAATCTTCCATCAAAACTAGTTATGTTGTTTTGAGGTGCACATTTGAGTGTGTGCACTTCTGTGCGTTTATATTCTATTTACATCTCCTGAATTATTTTTTAATGTTTAATTGTTATAAATGCTTATAGCATTAAATGTTTATATACATGTACCTATACGTCAGTTTGGGGGGGGGGTTATCCTATACTTCCAGGGATCCCAGACGTCCTCTATTTAGAGGAATTCCTCTATTTTTACTTGCCAGAGTGATGATTCTTTTTATTCTTGTATAATTTCGCAAAAAATAAAAATTGCGTGGACGGATAATACATTAGTGGAATGTGTTCCCATCAAGTTGCTTGCTTTTGATATGTTTTGGTCGATGTCGGTTGTTTCCATTGACATTTGATAACATTTGGAAGTAAAGTACCATGAGAATGTACACGGAATAATGGGAAAATGTATATTGTGGGTTCTTTCCTGGGTTTCTGGTCAATTTCTTGCCGGATTTCTTGATTTCAGCATGTCGTGGAAGAGAGACATTCTCCATAAGGGAGAGATAGCAGAACTGTTCTCAGGGTTAGATGCTGGGATTAAAAATTTATGTAACTGGTCAAAGTAGAAGACTGATGTCCTCTATTGGAATTCATTTGCAAACAAAGATACGGGAAAAGCACTTTATGGTCTGTGTGACGGGAAAGTGATCAATTATGGACGTAAAGGTTGGTTGGCATTGAAACAACATTGTGAGCTGAGTAAACATGCCAAAACGGGGGGGAAAAATGAGAAAACGATACCACAAACTGCCTGGTGAGTCGTCGCCTTGTCCTTTCGACTTTTCCCTTGAGGGGTCGCCATAGCGAATCATCTGCTTCCATCTCACCCTATCCTTTGCATCATCATCTCTTTTATACCAACTACCTTCATGTCCTCCTCCACCCCATCCATGAATCGTCTCTTGGTCTTCCTCTAAGGCTAAGCCTTCTGCCTTGTAGTTCCAACCTCAGCATCCTACTACCAATATACTCATTATCCTGCTGTACATATCCAAACCATCTCAATCTAGCCTCTCTGACTTTGTCTCCAAAACATCTAACATGTGCTGTCTCTCTGATGTGCTCATTCCTGATCCTATCCATCCTCGTTACTCCCAAAGAGAACCTCAACATTTTCATCTCTGCTACCTCCAGCTCTGCCCTCCTGTCTTTTCCCCAGGGAAAAGGGACACTTTTCTCCAACCTGCCTGCACACGCTTCTTCACCTCTTTTCCACACTCTCCACTGCTCTGGATTGTTGAGCCGAAGTACTTAAAATCCTCCACCTTCCTTATCTCTGCTCCCTGTAACCTCACCGTTCCTCTTGGGTCCTTGTCATTCATACACATATTCTGTCTTACTGAGGCGAACCTTCAGTCCCCCTCTTTCCAGGGCATACCTCCACCTCTCTAGATTTTCCTGCACTTGTTCTGCTCTGACTACAGATCACAATGTCATCTGCAAACATCATAGTCCATGGGGAATTTTGTCTAACCTCGTCTGTCAGCCTGTCCATCACCATAGCAAACAAGAAGGGGCTGAGAGCTGACCCTTGATGCAGTCCTACCTCCACCTTGAACTCTTGTCATGCCGACAGCAAGACCTCACCACTGTCTTACATCGCTCATGCATGTCCTGCACCACTCTAACATACTTCTCTGCTACTCCAGACTTCCTCATGCTATACCACAATTCCTCTCTTGTCCCCCTGTCATATGCTTTCTCCAGATCCACAAGGGCACAATGCAGCTCCTTCTGACCTTCTCTATTAAGATCCTCAAAGCAAACACTGCATCTGTGGTGCTCTTTCTTGGCATGAAATCAAACTGTTGTTCATAAAAGTACACCTCTGCATAACTGTCTTTATTAACATTAAAAACAAAAAAAAGCAATAGATGTCAACTTACAATCAAGAAAAACTTGATTACATTATTTTTAAATCTGTAATAGAAAAGATTTAAAGTGCTCCAATGTGCCTGAAATTGAACAAAAAAAATCCTTATTTCAACTCCTTCAACTTATGTCATCTCTCCACCTTTCTCTA